>LPNX010400453.1:114047-229104 GCA_001517045.1 Pseudotsuga menziesii
TTCTTGATATGCGGAATTTTCCATAATGTTGTTTATAAATATGCCAAAAATTCTCTTGTATGTCAAGTTAATGAACATGCCAAATTTTACATACGATCAATAAACCATATATATAAATCATATGAAGATTTCAAGATCTCATTCACATGATATACATAACATTAGAATACATACATGTACCTCTGTAGGTCATACCTATCAAAGTTCTTTGTAGGCTCTCTTACAGGACTAAAACCCTAATTTTTCAAGTAGGTAATTTTGTCAATGTTTTTAGCCGATATATACAACTAGGATGATGGAAACAAGATGCCGAAACAATAAAATTATGTTTTAAGGCTTGTATAATTTCCTTCTTGACAACTCACCTATTATACCCGCATGTCCAAGATAATAAGAGATAATAAGAGATAATAAAAGATAATAAGAGATAATAAAAGATAATAAAAGATAATAAGAGATTTGGGCCAAAGCTAGACAATGCATTTCATGCCAATGAATGCCAAACTTGGAAAACCCTATCCCTAACTAGGGTTTATTGTTTAACATGCATGGCCCATAACCATAACCCTACCTAGGAAACCCTAATCCTAACCTTAATCTTATCTTACTGTCACAACTCAATTCAGAATCAATCTAATGTCCAACTCAACTTTTTCAAATCCGATGGACGTATGCTTCAAATCATGTTGATTCACGAAGTTGAATTTAGTGTGCATGTAGTGAGATTATTGAAACCTTTAAATATAATAGTTTTTTCATGCACGGTTTCCATTCTATGCCTCGAGTAGGGATTCAACAGGTGTCCCTGAAAGCCTGTAGGAGGTGGGATTCAACGTGCCACAGAATCATGACCATTGCTCGGATCGAAGAACCTTCAGCTCCATTGGATTCAGGACATCGAGATAGTGCTAGGGTGGCCCTCTAATCTGGTTCCATGGAGAAGAGATCATTATTTTGGTCAATTTTGGAAACTAGGGTTTTGCTTAGTAAGTGAATGTGAATTTTTTGCACATGGGGGTCAAATTTGCATATTGCTCGACCGTGAAGGTGTGGCTAGTGTTCCCACATAACAGGTTCCTAAACACACTTGCATGACCCACCAGAAGCCCTTTTTTATGCATGGTTTCCATTCTATGCCCCGGGTAGGGATTCAACAGGTGTCCCTGAAAACCTATAGGAGGTGGGATTCAACGTGCCACAGAATCATGACTGTTGCTCGGATCGACGAATCATTAGATTTGTTGGATTCATGACATTAGGATAGTGCTAGGGTGTCCCTCTAATCTAGTTCCATGGAGAAGAGACCATTATTTTGGTCAGTTTTGGAAACTAGGGTTTTGCTCAGTAAGTGAATGTGAAATTTTTGCACATGGGGTTCAAATTTGCATATTGCTCGACCGTGAAGGTGTGGCTAGCATTCCCACATAAAAAATTCCTAAACACACTTGCATAACCCACCGAAAGCCCTTTTTATGCACAGTTTCCATTCTATGCCACCGGTAGGGATTCAACAGGTGTCCCTAAAAGCCTGTAGGAGGTGGGATTCAACGTGCCATAGAATCATGACCATTACTCGGATCGACGAACCATCAGCTTCGTTGGATTCAGGACATCAAGATAGTGCTAGGGTGGCCCTCTAATCTGGTTCCATGGAGAAGAGACCATTATTTTGGTCAATTTTGGAATCTAGGGTTTTGCTTAGTAAGTGAATGTGAAATTTTTGCACATGGGGTAAAATTCGCATATTGCTCGATTGTAAAGGTGTGGCTAGCATTACCACATAACACATGCATAAACATGCTTGCACGACCCACCGGAAGCCCTTTTTATGCATGGTTTCCATTCTATGCCCCAGGTAGGGATTCAACAGGTGTCCTTGAAAGCCTGTAGGAGGTGGGATTCAACGTGCCACAGAATCATGACCATTGCTCGGATCGACGAACCGTTGGCTCCGTTGGATTCATGACATTGGGACAGTGCTAGGGTGGCCCTCTAATCTAGTTCCATGGAGAAGAGACTATTATTTTGGTCAATTTTGGAAACTAGGGTTTTGCTTAGTAAGTGAATGTGAATTTTTTGCACATGGGGGTCAAATTCGCATATTGCTCAACCGTGAAGGTGTGGATAGCGTTCCCACATAAAAGGTGCCTAAACACGCTTGCACAACCCACCGAAAGCCCTTTTTTATGCATGGTTTCCATTCTATGCCCCGGGTAGGGATTCAACACGTGTCCCTAAAAACCTGTAGGAGGTGGGATTCAACGTGCCATAGAATCATGGCCATTGCTCGGATCAACGAACTGTTGGCTCTGTTGGATTTAGGACATCAGGGATAGTGCTAGGGTGGCCCTCTAATCTAGTTCCATGGAGAAGAGACCATTATTTTGGTCAATTTTGGAAACTAGGGTTTTGCTCAGTAAGTGAATGTGAAATTTTTGCACATGGGGGTCAAATTCACATATTGCTTGACCATGAAGGTGTGGCTAGTGTTCCCACATAACACATGCCTAAACAAGCTTGCACGACCCACCGAAAGCCATTTTTTATGCACGGTTTCCATTCTATGCCCTGAGTAGGGATTCAACAAGTGTCCCTGAAATCCTATAGGAGGTGGGATTCAACATGCCACAGAATCATGAACCTTGCTCAGATCGATGAACCGTCAGCTCCGTTGGATTTCGGACATCAAGATAGTGCTAGGGCGGCCCTCTAATCTGGTTACATGGAGAAGAGACCATTATTTTGGTCAATTTTGGAAACTAGGGTTTTGCTTAGTAAGTGAATGTGAAATTTTTGCACATGGGGGTCAAATTCACATATTGCTCGATCGTGAAGGTGTGGCTAGCGTTCCCACATAATGCATGCCTAAACAAGCTTGCACGACCCACCGAAAGCCCTTTTTGATGCACGGTTTCCATTCTATGCCCCAGGTAGGGATTCAACAGGTGTCCATGAAAGTCTACAGGAGGTGGGATTCAACGTGCCACAAAATCATGACCATTGCTCGGATCGATGAACTGTTAGCTCTGTTGGATTTCAGACATCGAGATAGTGCTAGGGTGGCCCTCTAATCTGCTTCCATGGAGAAGAGACCATTATTTTGGTCAATTTTGGAAACTAGGGTTTTGCTCAGTAAGTGAATGTCCAATTTCTGCACATATGGGTCGACTTTGCAAATTCCTTGACTGTGAACATGTAGCTAGTGTTCCCACATGGAACCTGCCTAAACACACTTGCATAACCCACTGAAAGCCCTTTTTGATGCACGGTTTCCACTCTATGCCCCGATTAGGGATTCAACGGGTGTCCCTAAAATCCTATAGGAGGTGGGATTCAATGTTCCATAGATTGATGACCGTTGATCGGATCGATGAACCGTCATCTCCGCTGGGTTCAGTACATCGCGATAGTGCTAGAGTGGCCCTCTACTCTAGGTCCATGGACAATGGATCATTTTTTTTTGTCAATTTTGGAAACTAGGGTTTTGCTCAGTAAGTGAATGTGAAATTTCTACACATATGGGTCGGCTTTGCAAATTCCTTGACCGTGAATGTGTGGCTAGCGTTCCCACATGGAACCTTCCTAAACACGCTTGCACGACCCACTAAAATCCCTTTTTGATGCACGGTTTCCACTCCATGCCCCGGTTAGGGATTCAATGGGTGTCCCTAAAAGCCTATAGGAGGTGGGATTCAACGTTCCATAGATTGATGATCGTTGCTCGGATCGATGAACCATTAGCTCTGTTGGATTCAGTACATCGCGATAGTGTTACAGTGGCCCTCTACTCTGGGTCCATGGACAAGGGATCATTTTTTTGGTCAATTTTGGAAACTAGGGTTTTACTCAGTAAGTGAATGTGAAATTTTTGCACATAAAGGTCATCTTGAAGGCGATTGTAGATCTTCCCCTCATACAAGAGATGTGAGCATTTGTATGATGAAATGCAGGAGGAGACAATGCCATTACGTTAGTAACCATGTAATGGAACATGTTTATGTTTAGAAACAAATGGCCATTCTATTACGGAATTATTACAAAATATATATATCTTCACACTACGAATGCTTCGAAAATGCCATGTACATTAATCACACATAACTTTCATCTCTTTCAAAGTTGTTACTCGAGGCCATTCATCAAATGCCATGTACATTAACAAAATGATAAAATAATGTGCAGGACATACATAATGTGCAGGATATAGTCATAACCATTATTTTGAATCAACCTTATGGTACTCAGATACTTTTAGGTTTGATGTGTATCCCATATATTCATTAGATGAAAGACATCATGCCAAACAATAATTTTATTTATGTAGACCACACTGGTGCATCACTTAAGTATGTCAACTTTGTGCATCCTTTAAACGTTTGTTAGGTTGTTATGTGGGTAAGGTGCTTTTGTATTCCACCAAATTGGATCAATTGCTTAGCTGTGCTGGGTGCTTAAATGTGTATTAGACCTATTTTCCATCTTTTCGAATACAATTTGACATTGTTAATATAACATTGTATATGCAATTGGATCGTGGTAAAAAACAATTAAAATGTACAATTTTGTCATTACGTAATTTATTGTAATTGTGCATTGTTCACAAATTTATAACTCATATCTCCATGCAATCGTAAAATCTATAAAAAATTGGGAACATTACACATAGAAACATTCTTCACCACACATGTATAATCACACTTAAAAGACTGAACCATGAATATCTCAAGAGCCTTGATATGAAATATTTTTTATATCATGAAAGTTATAATACAAAAATAGAAGGCCTATCTATGGCCTGTCAATGTACATGTATCAAAAACATATTTGATGTACATGTGCAAAAAAAAGTACCTCTGTCTTGGACCGCACCCCTATACTCTAACTCCGGATTGTACATAAAAATACATATTTTTCCTGGACTAACACATAAAAAATATAACTTTCTCTTGTTTTTCCTAGACCCTGATGCTCTTTGGCTCTGTCTACGACCACTGTGCATCTCTAGCGACTGCAAATCAATGACAATATTTCTTGATCAGGTAACTGAACTAGTATTGTCCATCAATAACAAAGTTTGAAAATTTAAAATATGACTCAATTGTAAATAAAAAAAAGACTCACTGCATCCATCGGGGGTATAGGTGCCTGTGGTGTCGAGGGTGTAGGTGCCTCTACTGTCCTCCACCTTGTAGCGAGCCTCTCTGCCATGCTTCTTTGCGAATAAAAAAAAATGTCAATTATCTCAAGAATTATCAACATGTACATGAATGAGAAAGTACTAATCAATTATGTAAAAAATGAACATCTCACCATAAAAACCATTTCTAGGGGATTAGGCTGGGACTCTTCAGTATTAAGAGGAGCCATAGGTTGAACATCAACCTTAGTTGTGTGCACTAATGGACTAGGGTGTGGCTACATTCACCAAATGATTAAATAGTTAGACATCCTGCATGTCCAGAAACAATACAAATGAAATGTACAATTGCAAATATTCAAGTAGATGTACCTCATTGTGACTTATCCCTATTGTAGATGTGGCATTGACAGCGGCATCAACAATCCCACTAAGGTATGGCACATATGACTCTACATCCTGATGCTGTAAACATGCGAAAACAACATTAAGAAAAAACATTTGTGAAGTGAATTCATAGCTAACCAACAACTGCCATTGGAAGTGTGTACATTACCGTGGGATGAGTAGGTTGATCCTCATGCACGCCCGCTTTGTTCAAGGAAGAGGGACCTCATCTGGTGTAAACAACCCCCTTATCTATGTTTGGGCTATGGGGAGATCCAAACCAAAGAGGCGGTGCAGGGATCTGCGATGACATCTGCATTCATAAAGTGTTAACATAGTTAGACATGGATTTGAATGGATGGAATAATATGTACTGAAAAAATAACATGTTGTAATATACTTACTCCTTCCTAGGACATATCTCCACCATGGGAGTGACCGCTTCCATCAATTTATTGCCCCTCTTCAGATGCCTCTAGCATCTACAAGTTTAAAAATTGTATTTACATTAGCAATCTATAAAGGAGTGTACAATAAGAAATTTAAATAATTCAAACAAGATTCAATCATAACCCATGTACTTACATTCTTCAAGTAGTCGTAAATTCCACCTTAGACTATGTCGTTGATATCAATGTCTCCAGCATCATGTTCTAAGTGGGGTTCCTGCAACTTCAAAAATTGTAAATATTAGACATTTTAATAAATTAATCAAGACTAACATATGCATTAACAAAATTATATGTAATAACAAAATGATAAGTGTTTAAATATTACCTCAATTGTGGTTCTTTGGGCCTCAGGTACAACCACACCGGGTGCAGTACCACCCCCGTGAGAGGCATCAATCTCCTGCAAGAGTAAATATTGCATATATATTACGAATATTTTAATATGTTAGAGACCATCTCAGCTAGAGTAAAAAATGCCTCCTGTGTCTGGGCAACCATGTCACGTGCAAGAGGGATGTCTGCCCTTGGTAGTTGGGCACGAGGTCCAGGTATCTGTGGATTGGCATCTCTATTCCTAGCATGGGGTCGGTGTTGGGGCATCCCCCTACCAACTCCCTAGAAGCCCAACATGTCAAAATAGTTGACATGTTTCCCCATCACAAACTCTGTATACAATTTTTAGAGGAAGTACATCGGTACTTCCCTATTATTGTGAGGGGGAATGTCAAAAACCATGTACCACCTATCCATCCAATTGTCTTTGATGGGTGGAAAAGTGCACCACTCAATAGAAATATGTGGTCTGCTGATCTCCAGAATGTCATCCATCCCAGGTAGTCTAAACAATGAATAAATGGCTTGTTTTGTTATTTTCAGCTTTTTTATCTCATTGTAACTTAACCCATCAGCATATTGTTGTCTTTTCCTCTCCCTGTAAGATGCGATGCTATACAAAGCATCGTTCGATCTTGCGATCATATCAACAATAGACAACAATGAATCTGACAAGAAGTGGCGAAGCTCATCTCCAGCCCTCCAAGCCAAACTAATCTCTCTCAAATGGACAATAAATCTTAGTATCTTCGCATTGTTATGATCCATAGTAGCCACTAAAATCATAAATACAAATAAAATATCATTAGAAATATAAACACATGATATAATGACATATCTAAGAACTGAAAACTGTATAACTAATGACATATAAACTAAATCTATCATGTAAATTTAAAAATTGATCTTGAATTTTATAGTAAAGAATAAACATTTAAAATTTTTTCATTTCATATTTCTGTCCTAAATTCAAGTATTAATTCCAATTTTTAAGTACATGCATGTGTACATAAAGTGTCTCGAGTGCATATGTTGATTGCGAAGCTCCTCTAGCTTATTTTAAGGCTTGGATTATGAAGTTTCGTCGAAATTGTGAGGTGTTGATTATTGCCTTTGTAGGATCAGCTCCCAAATTGTGGGTAGAGGCAACAACTAGACCCTGGAATAGGCGGCATAATGTTCTATTGATGAATACAATCCAAGTATAGGCAACGATTTTGTTAGATATGTAATTATTTGTTGTAGTGTGATGTTTTTTGGATTCCAAAGGCTATTTAGCAGAACTTTATGGATTTTATGGTTGCAAGGGTTCCACTGGATTAAATATCATGTATGATCTAGTATGTGATTGGCATGTTTAATCAAATACATCAACCTACCTATGTATCTTCACGTTCATAGAGTCTATTGTTGAACTTTGTTGTCTTGACCTTAACCAAAAAGTGCCCTTCGTTCAAGACAAAATATTTGTTAAAAGCATGGGAAGCTTCTATACCTTATTTTGACACTTGGATTGGGAAGTTTCATCAAAACTATAAGGTGTTTATTGATGTTCTTGGAAGAGCCACTTCGAGAAGTTTCATCAAAATTATAAGGTGTTTATTTGTGGATTTTGGTATGGATTCACCAGGATCCTTGTGATTATGCATATGGAAATAGTGAAATTCATTTGTTTTTTGAGTTAATTGGGGTTTTGGTTTCCATTGGGCATGGGAATTTTGGGTATGAATTTTGTTAAATAATCAAAATTATTTAATTTTTATCATTAAATTGGGGGATTGGTTTCAATTGACCAATTACATTGGGGTTCTTGTTTCCATTGGCCAATTCCATTGGGTTTTTGTTTCAATTGGCCAATTCCATTGGGTTTTTGTTTCAAGTGGGCAATTCCATTGGATTTTTGTTTCAATTGGGAAATTCCATTGGGTTTTTGTTTCAATTGGCCATAATTTAATTTAATATGGTTTAATTTTTCAATCTAGGGCAAATAAATTGATGAAGAAAGAGAAAAAAACATGAAAAGAAATGAGGAAAATACCTCACAAAGGGGAGGTTTATCCAAAGGTGGAGATGGAGGGATTTGGCACACCCAAAATTGCGTTTTCCCAGTCGAGATTTGCTCCTCCTTGGTCCAATAGCCGCGCGGTGAGGAGAAAAAGACGGCCTTGGCCAATTTTAAAAAAAACAGGCTTCCAAATCGTGCCTCCATTTTAGTGAATGAATTGCGCATGCAATTTTGTTCACTAAAATGAAGGCTCAATTTGTCTTACTATCCTAGTTGGCATGCCTATTGCCAGCCTTGGGACTAGGCTTGGTAGGTTCGGGATTGCTTGGGATGATTTATTTTTTTTGGATTAAGAGTGATTGACTTCACTCCACCATTGCATCTAAAAGGTCCCTCAACTTCTTGCACACACCCATCTATAATATCAAGCACACAACAGACAATAGCATTGACAAGTTCAAAGCGAGTTTCATAGTGAGAGGATTCTCCCATAAAGAGGGAGTAGATATGAGGAGACCTTTTCTCTAGTCGCCAAATACACCTCCATCATAACCATCATTTCTCTTGCTTTCGTGATGGGATGGAAAATACATTAGATGGATGTAAAGATGACATTTCTCAATGGATTAATTGATGAAGAGGTGTACATAGATAAACCTTAGGGCTTTGATATACATAGGAAAGAGTCCCATGTTTGAAGACTTAAGAAGGCCTTGTATGGACTCAAGCAGGAACCGAGGGCTTGGTATGTGAGGATCGACAGATATTTGATGAGATTGTGATTCACCAAGAGTGATGAATATTCCAACATTTACTACAAGGTTGTTGATGGTGATCCTTTGATCTTGGTGCTATATGTTAATGATCTGTTCCTTACAGGAGCACAGAAGCTCATTGTCGAGTGCAAGACAGAGTTGGCCTATGAGTTTGAAATGAAGTGTATTGGGTTGATCCATTACTTCTTGGGATTAGAGGTGTTTCAAAGACTAGAAGAGATCTTCCTCAGTCATGGAAAGTACACGATCGAGATATTGAAGAGATTCAGTATGATGGATTGCAAACCCATAGCTACATCAATGGAGGAAAATCTGAAGAAGCTGAGTGATTTCATTTCAGATTCATAATTGATGGATCCCACGATGTATAGATAGGTGATTGGATCCTTGATGTACCTCGTTAACACCAGTCCAGAAATTTGTTTTGTAGTAAACACCCTAATCCAGTATATGGTTGATCCAAGGCAAGTACATTGGGTTGCAACAAAACATGTATTGAGGTACCTACATAGTACAGTTGGATATGGATTGAGATATGTCTTAGATAATGATGTGAGGATATAATGTTATGCATGTACTTATTGGGAAGGAAGTAAAGTATATATAAAGAGCACCTTAGGGTATTGCTTTACCTTGGTATCATCCATGATATCTTGGTTTATCAGGAAGCAAACTTTTGTCACACTCAGTATAGAAGAAATCGTGTAGTGTGGCTTCAAAAACGTCTTGCATGATTATTTGACCATGAGTTAAAGACAACTGTGATGCACTATGATAATAAAAGTTGTGTCAATATTTCATAAAATCCAGTGATTCATGACAAGTTCAAGCATATTGAGATCAAATATCACTTCATCTGGCATATGGTGCAGAAGAGAGAAATGAAGCTCTAGTACATATACACTGATGAGAAAAGAGTAGACATTCACACCAATCCTCTGTCTAAGGTGAAGTTTGTATACTTCATAGAAAATCTTGGTGTGATGGAGAATGCCTCCCTCAGTCAAATGGTTCGATAGACAAGTGATAGACATTCATGAGAGGTGAATGGCCCAAACATGATGATGGTTCGATATATGAGTGGCAGACATTCATGAGAGATGAATGGCATAGATAGATTGATGGTTTGATAGATGAGTGACAGACATTCACGACATGTGAATGGCCTAGAAATCATGATGGTTCGATAAATGAGCAGTAGACATTTATGAGAGGTGAATGGCCTAGCTACCAAGATGGTAGTATAGGTACAAATGTCATACATATGAGTAACATCAGAAAAACATTATCCATAGAAATCCATGATAAAGGATATTGATACATTCATAAAAATAGCTAGTTTGGCTAGTGGTGAATGGCCCAAGTGTAGTCTTAACAGACTTGAGATGTATATTGTGGAAATTCTCACCAAGTGTGAAACTTGGCGTGGTGTAGAATGTCTCCCTCAATGAGAGGGAGTGTTGATGTTTCTCTAGGTGCAACATTGTGTAGACATTCACTCACAGATAGCCATGCATATTTGGTTAGTGAGGCCATGTAGATTTGGATAGTAATGAATGATACATTCACATTCTAGAGATGAATGGACTGGGCAGGGGTAGTTATTCTCCCAATCATATGGTGTGGAGATAAATCCCAATGATACTCTCACATTGCCTATTCTTGTAATGGAGGGATTTATTCTATATTAGATTGTTTGACTTGTTTATTCTATCAAGGGCTTTCATCCCCTTGTGAAATCCACAAGTCTAGCCTAATGTTTAATTTGACATGGGCACTAAGAAGTGATTGGGAATTCTTTGTTTGGGTCCAATCAACGTTAGAGATCTATGTGGTGAATATATGTGCATGTGACGGAGAAGTATAACATCATCACAATGGACAACCTTTCCTAAGAAGACGGAAGAATCCAATAATAAAGTGGTCAAAATAAAAATACAATAGTGATACAACATTGAAGTGGAAAAATAGCAAGTCATCCCTGGTAGGAAGAGAATTCGGCCCCACTAATGGAAATCAAGTTGCTTGAGGAATAAAAATAAAGTGTTGTAGCTCATATGAACACACACCCACACAATATATTTTTCTCTCTGTAGTGCTCAAGTCTAATGGGGCAAAGTGAATATTAAAGAAAAAGCATCTTGTAGACTCTTATCTCTCTCTTGGGTTCGCTATACTTTCCAACAAGTGAACATATTCTTCGTGACTGGGTAACAAGTGATGTTTGTAAAACCCTTATGAACTTGGGTTCTTATATTTTTTTGTTGTACTCTTATTATTTGGAAATATTGTTCTTAATAAAGGTTATTAGGTTTTGTCTTGTGTTCGGGTTTCTTTTGTGTCTACTGTGCATGGTTCTCTTTCAGTGATCCTTTTGTTTTCCACTGCAAAATTTAAAGTTAAAATTATACTGCTAAGTTAAAAATTCAACACAAGGTATGCCCCCATAGGACCAATGAAATATGTGACAAAGGGGTGTTACATACTCCCTCCTTCAAGGAACTTCATCTTGAATTTATTATTACAATCTTCCTAACCATAACACTTACTCTTCCTCCCTTACATACTCTCACCCTAAAAATCATACCATCCAAGAAACCTCCATAATCCTCCATGCCAATACTCTGGATGGTCCCGATTTCCATGGAATGGGACCTCTATTATAACCTTTATGTGGATCATATAGTAGGCATAGGAAGTATTCACGAGTAGTTTCAATGCTAAGTGTGCTAAGCCACTCTCCAACTTTCGATATCTATTGTGACCTCATCAACATTAGCCAGAATTTGGGTCTCATCTAGCCAACTAGGTATTTGGTTACCAATTCAATACCTTAGTGTACCACATGCAGCTTGCAAGAATAAACCTAACCTCATCTCTATCCTTCCTAAGGAAACTATCCCCAGACATCAAAAGTACTTCTTCATATACCTCCCCTATGGAAAATATTCCTCATTTTGTCGACTTTTCATGAAAATACCATTGGCATAGTATTGTTGAGTGATTTGGTCCCCATCCATTATCCCATATGGTTGTGGCCTCCACAATATCCTAGAATGAACCAACCTCTATGGCCCCAAAGTGGAATACCTGTAGCAAAATTTCTACTCACAACATTTATTCACTTAAAGATAATCACCGTAACATCATCAATATCTTGATATCTCAAGAATCTATAGGCCATTATCACATATCATCATGAAACATAACAACTTGTACCACATGTCATCAATTCATACTATGAGACATCATAAAATAAGGTCACAAGCAATATTGCATGCCATTAGATCATATCATGAGACCATTATGAAACAAAACATGTACCACATGTCATTAAGTCACATCATGATTATATCGTATCATTACCATGAACATTAAGAAACACATGCTACCATAAGATGCCTTGAAAATATGGGATCATCATAATGACAAGAATATTAGAACACGCTTAAAATCATTTAATTCATAAAAAAGACTAGTTAATTACATGTGAAAACCATATGCTATTTGGAATAAATTTACGCAAAAGCCACTTACTATATTAAACACATCATATGGTCATAGGAGTAACAAGAACCAATGAAAACAGAGTGCAGACATTACTATTGAATATACTATCTTAAGAACATAATGTATGAAAAATTAATCATGTTCACCACCTTATCGATCATGAATTACTAAAACTATTGCAGTTGCCAAGTGATATCTGTTGGTTGTGGAGCCTAATCTTCTAGATCCAGAGATATTATTCAGTTGTGATTGTAACCCAGGAGTACTGTACACTTGTTCCCCCTGCCTTGGGGTTTGGGGGCGGAGCCCTCAAAAATTTTTTTGGGATGTGTGTTGGCCAACAGTATTGCGGACCCATGGTATTGGGTTAACCCTAGAATTTTCCCATTGTATTTCCCCTATAAAATAAAGCATTGTAAATTGAATATGTATGGTATTGTATTGTATTGGAAGAGAGACTGTGAGAGTGTGAAGAGGAAGTGCAGTGGTTTTGCTGCAGGGTGTATCCCTTCATCTTCTTGGACTGTAATAAAAGGACTGGCAAATTTCTTTGTGGACGTAGCCCATCATTTGGGTGAACCACGTTATATTTGTGTCTCTCTGTAATGTTTTAATGTGTTTTGCATCTTGTTTATTGATTTAATAGTATATCTGTTATTGCTCTGCAGTCCTGTTTTCTAACAATTGGTATTAGAGCCAAAAGGTATATTTGGTTGGTAAACTTGGAGGAAAGAAGGGTTCCTGGTTCGAGTGGGAGAAATGGCGGAAGAAGGAAAGTTTAGGGTCGAGAAATTTAACTGCCAAAACTATCAGTTATGGAAGATGCAAATGGAGGACTATCTGTACCAGAAGGATCTGTACCTACCGTTGGGCGGAAAAGCAAAACAGTCGATGGCTATGAAGGATGAAGAATGGGAGGTTCTTGATAGAAAGGTACTAGGAACAATACGACTGTTCTTGGCTTTGTCGGTGGCCTTCAATATTTCGAAAGAAAAAACAACAGAGGGTGTGATGAGCGCATTGAGTAAGCTCTATGAAAAACCCTCGGCTTCTAACAAGGTATTTTTAATGAAGCGTTTATTTAATATGAAGATGTCAGAAGGTGGATTTGTTCCTGACCATTTAAATGAGTTTAATACACTTACTAGTCAGTTAAGTTCTGTAAAAGTGAACTTTGATGATGAGGTTAGGGCTATTCTAATCTTGTGCTCATTGCCAGAAAGCTGGAATAGCTTGGTCATGGCTGTAAGTAACTCTATCCCTAGTTCAAACACTCTTAAGTTTGATGATGTTGTTGGTGTTATTGTTAGCGAGGAAATGCAAAGAAAAGCACAGGTGAGACATCAGGTAATGCATTGACCATGGAGAGCAGAGGGAGACAAAACGAGAGAGGAAGGAGCCCAGGAAATCACGGCAAGTCTAAAAAGGGAAGATCCAAGTTCAAATTAAAAAAAATAGAGTTCTAGAACTGTGGTAAGAAAGGACACCTAAAGAAAGACTGCAGAGCACCAAAGAAGAAAGGTGAGAGGCAGCAAGAGACTACCCAAGAAGCTAATGTAGCAGGTGATGTGTTACAAGATGCTTTGATTCTTGCATTAGATAATACTAGTGATTACTGGGTAGTAGATCTAGGGGCTTCATGTCATGCTACACCCCATAGAAAATTCTTTTATGATTATGTTCAAGGTGATTTTGGGCATGTGTTATTGGGGGATGATGAACCAAGTAAAATTGTTGGAAAGGGTAAGGTACAGATTAAGATAAATAATGGAAATTATTGGTTGCTAAAGGATGTAAGGCACATTCCTACTATGAAAATAAATCTGATCTCAATAGGGCAGTTGGGAGATGGCGGTTGTTTGTCTACGTTTGGAGAAACGTGGTGGAAGGTCACTAAAGGATCAATGGTAATTACAAAAGGAGATAGGATAGGTACATTATATTTATGTCCTCATAATATTGATTATTCTATTTTTGTAGCTTCCACAGAAACAGGTGCAGCGTTGTGGCATGATAGGATTGGCCACATGAGTGAGAAGGGGATGCAGATTCTCCACTCAAGGAAACTGCTTCTAGATCTGAAGCAGGTAAGTTTGGAATTTTGTGAGAACTGTGCTTATGGAAAACAGAAGAGAGTTAGATTTCTCAGGGTTAGGAAACAAAAGAAGAGTGAAAAGTTAGAGCTTGTCCATACAGATGTATGGGGACCAACTTAGCTACAATCTCTTGGTGGATCTCGTTATTATGTTACTTTTATTGATGATGCAACTAGAAAAACTTGGGTTTATTGCATTAGACAGAAATCTGATGTGTTTGATACTTTTAAGAAGTGGAAAGCTTTGGATGAGAATGATACAGGAAAAAGGTTAAAATGTCTCAGATCTGATAATGGAGGTGAGTACTGCAGCAAGGAGTTTGATAGTTACTATTCACACAATGGGATTTATAGAGAGAAGATAGTCCCTGGAACACCCCAAGAAAATGGTGGGTCAAAAAGGATGAATAGAACGATCGTGGAGCATGCAAGGTGTATGAGATTGCATGCAGGGTTTCCCTTACAGTTTTGGGCTGATGTTGTAAACACTGTTGTTTATTTAATAAACAGACGGCCTTCAAGTGCTTTGGATGGTGGCATTCCAAAGGAGGCATGGATAGGTAAACAGGTAAAATACTCCTTTCTAAGAACTTTTGGTTGTGAAGCATTTGTCCATATTGATAAAGATGATAGAACAAAGCTTGAGGCTAAATCCAAGAAATGTATCTTTATTGGATACGGGGTTGATGATTTTGGTTATCGCTTATGGGATCTTAAAAATCACAAAATCATTAGGAGTAGAGATGCAGTATTCAATGAAAAGGTCATGTACAAATATCAGTTGCAGGGAAAGAAAGAAGAAAAGGAAAACACATAGTACACAGTGCTTGATGAAATCAAAGAAAATGAAGTTCCAAAAGAACCAGAAAATCAAGAGCAGCAACAGGTACCTGAAACTCCTGCAACTGTAAGAAAGTCTACCAGATTAAGAAGACCCCCTGAACGATTCTCTCCTTCACTGTATTATTTATTGATGACTGATTCTGGTGAACTAGAATGTTTTGAAGAAGCAATGCAGGTGGAAACTAAAAAGAAGTAGGAGCAAGTCATGGATGAGGAGATGGACTCATTGGTAAGAAACCAGACTTGGGATCTGGTTAAGTTGCTTGCAGAAAAAAGGGTATTGTATAATAAATGGGTTTACAGGTTGAAGGAATAAGATGGAGGAAAGAAGCGGTACAAGGCTAGACTTGTTGTAAAGGGGTTTGCACAAAAGAAAGGTATAGACTTTGATGAAATATTTTCTCCTGCTGTTAAAATGACTTCAATTAGAACTATTTTTAGTCTAGTGGTGGTAGAAGATTTGCATCTTGAACAATTAGATGTAAAAACGGCCTTTCTCCATGGGGATTTGGAGGAAGAGATTTATATATAGAAGCCACAAGGGTATGAGGTCAAAGGGAAGGATAATTTGGTTTGCAGGTTGAAGAAGAGCTTGTATGACTTGAAGCAAGCTCCAAGGCAGTGGTATTTAAAATTTGATAAGTTTATGATAGAACAAAGTTATGATAGATGTCATTCTGACCACTCTGTTTATTTCAAGAGGCTAGATAACGGAAGATATATTATCTTGTTATTGTATGTGGATGACATGCTTATTGCAGGGTCTAACATGCAGGATATAAATGTGCTCAAAAGAAAACTAGCTAAATCATTTGCAATGAAGGATTTGGGTGCTGCAAAGCAAATCCTTGGTATGAGAATAACAAGAGACAGGAAAAATCACAAATTGACATTGTCTCAAGGTGAGTACATAGAAAAGGTGTTGCAGAGGTTTAGAATGCAGAATGCAAAACCAGTCAGCACACCTTTGGCAAGCAATTTCAAACTAAGCAAGCATATGTGTCCAGAGACACAGGAAGAGATAGATTACATGTCCAAGATTCCCTATTCATCAAAAGTTGGGAGTTTGATGTATGCCATGGTGTGCACAAGACTAGATATTGCACATGCAATGGGAGTTGTGAGCAGGTATATGAATAATCCAGGTAAAGAGCATTGGAAAGTAGTACAGTGGATTCTCAGGTATTTGAGAGGTACCACTTCTCATGCATTATGTTTTGGAGGTTTAGACACTGTTCTACAGGGATATGTTGATGCAGATATGGCTGGTGATAAAGACAGTAGGAGGAGCACCATAGGGTATGTGTTCATTATAGGTGGAACAACAGTAAGTTGGATTTCAAAACTGTAACAGGTTGTTGCACTTTCAACAACGGAAGCAGAGTATGTTGCTGCTACAGAGGCTAGTAAGGAGATGATTTGGTTGCAGAGGTTCATGGAAGAATTGGGTAAGAAACAAGAGAATAGTAGGCTGTAAAGTGACAGCCAGAGTGCCATTCATCTTGAAAAGAAATCAGCCTTTCATTTGAGGAATAAACATATATAACTCAAGTACCACTTCATAAGATCTGTTCTAGATGAAGAACTGTTAAAACTGGAAAAGATTCACACTAGCCAGAATCTTGCAGACATGTTGACAAAGGGAGTAACTAGAGAGAAACTGAGTTCCTGCTTGGTTTCTATTGGCCTTAAAACATGAAGGTGAAAAGAATAAATTTTCCAAGTACAAGGTCCAGAACACAGTCCAGCCAGTGTAGTAGCGGTGGAGTTGTTGTGATTAGTCTCCAAGTGGGAGATTGTTGGCTGTGGAGCCTAATATTCCAGATCTAGAGATATTATTCAGTTGTGATTGTAACCCAGGAGTACTGTACACTCGTTCCCCCTGCCTTGGGGTTCGGGGGCAACACCCCTGAGAAAACGAGGGTTCAGGGGTGGAGCCCCCGAATTTTTTTTTGGGATGTGTGTTGGCCAACAGTATTGTGGACCCATGGTATTGGGTTAACCCTAGAATTTTCCCATTTTATTTTCCCTATAAAAGAAATCATTGTAAATTGACTATGTATGGTATTGTATTTTATTGGAAGAGAGACTGTGAGAGCGTGAAGAGGAAGTGTAGCAGTTTTGCTGCAGGGTGTATCCTTTCATCTTTATGGACTGTGATAAAAGGACTGGCAAATTTCTTTGTGGATGTAGCCCATCGTTTGGGTGAACCACGTTATATCTGTGTCTCTCTGTAATGTTTTAATGTGTTTTGCATATTGTTTATTGATTTAATTGTATATTTGTTATTGCTCCGCGGTCTTGTTTTCTAACAATATCATCATCATTTACTCTTTTATTTAATAGAGTACTAGTCTTATGAAATTAACACATGCAAATAAGATATAATAAGGGCCATAAGGAAACATAAATTAGATGAAATTGGAACATAAGAAAAATTTCCATGTCATCATCATACAACAACTATATAATCATCAAGAACCATATTGGATTGCATAATATCATCGAATTTCATCAAGGATCAAATTTGAAGGGCATGGTCCCATTTCACTTTGAAGGGATATGAGATATTGAACCCTTCACGGTTGACATGTAAAAATAAATCATTTTTTTCATTTGAAAATGTAAGAGTACATTAAAATTTCATTCTTTTCATTTGAAAATGTAAGAGTACATCAAAATTTCAGTATTTATTAACAACATTCTATAAAGAAAAAATGACAATATGATGAAAGTGAGAGTACATAGCCATCATGTTTTTTTTTTTCCAGATGAAAAATAGATTGACTTGATATTCATGTGAATCGAAGGATATGGTTACATCACTATGAGATCAAAAGATCATTCTAGAAGTTTATTACTAACAGATAGGGCTGATAGATAGCCACCGAAGTCACATAGAGTTGTTGGGATAATTTAAGTCTATTAAATTTCCAATATTAATTATCAACCAGGGTTCGTACACTTAGAGTTGTAGAAAAATATATACCGAGGTAGAAGAAAAACTAGGATGTCTTGTTATGCAAATCCTAAGAGATATGCAATGATGATATGACTAACTATCTTTCAAAATGAAAAACCAAGTCACTAAGAAATAAGATTATTAAACTATCAACTTGAACAGATTGCAATGATTTCAAATGTAGGACTAACCTAACTATTAATTCAAATCTATGTTATATTAATCTACAAACAAGAATTGAAATTGCAAAATACAAGGAAATCACTAGCCTAGAAAACAATGCTTGACTAAAAACAAACTATACTAAGGAAGAAAAATTATAATTAATTACCAAACCCTACATAATTTCTAACTTATCCTAGGAATTGAAAAGCTATTCTACTATGCGATATGAAAATTCTAATCTATGAAACAAATTGCAATTAATTATTAAAGAGAAAGAAACTATATTACTTTGAATAAATATGCTAACTAATTAATCTAAGAAATTCACTTGACGATTAACTACAAACCTAAGAAGATGAAATGAAATGCTAGAATTAGATATGCGTTGACAACTCATATATTTCAAATAGTAAATGATTTGTAAGCAAACCTACCTAACTCCAATCTTCTTGAGGAATTGTGTCAAAGTGACTTACAAATGCTACCGAGGTGCAAAAAGGACACAAATCTAACTTAACTTCTAAAAATATGTGGAAACTAAAAAATGACCAATTACAAGAGAATTTAAACATCGTGACTATCACTTATCCACCAAGTAAATGACATTTGAAAATCTAGTTATTCTACCTAGAATCAATGAAATACTACTTAACACCTAGCAAAACGAAGTTGAAATGTAAATGGATTTAACCATAACTATAGTAGAAATAAATGATTTATGTGAATTAAATATGAAATACTGAAAATTAGTGTAAATCCTAGCTAGTTACAAAGCACAAATGAAATACTGAAAACTAATTCAAACCCTAGCTAGTTACGAATGAGATGCTGAAATACATTCTGAATGCTAGTGTGTATGACTGGTCGTATGAACAATACAAATGCAAATTACATATGAACAGAATGAGATTGCATTGTATAAACAACTGAACAATACTTACAGGAAAATGTCTTTAAATACATAAACATTACAAACTGAAATTGCTTATCTGTATAATGAAGAAAGAAATTAGGATATATGCACAAATGGAACCACCGTCGTTGAGGAGCCCTTATCAAGCAACAAAGGTTGTTCCTACTCTACTCAATCACCAACCATGAAAAGAAAGATAACACTAATAGTTGAACATAGATTCTATATTAAAATCTGAAGCAAAATTACAAAACATTTTTTTCTCTACTTGGATTCACAACCCAAGACATATTTTTATAGTCATTTACAATAGAGAGAGGGTCGACCCTTTTAGTGGTTGACCTCTCTAATAATAGAGTGCCTTCAATGCTAGAAACAACCCCATAAATGAACAGGTCGTGTTTTCCCCCAAATCGCGCGTGGTGGTCTCCTGGACGTGGGTAGTGGAAGCGTTGGATGCTTGGGAAAGTCATGAATTGAATATTTGCAAGTAGCAGCTCACAAGCCATGTTTTCTAGGTGGGAAACAAAACCCACGTTTCTATTGAAATATTCAATGCGTCCAAGTAGGCAAACAAATTATTTTTGAGGTGAGAACAAGGTTGAATGGTCATACGTATGCGAATGAGTGTCTGAATGAGTGTTCGTATGAGAACCACAACTTGTGTAAGCAAAACTATATTCCCAATGGTTTTAAAAAATGTTAATTTTATATGAATGTACCATATGAGATGATAATTAATGGGAAAATATGGAAGAATTAAACATAATTAAAAAATAGGTACTTGATTCAATATCAATGTCTGAATGATGAGCAGCATGAACTTGATACATCAAAAATGACAAAAATAATACCAACATAGCATGATTATAGATCCAAAATGATGAAAAAATTGGGCATCAACAAGAGAAAAATAATCCTTTCTCTAGGGAGAGAGTCATACATGTCCAACAAGATTGCAAGAATAACCCAAGTTGTTTATCAGGGAGGAAATCGAGGGATCGACTAATCATAAGGAGATGAGCTTCATTGGAGGAGACTGAAGACATCTAAATACTTCCATCAATACCAAAAGGCATGCACAAATAAAATTCTATAGTGAGACTCTAGAAGAGTTGAATCTCACCTCCCCCCATTACTTCCTTCATAGAATTCTGTGAAGGACAAGAGACCAGAGGCCATAGGAAGAGCCTCCTTGGATAAACAGTCTTCCTTCTTATTGTGTTCCTGGTAGACATGTTGAAACTCTAGTGAGAGAAAGGATGATTTAAAGACAGAAATGTTATCACACCAGCACCTCCGATCTTATGAGCTACTGCCCCATCAAAAAAACCATGGGGGTATGTAAGATTCGGCATAGGCCCAACAATCCTAACGTTTTTTTTCTTACAGGAAGGATACAATTGTACCTGAGCCAAGATTCGATTTCTGTTACAGGTAGAGATCACATTATTTTCCATTGACGATCACATAGCAATTATGTTTATATTGCGGTTGTAGTCTGAGGCTTCCATTAACCTGGAAAAATAGTAATGCTAATTAAACTCATTTTAAAATGAAAAGGATAGTGTGCAAATTAGGAGAAATTCCATTTAACTACAACAAAATATCAAATGGTAAAGTGCTTCATTTCATTACCTTTATTTCTATTTTACTGGATGCCAAACTCCTTGCAAATATGTTGAAGGTTGAAACCAAACTTGCAAACCTAAAAAACATGTATTAGATACATATTTACATAGAAACAAAACCTTATATTGAACCAAAATACTATTAGAGATGTGATACATCTCACCTACCTGTAGAGTAGAAATCCATATTAGAATAACTCCATTATCCCATCTAATTAGACGAAACCAACTTGCTTGGCATTTTGGAAGGATCTATCCATTTAAAAACTCGTACAAAAAAAATTGACAAAATAGAAACACACTATGTTGTTGCATAATTTTTTAAATATGCAGAAAATAATGTCCACTTACCTTAAGCGTAATTTCAAGTTTTTTTTCCATGACATGGATTTCATAAATGACCGGCATAGTTCAAACAAACAAGGGTACTATGCTTAAAATAATGTCCACTTACCTTATATCATGCAACTTGACCCATCCTTGATTATGTGCTATTTGCAATCTGAACTTCAAACTTCAAAGTTTCAAACATTCCAAGTTGACTTATTCAGAGTGAATAGTTTGATATTAAATCCACCATTCTTCCATGTGGGAGTAAACCGCTGCTGCTAGAATATGTGGAAAAAAAACAATTGCTGCCAGAATCTATGAAAAATAAAAACTAGAGCAACCAAAATCTATGAAAAAAAAACAGCTGCTACCAGAATCTGTGAAAAAAAACCAGCAGCTGCCATAATAGAAAATAAAAATATCTCATAGATTTAAATAGGTTGAATTATTCAAAAAGTTTTACATCTTAGTAAGTCAAAATCTACTGGGAAAACCTGTTGACAAGCAACACTACTTATGCAAATAAACCTTGAAGTTGCAATTGACATTACTAGAATGCCTCTTAAAACCAACATAGAACAATTTTGTATATAGGCATTTCACCACGTCTAATTATTGAAACAATTTCACATCTTTTATAAATCAAAACCTGTATGCTAATCCAGCATGAGATTACCCAACAATACTATTGCAAAAAAACCTTTAAGTTGCAATTGATATACCTGAAAAAATAGTGTTAATATCAATATTGGGAATCTTATATGTCATACAAGAGGCTCTTGTATTCGGAGACAATATATAAAGCCAATTTTATAATCTTACATTACATTACCTGTCAAACAATTAGTTATAACCTGCAACATTCTGGTTTACTCTATGGCTAATTCTCTCTAATCTTACGTAAATTGATTCATTTGTATCTTTTTTATTAAATAATGAAGGCTCTCTATCACCAAAATTCCATTGAAACATTCTATCATAGTAATATTCATACTCCTATGATTGCATTAGTTGTCAAATAGTAGCTATAACCACCCTTAAATTCCAGCAATCTGACCTAGTTTATTCATGCTCCTAGTGTAATATCTGTAAAACGAAAACATAAATGCCATAAATCTTTTCCATCTAGATATAGCTTGAAATCCTATTCGTGTGTTAGAAAAAAATGAAAGAAATCACCAATATGTTGTGCATTTCTATACTATCATAACTATATTTTGTATGACTGACCTTGGTATTTATTTCATTCAAAAGCTCACATTCATAGCTAGTGTACAACATTTCAACTTAACATTGTCCAAACATATTCCAACAGTATATGGTCAATTGATTAATACAGAAATTAAGTGGTCATGTGTT
Source organism: Pseudotsuga menziesii (assembly GCA_001517045.1). Lineage (NCBI taxonomy): Eukaryota > Viridiplantae > Streptophyta > Pinopsida > Pinales > Pinaceae > Pseudotsuga > Pseudotsuga menziesii. Next base: position 136,946 of record LPNX010400453.1, read on the forward strand.
TATGGTTATAATATCCAGGTTTCTAGTAATTTCAATTTCAAGCCTTTGGAATTGTTGTTTTGAGATCTAGGATTACACCTAATTCAATTATATATGGTATATACCTCCTTGAAATTTTAATCCCAATTGATGAAAGAGGAATTTAATTGAATATGATAGCAATACGATAAAATATATGAATATGATAACAAATATGAATAAAAATGCAACTTGGGTATGCCTTAAATATGAAAGAGGTTAGACAAAGATATTTCATTAAAAATAAACAAAATAAAATAGTTTTCTTAGGTGCTAAATAAGCCAAGGTATAATGCCCATGAACAGAGAAGGACCTTTATCAATTGGATGAAATGGACAAAATCAGTTAAATATTAATAATATTTTTTTTAAAATATAAATCAGTATTTTAAAATTACTCTCTCCTTCGTATCAAACCATTATCTTAGCATGGTTATATGTTTGCAAAGACTATTATAATTGCCATATAAGTCCTACTAAACATATGGTAACCTGATGGAATCACATTGAAAATAGTTCCCACTACATAGTGTTCACAGTCTTATATTGAACTGCAAAACTCATTAAATTCTTATATCGAACTGCAAAAACATTAACATTCTTATATCGAACTGCAAAAACGTTAACAACATTATATCAAACTGCAGAAAGATTAACATTCTTATATCGAACTGCAAAAACATTAACAATCTTATATCGAACTACAAAAATAATAGACATTATAGTATCATAATTAGCTTACTCAACCTAGTGGAAGAGGTCGTCGCAACTTCATTTTTCTCCAAGTTTCATAAACTACATTCCAATCTACCTCATGCAACTCCTAAGGTGCCGATAAAGATAAAAGCATTAAAGTGTCTAAGGTTTCCAAACAAAGTCTAGATCTGTCATAATTTTTTATACGGTTCATCTTAGAGAATCCTCTTTCACAACTAGCAGTATTTGCTGGAAGAATAAGAACAATTTTCCACAATTTCATCAAATTTGTAAAAGAATCACACCATTCTGGTTCACCTTTGCATTTCTCCCATGCTCCAAATTAACATGTTTTTCTTTGGATATGCTTGATGTAGAGTGACAACAAAACATTAAATTTCACCTTCACTTTTTTTTTTCAGTTTCAATTATAGGTGAGTTTTCAACATCAAAATTTTCACATAGACGTAACAACCATCGTTTTGTTTCAGAATCTCTTTCATCCTCTTCTTCAAAGTAATAATGAGGACTGAAAAAAAAATTGCTGCATTGAATATAGGTAAATCTGTAAACCTGTCATTGAGATAGTCAATCAACTTTTGGATAAATGTTTTTCCTAAGTCAACACAATCTTCCACGGAACCAAACCTAAGTGAATTTGGTATTGGTTCAAATCTTAGTGAATGGACATGTGAGACACCTGCATTATCAATATACTCCAAATTTCCATTTTCAAATTTCTTTAAGAAATATGAAACATGTTGAGAACCAGCCCCAAATATGTTTCGCAAGTATCTCCTTTGAAGAAGTTCAATGAGAATATCTAATTGTGTACCAATGGACGTTATATCAATATGTTTTTCTTGAAATTGTTGACTTAGTTTATTTAGTTTAGTAAGAACATCAGCAAGAAAATGGATGCAAAATTGAACTTGAAATAGTGCTCCCATTTCGTACATCTTTGCATCATCATTTCTCCACTCTTGTAACAATGCTGGCATGATTTTAACAATCTTGTTCATAACCTGCCCCTAGAAAGCCACCGAATTTGATGAATTTTAAGTACTTGCATCTTGTCAATTTGAAATAGGTCCAACAAACTCTTTAATTCTCTATACCTCTTTGTTGATTTTCCTAGCCATGAATATATTTTATTGGCTAGTTTATCAATATAGTTAAATTCAGGAAAATAGTTTGAAGCATCTATTATAGCTAAGGCCTCACGATGTGCTATACAATGAATACATAATAAATGAGGCACCTCTTGAAGCAACTTAGCTGCCAAGACTTCATGAATAACTCTCATAGATGAGGCTCCATCTGACCCAAAACCCACCATTTGATGTTTTTATAACTTCATCTCAGATAATAAAACTGAAACTGCTTCATACATGGATTGTGCAGTGATGTCTTTGATTTTCAGAAGTCGAATAATTTTTGTCATGCGTGACCCTCTCCCTCCATCCATTAAATAGGTAATATATACTATCAAATGTTGCTCCATTGTTTTATCTGTTCTTTCATCAACAAAAATGGAATAAAAAGGGCTGGAACAAATTTCTTCCTTTAAATTTTCCCAATAAACTTTCTTTTGTTGCAAGTAAAAACTCTTTATCGGAGGTAATATTAATATACAAAGAATATTCATTGGTTAATGGCATATTAGGATTTCCCTTATATCTGTGCAAGTCACATAAGTATTTGTACATCTCTAAAGGTAAATCCATAGCGCTAATTATTATGTATTTTTCAACATCCAACATAAGTTCAATATGCTTTGAGATGGGTAAACATGCCTATCTTGATTTATATTCCAATACTTGAATTGAGCATTTATGAGCCTCAGATGATGCATGAACATTTAATCCACTTAATTGGATTGTACTACTACCTTCCTTTGTAAATGGTGTATCACATTTGAATTTAACACACCATAAACACTTGATGCACTCTTCACCATTTGGACCTATTATCAGATAAGCCCATTTGTGCATTAACTTCCATGCAAGTTTGAATGATCTTTTGATAGCTACTCATTTTCCTTTCTTTTCTAGAGGACATTTTTCTTCAATATTCATATTTTTCAAAATCAACATCTTCTTCAACATTTGCATCATGTCGACTCAAGTTAAACACATTATCAAGCGCCATTTGTCTCCCATGTTTTTTAGGTCGACCAGTTCTAGACATTGTTTCTCAATAAATTACATAGCAGAAAATTCATTCATGAGCCCCATAGAAACCCATCAAAATATTTTAAGTTGTGAAGGAATCCAAGAAATAGAAGTCTTTGAATATCTACAATTTCTCTATAAGTTTATAACCTGAAACCATTTCCACAAAAATACTAAAATAAATATTACATGGATTTTTATTTCTACATAACTATCTAAACATATGAAATACTAAAAATGGAAAATATGTAAGGAAAACTATTATTTAAAAAAAATATTTCTCTCATACACTAAGACTTTCAACTTCAACAAATTAAAAGTCCAAAGAGTTTCAACTTATACAACTGCTTTGTGTGGATATTCAAAAGATAAGGGTTGATTGTATAGCAACCCTATTGTAATGACTCATACTCCAAGGCAATGATGATTGTTATAAGTATTTTAAGGGTTGTGATGGTTGTTATGATATTTGTAATCTTGCAACGTAGGGAAATACTAGAAACTTAATTGCGAGATAGATTTTAAAACAAAATTTTTTTGGAATAGAAAATGTTAGTTTTTCATCATATAAGCTAGCATTATGATCGTAGGATCTTTTCACTGAGAGAATAACAAGCACAGCAATAAAACATAAGCACATCACAAGAGACAAGAGACACAAAGAGTTTTCCTCGGGGAAACCATAAAGGAGAAAACCCCACAACTTCCTCAAAGATAGAATCAACAACAAAATAGTAAGATGCACTCCCGACAGTAGTAGTCTTCTTCTTGTCTAGTCCCAGTGTATTTCCTTCCTCACTAATGCGCCACACTTGTGTGAGTGGGTGATGTGTTGTAAGTGATAAATAGAGAGGCTCTCACTCTCTATTTATATTCTTCTGTTCACTTGAAGTGCACTCCAACATGTCAGCCTCACTTAACAATTACTTACTAGAGCCGACATCTCTAGGAGTGTCTAATAACCCTAGTGCCCCACCACTTGTGGGGACTTTTCCTCCTCCGACCAATAGGAGGGTAACACAATGGTGGGGACTATTGCCCCGGCTTACAATGACTCACCTAGGGTCAACTTCACTAGGATAGTCTAATAACCCAAGGGCCCCACAACTGTGGGGAATTTAACCCTTTACAAATAGGAGGGTTACCCACAATGACTTGACATGACTTTCTCATTATAGAAACTTCCCGATCGGAACATCGGGGAATGACATGACTCAAATACATTACAATACATCCCAGAATGAACATCGGGTTACAATAGATAAGAAATACAAGTGAATACATTCTGAAGTTACAATTACATCAAAACTCCCTCTTAACTAAGAATGTATTCTCTCGAAACAATTTATTAGCACAAGTATTCTTCTTTGTATCATCTGGGTCATCATCAAGTCCTCGTCATCTTCAAGTCATCTTCGTCTTCAAGTCATATTTCATTTGGATCTGAATCATCACTCGATCTAGATCATCGTCACAGAATCATACTCGATCGTCACTGGATCATACTCGATCTGGAACATCCTCACTAGATCTAGATCATCATTCGATCTGGATCATCATCACTGAGTCTAGATCATCACTCGATATGGATCATCATCACTGGATCTGGATCATCTCTCGATCTGGATCATCACTGGACTGGATCTGGATCTAGATCATCTCTCGATCTGGATCATCACTGGACTGGATCTGGATCTGGATCTAGATCATCTCTCGATCTGGATCATCACTGCTGGATCTAGATCATCACTCGATCTGGATCTCTTGGAGTCATCATAACTGGATCTGGATCATTTCTGGTCATCATCATGTGTGTATTATCTCGTCATAGGAAGTTCTACAGAGCCAACCCTTTTTCATGCTGGTTGTAGGCCTAGCCACTAGGTAGGTCTTCACCCAGCACTTACATCTGACCTTCTCGTCAGAAAGGCATGCCCAGCACTCACATCTGATCATGCAGTAAACTACAATCACATCAGAAAGGCCCAGCACTCACATTCACCAGCATGATAGGACATCACATCACTAACATCCGTGAAAAGGCTCTGCACTTATATCTGACCTACTCGTCAGAAGGGCATGCACTCACATCTAACCTGGTAGGAACTGAATCCTACACCCTCGTCAGAATCGCCCCCAGTCCCTGACTGAGCTACCTGGTAACGGACCAGGTGCCTCCACTCTCCTGGACAGTGGCAGCTTCCCTTACATATGTCCTATTCGATAGAATGGCCTGCACTCACATCTAACCTGGTAGGAACTGAATCCTACACCCTAGTTAGAATGGCCCCCAGTCCCTGACTGAGCTACCTAGTAACTCACCAGGTGCCTCCACTCTCCCGGAGAGTGGCAGTTTCCCTTACATCTGTCCTACTCGACAGAATGGCCAACACTCACATCTGACATAGGAGGAACCTAATCCTTTAGCCATGACAGAATGGTTCAGCCCTTACATCTGACCTGCTCATCAGAATGTCTCTCTCAGTCCCTGACTGAGTGTTCCTGGTAACTGACCAGGTGCCTCCATTCCCAGAATGGTAGTCAACACTCATATCTGACATGGAAGGAACCAAATCCTCTCACCATGACAGAATGGCTCAGCCCTTATATCTGACCTACTCGTCAGAATGGCTATGGATCTTTAGCACTCATATTTGACATGGAAGGAACTAAATCCTCTCACCATGACAGAATGGCTCAGCCCTTACATTTGACCTACTCGTCAGAATGGCTTTGGGACTCATCACTTTCCCTTGGAGGAAACCTCGATCTGGAGAACACCAAGTCTCTCCCTGAAGTACTCAAACTTCAGCCTGGCCAATGGCTTCGTCAATACATCAGCTATCTATTCCTCCGTCGCAACATACTGGAGCTTCATTGCTCCTCTCTGCACCATATCCCTGATATAGTGATACTTGATCTCGATATGCTTCGACTTGTCATGGAACACTGGATTCTCTGACAACTTCACACAACTCTGGTTGTCAGAATGTATACAAGTAGCATCCAGCTGGAGATCAAATATATCATACAGTAGCTTCCGCAGCCATACTGCCTCACAACTAGTTGAACAAGCTGCGACATACTCTGCTTCAGCTGTACTCAGTGCCACATAGGATTTCTTCCTGCTAAACCAAGAGATCACACCTGATCCCATACTGAAGCAACATCCTGAAGTACTCTTCCTGTCAATGGCACTACCTGCCCAATCTGAATCAACATAACCCTCCAGGTTAATCTTCTGATTCGCATCGTACTTGAGCCCATAATCAACTGTACCCCTACATGCTTTGCAACCATCAGGTGAACATGTCTCAATGTGTTCACAACAAAGCAAATATCTGGTCTCAGGTACATCAAGGACCCAATCATCATCGTAGCATCAACCGTCTCTGATGAAGCATCACTCAATAGCTTCATGTTCGATGTCATAGGTGTGGTCATGCAGTCCATCATCTTGAACCTATTCAAGATCTCTACTGCATACTTCCCTTGTCCACACCTCCATGCCTAGAAAATAGTGCATCGACACATAACAGGAGCATCACTGGTCTTCCGCCTTCAACCTTGAAGCAAAGGTTGGAATCCACTTTACTCTCAGTAAAGCCTAGAGTCATCAGTAATCTTCCCATCCTGTCGTACCATGTCGATCCTCAAGATATTCTGTAGTCACTCCCTCTGAAGCGGAGCATCATACTCCCTCTGTCTTCTATGCTCTATGCACTGAAAACATTATGTACCGAAGTGATAAGTAGCTTCCTATGCTACTAATATTCTATGTGATCATCTAGTGTATAGACTTGCATCTTCAACCTTGTAGCAAAGGTTAAGATCTTCATCAATCTCATCATGTATGTGTTTCAATTCTTCCTGGCTACAAATGTCTCTTCGTAGTCTATGCCTTCTTTTTCTTGAGAAGCCTTGTGCTATGAATCTTGCTTTGTATCCCACGATGTTTCCATATACTGCATGATGGAACTATGAACTTTTCTTCAGGTCTTGATACTGCGCTCTGACATCATTCTTCTTGAACTGGTCTTCCCTTTCTTCTTGGTGGCTGGAAGGTTCTGCATCAATGATGTCACTGCACTCGTCATATTATTCTTTGTCTTTGAACTGTCGTCACTTGTTCTTTGAAACAAGTCTTCATTCTTCTTTGCTTGTAGGCGATTATGTATGCGGTCTTTCCTACAAGTCAAATGCATTTGTATGGTTAGAACATTTCATAAGGAATATTCATGCTGGCAAATGTTTATGCATAAATATATGATCATGCAACTACTTTAGCCAATACAACATTCATCCATATCTCATTGAAACTTTCTAGATGCCTTCCATCTCTACCAAGACAACATTGAGATTGTGCACTAATCCAATATGTCAGCAAAGAGGTTTCATTCTAGATAAGTAGCAATGGAGAGTTGTATAGCACCATGAGCTACTTACCCATCACATGCATATTAGTAGTATACTGTCATTAATGCAAACATCCTATCGTGCATAATACATCAACTGAACATAAACAAATGCATAACAAAACAATATCATGAAATGACACTTGAATACTTATCTTTATTTGTTTCATGGGTAGACTCCTTCTTGAGCCTTCAGCTTCATCGTCTTCTTCATTCATGATAGCATCGTTTCTTATCCAAATGCTAAGGAGGATAAGAGTTTCTTCAAGAGTTGAGATCTTCATATTCCCCATCGATTGAGGGATCTTCTTTGGATGGTGAGAGCTTGATCTTTAGTTGCTCCCATCTTCTCTTCTCTTCTTATGAGTCGAGCTTCTTCTTCTTCTTGGAGTCTACTGAAAGCAATCACTTCCTTCTGGCACACATTCCTCACATGAATGAATCCCATGATCCTGGGAGGCTATTCAAGGTGGCCATCACCACTTCTGCATTCTTCACTTCTTCTTTTACCGCTTCAAGTTGTTCTTGATTTGAGAGACTCTTATGACTGCATGGTCTCTGCATTCTGGATCTTTACATTCTTCAACTGGTTTCTTAAGGTCATATTCTGATTTCTGTTCTTCCCTTCAAATAGCTTGGTCAAGGAATCAAAACATCATCGGTGTCTTTAGGGAGACACTTGTAATACAAGTTGATCCATGACTGAATCAACCATGATCTTCTTGGCCTTGACCATGTTCTTCTTGTCTAAGGCTTCTAGCCTCATCTCCCTCTGGAACTAGAACCTCTATACTCATGTAGGTGTCCAATCCATTTTATTCAGAGAGATCATATACTTCCAGGCTTGGAAGTTTTCAACTTCACCAAGCTTATCATCAAGCTGATGTGATAGATCACTTTGAAATGAGAACCTCAAATGAAAATAGCAAAGGATTAGATATTACCGATTTGAGGTGTTCATCCTGGTTCCGGAGCTGGCTGATCTAGGGTTTGTCATAGAAACCCTAATTTTTTAAACTTGGAATCTTTTAGATCTGATTCGATAGACAGATATATCTCTTCAAATGGATTTGTCCAATGTACTCCTTTTCTGAAAACAGTGGAGGGAAGCTCCCGAAACAGGAAGCCCTAGTTTTCCAATTTCTACTGCAGAAATGCCTGTTACTATTTCTGTAATATCTCCGAAATTACTACTCCTATGTGTCTAAATTTTCATACTATGGTAACCTCGCATGTCCTTGATCCAACACCACAGTTTTCTCAGAATTGGTTTCACCATTTGGGATTTATGATCCGTTTTCCAAGGTGACATGTTACAGGACTGTTCAGAACAATGAAGTTGTACGGAATTCCATGTGTCACTGGTTCATATTCTGAGTCTGATATTCGGACCACTGAAATTATAGTCCATTCCCTTTCTAGGACATCTTCAGGAATTCCATTTGGATGTCTTTATCCCAAGATATTGCAATTCCCCCCAGGTGTCTTGTTTAAGGATTAATTCTGGAAGAGTCTGGAACCCTAACTTGGAGGGATCATATCTCCCAGAATATAGCGAATCGGAGGCTGAGTTTTGGACACAGTGTTAATAAAGATTTTATCTTCAGCCCCAGAAATTTTCCGCTTCTGAGACATCGTTAATCTCGAAATATAGTGAATGTACCAAAACTTATCTGTTTTAGTATTCAGGGTTTTTCCTAGCTCAAGATCAAACTGGGGTTTGACTTTCTCGGAGTTTCACCCAACCAAGTTTCTTGATCCAGGTCTCTAAAATTCAGTTTTTATGAGTAGAAAAATCCTATTCTGGTCTCACTCAAAAGTTCCTCTTCTGTAGAAAGCCCTAATTTCCACATCAAAAACTGAAAATGCTCGGAATCGAATTCTGCTTCGACAGAAAGATGCGCCCTTAAATGGAGAGTCATCCTAGCATACTTTTGTTGATAGATTATGGAGAGAGACCCAAAAAGTAACAATCCCTAGCTCTTGTAGCTGCACAATTTCTTCTTCTCAGGTTAGCTCTGATACCATGTTAGTTTTTCATCATATAAGCTAGCATTATGATCTTAGGATCCTTTCACTGAGAGAATAACAAGCACATCAATAAAACATAAGCACATCACAAGAGACAAGAGACACAAAGAGTTTTCCTCGAGGAAACCATAAAGGAGAAAACCCCACAACTTCCTCATAGATAGAATCAGCACCAAAACAGTAAGATGCACTCCCAACAGTAATAGTCTTCTTCTTGTCTAGTCCCAGTGTATTTCCTTCCTCACTAATGCGCCACACTTGTGTGAGTGGGTGATGTGTTGCAAGTGATAAATAGAGAGGCTCTCACTCTCTATTTATATTCTTCCGTTCACTTGAAGTGCACTCCAACATGTCGGCCTCACTTAACAATTACTTACTAGAGCCGAAATCTCTAGGAGTGTCTAATAACCCTAGTGCCCCACCACTTGTGGGGACTTTGCCTCCTCCGACCAATAGGAGGGTAACACAATGGTGGGGACTATTGCCCCGACTTACAATGACTCACCTAGGGTCGACTTCACTAGGATAGTCTAATAACCCAAGGGCCCCACAACTGTGGGGACTTTAACCCTTTACAAATAGGAGGGTTACCCAGAATGACTTGACATGAATTTCTCATTATAGAAACTTCCCGATCGGAACATCGGGGAATGACATGACTCAAATACATTCCAATACATCTCGGAATGAACATCGGGTTACAATAGATAAGAAATACAAGTGAATACATTTCGAAGTTACAATTACATCAACAGAAAACAATAATTATTTCTCATCCCAAATAGGATTGGAATCGCTTTCTCAATCTTGAACATGCACGCTGCGTTTTTTATTTCCAGCAAGACAATGAAAGGTAAAACGTCTAATCTTCAACAAATATGAGAATGCATCCACTAATTTATATAAGTAGGTTGAAAATATTGAATCAAGCAAACTAAGATTGGAGTTCTCAAGTTCAAAAATGGGATAAAACATGTTTTTCAAACAAGTTAAGTGAGGGATGGAAACGCATGTGCAATTCCAAGCTTGCTTGTCTTCAAGTTAAACCTTAAATAAAATTATTTTCATCAAGAAGCTAGCATGATATGAAACCAGTGAATGGGGAATGAAAAAATGTTTCTTATCTTTTTTGACAAGAAAAAATAAAACCAAGACAATAAAATGTAAAAAGCATAAATGAATGATTATCAAAAGGAGAGTGTGGTAGCCATATCTTCATACATTACTAGCAAAAAACACTATGCTTGGTAAATAAATCAATGTTTGGCAGAAAAATTAATATGGAAAAAATGAATTGGAAGATCGGATTACTTGAATGCTCAGTGCATGGCCTAAATAAAGCTCAAAACATTTCCTAAAGGTGAAGTGGAGCTTGACATTTGTTACTAATGGGAAATTGGCATCTTCACAACATCACAACTTTAAAAAGGAATTAAACAAGAAATAAAACACTAAACAAGGATATATATTTTTTAATAATTAGAAAACATAACTACATAAAACACACATCAAGACACATTTTTTGAACTTCGCACGTTTTTTTTAACACTTTTGGCTCCAAAGTGGAAGAAACACATAAGAGACACAGGGTCTGAGTGTTGGATACACATGGGACACATGTCCTAAATAGGACAAGTGTCCCTATGTATTCTACACTCGCATAATGTGTGTAAAGTGTGTCCATGTGTCCAACAAGGGGACACATGACATGCAGATCCAGGAGGATGTGTCAACCTGGCAATCACTACAATTTTAAATAACCTAATAAAGAATTTTCAATACATTGGCAGTTTAACCAACCCACAAATTGTTCACCTCTAAAGGATCATTCCGCCCATGCAACTTGCAAAGTTGCAAGTAGGCCGCTTGTGATGCCCAACCTATTTGGACTAGTTATAATGCCTCATGATTAACCTTCTAAAGAATGTTGAATACATTGGCAGTTTAACTAGCCCACAAATTGTTCACCCCTAAAGGGGCATTCCTCCCATGCAAATTGCAAGCAGGACCCACTTGTAGTGCACAACCTATTTGGACCAGTTATAATGCCTCATGCAAGTTGTAATGCTTCTCTTGAGTTTAAAAGAAGCAGTGTCAATGAAAAAAAACAACTCATGTGGTTTCCAAAAAGAAAACTCATTTACTCGAGATTTTAATCAACTTTTCTCACTGATAAGGTACATTGAATTGGGTGAAGAAAATTCCTCTATAGAACATAATTGACAAGAAAGTGAAGGTTGGTATAGAAAATTACAAGGAAAACCACAAATCAACTTTGGAGGCAAGTGACTACAGAATCAGAGATAACCTAAAACTACAAGTATCTGGGACTAGATTTCACCAAGAGGCCAAGTTGGGATGCATTTACAAGGAAAATATTGCAAAGAGGGTGGAAAGATATTTTCTTGCTCCAAAAGAGATGCAGAAAAGAGAGGTTTGGGACTGAAATGATGGGCTCTTTTAAAAAAGAATGTACCTTTTATATGGGATGACCATCATTCTTTTGACACAGTAAAAACTGCATTTGCATTAGTCCCATTACTAAGTCCTTTGGAGAGTGGAGGATATTTCCCGTCATGTATTCTCTAAAATTTGGGATCACGAGAATGGATGAATGAAACTAACTCATCTCCCTCTTCCAAACACTCATAACCCCAATACTCCTGTATGGATGTGAGTTTTGGGGGCCAAGTATATTCAGAAACAGATGGAAGTGATTTAAACAAGTAACACCCAATAAAAATTTGTCTAAATAATTAAAAATGAACCCCTCATGAGTTACTCGTATATGAAATAAGACTATATACCCAATAATTGGAGGCTTTGTAAAAGTTAATCTTATTATCTTCCTTTGGACATTAATAAAATTATCTTATCTATCTTATTTTATACATAGAAATGGTAGTTGTGGACAGACAAATGATTCCAGTCAAAATCAGCCAAGATGAGCTGAAGAAAAAAGGAAGAAAAATCAGCAGTGAAAAAAATGGTTTGAAGAGTTGGAATGTAAAGAAGAAAGGTTCTCACCAAATATAAAGGAACTAGAAAATCATGTATAAGAATGCTATAGGAAGGGGAAATGCACAAAACATGTCAAAAGAAAACAACAATACTAAATAGACAACTTCAACACAATGGAAGAAATCAAAGTGCAAAACCACTTGAAGGTTAATGGCATGAAAAGCAGGTAATATTGTAGTTAAGAACCAGTTCCCACGGAATGAGATGTGAAACAGGAATATGGGAACATACCAAGGAACCATGAGAGAAAAGATCATGCTAGATATGTAGAAATGAGGATAAATAAGTAGAATTTTCATATGATGTGCACAAAACTCATAAATCAGAGAGAGATCGAACTTGCATATTGAAATGGTTGCTTGAGGAAATAATGTGGGAAAGAAGCAGGCTGTTGAAAGTAGATTCAATGGAGAAACCATGACCAATTTTAATAAAATCCATCTCTCTATCTCTCTTTGTAAAAAAAGACCATTTACTTTTTTTTCCTCTTTTTGAGATAAACATCGAATCAACCAAAGGTGCATTCATTGAGACTAGCTGACAGTAGGAAATATAAGTACTCATCTATTCACTATGATCTTGTGGAAAATATACCACCAGGCTACCCACTTGTGGCAATGAAACAAGAGGTCCCGCACAGGCATGCCAAAGTTCATAATTAATGCTCCTCCTTTCTCCTCTGTAAAGCCCGCCAAACACACGTGTATTCAAGAAGCAAAAGAAAATTGCAGAGTTCTATTCCCTCTAGAGTCTGGTATCATTGGGTAATAATTTCTTTTAAATAACTATCTTCTCTGTTAACCATCAAGTTGTTGGCATATCTTTGTCTCACATTTTTCCTATTTAAATCCCAGAAAATAGTTTCATATCTAAACGCCTAGTGTAGGTATTCATGTTGTTCAAAACAACCACCAATGGCTAACATAACAAAAAGAGGTTGCAACCCATCCAAAGTGGAAAGTTTCTGATGAACTTATCAATGAAATCCCTCAACTTATTCAAGCAAGATTCTTCTTGATTCTGGAAAAGGCCCACAAGTAGAATCAAAAACCAGTTAGGTGGTCTAGTATTACAGAATGTTGTAACATTAATGATAACTTTTAGAAAGGGCCAAACAATGGAAACTCCATATTTTGGAAGCTGAAATGCAATGAAAGTGTAAATATTTTGGGGCACTGACAAAAATGTCAAGGTGGGGTTAACATCAGAGACCAGGCTTGGAAGCCTTCAGATGTGACAGAAAGTAGGGACAAAAGAGACTAAAAATCAATGTCTATAGGAAGTGGCCATGGAACTGCTGTATTTATTTTTGGATGCTTTCCCTTCCCTTAATACAATCAAGCGAATAATGTTTTTGTTATGAGAATTTATTAAAATGAATAACGATGGATTTATCAGGTGCATATGAGATTTGAATTTTGGATTTCCCTATTATATCAAGCTCAATTAATAAACTATTAGTTTTACATTAGGATTCATTAAATTTTCTTGTGTGCATAACACGTTTAGTGCAAAATAAATGTTTCTTTCTGAAACACCTTCTAACATAGCTTCTCATTCTAATTGTTTCTTGCTGAAACACCTCCTAACCTAGTTTTTCATTCTAATCAGGTTGTGCATAACATGTATAGTGCAAAATAACTGTTTCTTATCCAAACACCTTCTAACCCATATTCGCATTCTAATCAGGTTTTTTTATCTTAGTTTTTAGTGTTATGATGTGCAATTCCTATACTCCTGCAACTAAAAAAACATAGTTTCCATAACCTTTGAAATCTTACTTTGTACAAAAAACGTTATAAATGTAGGACAAGATTAGAGAGACCACCTTCTAGAAATTTCAAGTGCCTAAAATTAAATCATGATTTTCCAAGGAAAAAGTAGATTAGGTGAAGACTCATATTTATCACATTATTTCCTTCCTAGATTTCCCATCAATGGAACTTCTTTAAAAGCTTTTCCTTTGCTATATTTTTGTTGATTCTTTACTTTACACTCTTCAAGATTGAGTTGAATGCAACAATTGTAAAAATGTTGCAGGGATTAGAGATAATACTTACAACATATGACATAGCCAATGCTCATACATATGCAACATCATTGCATTTCTTTGTTTCTAATAAAGTGTATTAGACATACATGGGATTCAAAATCTTAAGAGCTCTTCTAGCTAGTGTAACATCCCCAACCCTCCGACCGACAAAGAGCATGATACGATAATACTATCTACATGGGAAACTGGCCCCATGAACATAAAATGAAATGCATTGAACTAAAACATACATATATGCATAATTATTTATCATACCAGAACCAAACTACCTTCCATTTAAGCATTTAGCATGTTCATAATTTTTATTAAACAACAAATACAATTGCAAAGATGAAATATACAAGAATACTTATCTTATGAAGAAGTTCGTCCTGCAACCAGCTATGTCATTGGAACGTTCCACCCAACCATAAGCCAGTGTTCTCCTTAATCTCTCACCAACAATGCCACCCCTGAGTTGGGCATGATTCCCCAAGGAAAATGAAACTAACAGGCTCACACATAGCCAAAGGATACACAACTCAGCCAAGCCAACACGGTTGGGTTTATCAGGTTATCAAGAGCTGGAAACATTGGTTGCTATGCTAGTGGGCTCACGAAAGAGCTAAGGACACTTGCACCAGAGCTATCCTGACTTCTAAGACATCCACACACACCCAACACAAGGAATCATCCCCTTCTATGTTGCACAGTCCCTCAGGCCATGACTTCCCTTCCAGTGTTATTCAGGGGGTGTAGAGAAGGAAGTTAGCCCTCTAGCTCTGTCTGTGAGGCTCCTGCACATACTAGGTTTATCAAGCACAAATAGGCTCCATTTCCACTCCCAAACAGTCCAAGGACCAACCACTGTGTACGCACAGCAAAACAATAGCTCTGGGATTGAAAGGAAAACACCACAAACCAAAACTAGAATGATAATTAGGTAATACACATCCCAAACTAAGAAATTCGACTCTACAGTCGTTTATGGCCCTATCATGGCCAAAATGACTCAACAACAAACTCACAGCAACCCAAATTCATGTGGAAACCAGTAGAAATTTATTAGCTATGTGAGGAAAAGAATGCAACCTGCATGAAGGTGGATTCACATACCCAGACCCTCAACATGAAGAGAAACTACACACAGCAAAATCCAAAATGAAATTCTCACACAGGAAACATCCATATGTTTGAGAGAGAGAGCCCAACGTGGATGTCTGATGATGAGGAAAATGTCCAAGAGCCCAAAGTCGTGAATGAGAACTCACAGCAGAAAAATTGTGAAGGTAAAACGTGGCCCCAACTTCACTACGTGAGGGAAAAATGGAAGAATGGGGTCTTGGTCTCTTCTCCTCCTGCTCACATGAGGATGAATTTTCTCCCTAGTGGAGTGTGAGTGTGGGAAAGGACTGACAGTCCTTCCACACACCACTTCCCATATAAAAACGTTTTCCTAGGGCAATAACTGCCCCCAACTAACTCTAGAGGATTTAATTTGGTAGTTGAGACAAGAATAAGACAAAAAGGTTGTTGAATGAGACAAGGGATAAATGGTGAGTAAGAAAAAATATAGGTAACAACTAAATGAGTTTATCAACTTGGATTTTCCCCAATGGCCCTAAAGGTTAAATATTTCCCCCTCCTTATCCTTAGGAAATCATGCCCTTTCGTATGGTGGCATTGACATAGCTGGTTGTGCGTATTTTAATTAAATTGCATTTTTACATGATGCCAAAATTATAATGCGTCGGCTAGCACGAAATACCATCGGCAACGATTTTAATCATCGGAACATAAAATGCTAAATCGATGGTGGGGATTTTTCCTCTAGATCCACACCACGATTAATTACAATATATACATCATATACATTTAATGCAAACGGGGTCAAAACCAGGGTGTTACAACTAGTTATTAAATAATACAATCATGCAACAATAATAAATTAGAACCCGAATCAAACAAATAAATCTCATTTAAACCATGCAATATACTCCAATGCATGGCTAAATAATCTGACAATTGTTATCACACTTGTGTTTCCCTCTCGGTGAACTTCCATTAACCTGACATAGTGCATATCCCTCATTCATCGATGCCTAAAGTCCAGTCATGGCCTATTTGGGTTTTTTCCAGGAAGAACGCTCAAAAGAGGTTGATGAAGTAGACACAATGCTTAGGATGCTAAGCATGGGCCTACCCATAGTTAAAAATATTGCATGCAAACATTGGCTGAATTCAAAGGAATTTTCATAGATACAATGTGCAACAGGTTTCCAAGTTAATGAAGCATAGGTTCTAGGTGTTAAGGGAATGGATGTAGCTCACAAAAATACATATACGATCAAAAGAAACCGATCAACAGTAGCATGCATAATGAATAATGGCATAGATAGGGTAATAGAAGAGGCTAGAGTTGGCTGAATGGTTTGAGGCCATTCCATAATGCAAATGAAAATGAATGGGATGCAACTTGCAAGAAACTACCCTTGATAGTTTGAATTAATGGAGCCCATCACTACCACAGAAAATCAAAATATAGAAACAAACTAAACCCATCCAAATGCAGAAAGGGAAAGAGAAGGGCATATTGCAATTGATCAAATAGAGCATTGGAAAAGGAAAGAGAGCCTTACCCTTTATCCTCCTAATCCCTTCAGTCTTCCACTATACAAATTGACATGTGTCTCAATCCTCAAAACCAACATATATTCACAAACTTCCAAACACAACAAATGAAAAGGAATATCATACTAACACATATTAAATGTAATTTATCAAGGAAAAAAACACAAAAGATGCCATAATCCATTCCAATTTAAAACAATTCAGACATTTCAAAATTTGCACTCATCAACCCACCTGTCGAATTCTACACTGTATCCATTGCATTTAACTACAATGAAAGATGAACCAAAGACATCCTAATAAAAGGGGGGGAAAGCCACCAAAAAAGGTGAATCTTAGAGTCTTGCTACTTACTTTACATTTTACAAAATACAGGTGGGCAAGTGAAGGGGAACAAATATCAAGAATGATAATCCATTGAGCAGATAAAGTTCCATGGATATGAGAATACCACAAAAAAGTAGCACATACGTGAAAGATATTGAAGGTTGTCCCTTTGTGGGCACCTTGGACTTGTTTCATAATCTAAAATTTGAGCATCTGGGTATTGTTTCGACCTCTTCTTAACTCCTTCATAACCTAAATAAAATACAGTATGATCTGGGTTTACAGGTTGAGGATCATAAATTACCCATCAATCGTGGACAGAATTTGCACCTAGATGGCGACATAGAAAGCTAGGGAAGGATGAAACTCGTCGCAAGAAAATTCCAAATCGTCAATTATGTGGAAAAGGATGAAAAAGAGTCCAGACAACCATGCTTCTAGCCTCTAGGATACATGTTACATATCCATATCACTCATCAATATACAATTATTAAATCAATAATGTCATCGGAGAAAAATAGCTCAGTCGATTGAGGTTTGAATCAAGGGGAAGACCCTAAAAAAATGTGGCAAGTCTAGACACTCCTAGTGAGGATTCGGTTCAAATCCTGGGAGAGACAATCTGATCTGAAAACTTGAGCAATGATGGGATTAAGGCGCATTTATATCTGATCAACTGAAGCTGGCCATTCTGAAATCTTTAAAGAAAGGGGGAAATGGGAATCTTGGTGTCTAATGTGGCTGCAAAGTTTGCATTTTAATTCCCACCGCAGCCTCTGACGTATAATATCCAGATAGAGGGCACCAAGATCATGTTTTCCGGGATCTATGGCGAGTCACGAGAATAATATACACATTCTCCCGTCGGACACCAACTGGGGAAATCATATCGTTGCAATGTATTGGCATCACCCTTATGCCAGGTTTACAGTGCTCTATTCGCACATGAACGTCATGGATTTGGGGCAGATGTATGACTTATTCACTCAACTAACTTCTAAGGAAGCATCAACTTAGGGGCGTAGAGTATTGAAATTTAAGAGTATTTAGTTTCTAATCGTATGACTGGTAAGATCACGTGACTTCGTGAACCAGATCATGCCACATGGTTGAGAATTTAACCAATTTATTAATTTGTAAATTGTGATTTTGGGAATTGTAAATGCCAAATTTTGGCAATGTTTATGTTAATCGACGATTAGGCAGTCTAGTTGGTAGTGGCCCACTGGTCCCAGGCTATCGTGGTTGAATCTAATTTGGACGGGAAAATTTGGGAGCAACCCTTCTATTGAAAATTTATATCTATATTTTTACTTTCATTATTGACGGCTGGTTATAAAATAAATAAATAATTGCATGTTAAATTTGTTATGGCCTTCTATGATGACCAAATGGGATTTTGATGGGCCCTAAAGCCTTCAAATTTGATCCCTCAATGCCATGCATTGCAACAAGATTAGTTTTGTTAGATGATCCATTAGGCATGCCTCCTTACTTATTAGTGCCTCTTGGGAAAGCAATAATATGAATCCTTATCCACATCTATAATACTCCAGTACTAACTTTCTTAGAATATCTTGCAAATCATACTCAAATAGGACAAAACCAACAATTGACAACATACACATGATCAAATCCTAAATATCAATCTGATGAAAACATTTAACTTGGACTTAGGGTTTCAATTCTACATATATAATCCATATTATTTTTAGTTTTATTGTTATTTAGGAATATCTCTTAACCTAATGATATAATAAGTCCTTAAATTTGTTTCTACACTAAAAAGTTATTATCATTATAACATAAATTGTTTCTACCCTCTACATATAATTATCTCTTATTGAAACATGCAATGTCTCTAAAGTTCCAATAGAGACATTATCATAGATAATAATTATTTACATTGAAATAATACGAGAAGAGGGTCTAAAAATAGTAAAAATACAAGAAAAATATATTTATGAGTATGCACTCAAATCACAAAATAGTGTTGGGAGCACTTGCACATGTAAGAGTGAATTGGAAATGCAACATGTATTGTTAGAGGAAGAACAACTCTAGATTGGTAATATGATTGGATTCATAAGTGAGTGGTTGGGTTTTATATAAACTTACACACCACTACTAACATCTTTTCCAACCAAGCATGTCGACTCAACAATGCTAACTATTTATATAAAGTAAACCAATCAAACAAATTATCTCTAAATCACTTCATAACTAATCATTTACAACTTGCAATAAGATTAATAACCATAAAAAAACACTCAATCATTAGAATAAATAATGATAATAACATCTTAACTATTGAACATACCCTAGAACATCCATTAACTCAAACCCATGATTTATCACAAACACATATGCATCGCAATATCTATTTAGATTTCAATATTATTTAGAAGGAATTACAAAGCATGTAATCAATAGCTAGTAGAGTGTAACCCATATTTCTTAATGTTCTTCCTATTTATATCTGGAGGTAGTCCCTACTTGATCGATTGCTCCATTATCATTAAGGGAAGATCACAAATGTTTTATTTTCAAACTATGAAACTTTCAAGCAATAATGTAATCAATGTGAATTAACATGTTTTTTACTAACTCACACTCGTAATTCTCAATCATTTACTTTAACCCAAAATTATTAGGTTGAATTCGAATTCAAATTTGATAAAAAAAACTATAATTACCATGTTTGAATTTGAATTCAAATTCGATACAATACAAGAATAGTTCCAGTATAGATTTCATAATTTGAGAAAAAAGTCAAAATTAAAATGGATCTATAATCTGCCTAAAGTAGAAATAAGTGTGGTCTCCATTTCCATGTTATCTAGGCATTCGTTTGAAGCACCCACCCTCGTGAATTCAAGTCTTGAAATCATGTTAAGTGAAATTATTTGTTGGCAGAAAAATAACTAATAGGGTGTATATAGAGTTTCAATTTAGAATCATGAGTTTTAAAAAAAACCATTACCGTTGCCCTTCTTCCCTCCAAATCCCCGTCTACTAAGGCACCGACCTCGCATGTTGAAATCTTTTCATTTTTCACACAAATTAGATCGGATTTCAACCACCAATTCAGTCGAATCGTAGTATTGGAAGTATTTTTGAATTTATATGGTTGCTTCGACGAAATTGGTAACTATGCTTTAAACTTTATTCCACATATGTCATGATTAAATATCCTTGTTAGGATTAATTAATCCTCCCTTTTCCCACGTAGTCTATTTTTCTTTTTTCCTATATTAGGAGGTATTCATCACTTCACTAGTGCATTGGGAACAAACCTATGGGCCACCTACCACTCACTGCACATGTTTGCATGAGTTTATGAGCTCTAGGGACCAATTCCTATAATTTAGGAATCCACTCTGAGTGCCACTAGCAGTCTCGAGTAGTTTACTCTAGTAGGTATTCGGTTATGTTCAACTATGCTATGATTCCCATCAGTTAGTTCACTCTAAATCACTCTAGTTCCAGTTTGTGTGATTTAAGGGAGGTTGGGTTCATTTACTCATGTACCTTCATCAATTAACTTATTGTAGGACGAATCAGTGATCCGTAGTTGCATTAGTGAGATCTAATGGTGCTTTTCCCACATCGAGTTAGCACCAAAGTCAGTTTTTGTTGGTGAATTCGAATCCTTCCTAAGAAATTTCAATTCTCCCTATTGTATGACTATTGTATTATAGATACACCAATGATTATTCATGCAATTATATTATGAATATTTTTTTGCCTCATGTGTGTGTAATTTCTGCCATGAATCTATTGATCATTTTACATTGAATTGTTCATTCTCCTGCAACCTTCTTTTCAGATTGATTTCATTCAGGCCTGAGGAACCATGCTCACTAAAATTAACATAGTATCAAAGCAGGTATTCGGCCAGCTTCAAACCTTAGAAAATTCCATTGATGCACCCAAAGCAATTGGGTTCCACATAAATCTTGGTATTCTTGCCTTGCTCCCTATGGATGTTTCCAAGAGAAGTCTATCTAGGTGTGATGCACCCAAATAATGTTCACATGTCAAAGTGGAGAGTGTTTGAATTGATTTGATAGTGAATTAAAGTGTTTTGAAGTGTTTTTGCAGGTACATTCAAATATTTATTGAAGAATTGAATTTCCTTGAAGTTGTCAGATGGAGAATTTGACAACTCTAACTCCCAGAATCCTCACACCTTTCAATTACCTTGATTGGAGGGAAAATATGTATATTGTCTTTCACAACAAGGGTCTATACAGGGTCACCATGGGAATAGAATTCAAACCCCAACAGTATCTTGAAAAATTGAATTACCTGAATAGGCTTGGTGAAGATTTTGGATTCATGTGCATCCACATCTCTAGGGAGCTAATCTTCCATCTTAATGGACTAAAAACTCTGAAGGAAGTATGGGATAAGCTTGAATCCTTGTTTGGAAAGTAGGATGAGCTCATAGGCCATATTCTGGAGAATGAGATGGTAGCACTACACCCCAGTAACTTCGAAACAATACAGTAGTTCTTCACTAAATTCAAATCCCTTTTGATGCAATGCAAGTAGTGTGGGATTGATAAAAAGGATGAGCAGTTGGTGCTCTCAATTTTGAGCAAAATTGGGCCAGAATTCTCAGTGTTTGTATTTACCTTTCACTCCGAGAGACTGACAACTCTTAATTAGTGAATTTCATCCCTTGATTCCTTCACAAAGTCACTAATATAGGAACAATATAAGCTTATTCAAATGGGATATCTCAAAACCTCCAAGAATCGGGATCTTGTAGCTATAGAGACTAAGAATGCAGAATAAAATGGGAAGCATAAAGGTAAAGAGAATAAATCTGATTTCAAACCTAAGGAGAAGAAAAATCCTTCAGAAGGATGCTCTGGTTCCAAGAAGTTTGAAAAATCCAAGTGCTCTTACTGCAAGAGAGGATTTCATCGAGAGAATCAGTGTATGAAGAAGACCATTGACCAGATGTATAAGATCCTTGAACATAACAATATTTCCCTTCCTCAAGGTGCAAATAATTACAATGATGGAAACAAGATTGATGAACATGAGAGGTGTCATGCTTTGAAAGAAGGATCCACTCATTCAAAGTCTTGTCTCATTGGTTTTGGAGCCTCCAACCACAAGGTTTCCTCCAAAAATAATTCACTTCTCTGGATCTCTCTAGAGGACCAAGCATCCATATGGGATACGATTCACAAATCCCAAATGTCGAGAAAGGCCATTAAAATTGAGCATGGAGTGTTCCAGAATGTGCTCTATGTTCCCTCCATGGTTGTAAACATGTTGTCTATGTATTAGATGACACATACTGGCTCTCCCAAGAGAGTCACATTTGATCATGACATAATGGAGATCTCAGAAATCTCTACTGGAAATATGATAGCAAAAGGATTTGTTAATCATGACTTCAAGGCATATGAGTTTTCTCACTTTCTTCCAAATTCATATCCAAGTTCCTTATTGAATCATGTCAATAACACAAGCAAGATGTCGCATGAAATATTTGGAAACTTGAACTTCAAGTATCTCCGACAGCTGCACAATGAAAATATGGTTGAAGGATTGCCTCTCATCAAATCTTCTGAAGGAGTTTGCATCGGTTGCTTAGTAGGGAAACATCCAAAGAAAAGGTATGAGGTTGGGAAGGAAAGAAGAGTTTATTCCACACTATATTTAATTCACAGTGATGTCTCTAGACCGATGCCTACAACATCTATGAATGGATCCTGATAGTTTCTAACCTTCATTGATGATCATTCAAGGTATTGTTGGGTCTACTTTCTAAAGCAAAAGTATGAGGTATTTGATACCTTCAAAATCTTCAAAGCCTTGGTTGAGAAAACTCTCAGAAAGAATATAAAAGAACTTAGATTTCATAATGGAGGTGAATATGTCAAAAGATAATTCTAGTAGCTTTGTGCATCAGCAGGAATTCAAATGCAGTATTCAGTCCCATACACACCACAACATAATGGTGTAGCTGAGAGGAAGAGCAGATTGTTGAAATAGATAGCTACATGCCTTCTAGAAGCAAGAAGTATTCATCGCCCATATCTATGGGCTAAGGCAGTAAATTTTTCTTTGTATATCTAGAACAGGGTGCCCCACAAGTCAGTTATTGGGGTTACTTCGTTCGAAGCATTGATGGGACATAAACCCAATGTCTCACATCTGAGAGTTTTTTGCTCTAGGGCATGGGCCATAATTCCTATTGACAAAGGAAATCCTTCCAAGCCCAGAGTAGAGAATGCATACTGCTAGGATATGCAGATGATGCTAAGGAATACAAATTGATGGACCTTGCAACCAACAAGTGCTTCATATAATGCAGTGTGAAATTTGAAGAAGATCAGTTGCATGATCCACAACCAGTCGAAGAAGAAGAAGGTATAATTTCTCATCCATTTCCATTTGTAGATGATGTGTCTTGACTAATGTTTCATATTCATAATATGAGGATACATATTACCATGATATTGATATTAAGAATGAACCTCAAGAAGATCCAGATCCGTATCCAACACTTGTTCCCAATCAAAGGCCTAAATGGGCCCAAAATCTCATTGAATCAGCTGGGAATAGTGTTGGGGATCCAGGTGACAGGAGAATAACAAGGTCCCAATATCAAGATGAACATGTTACACTCTCCCATTCATATCCACTTCTTCTAGGTGTTTCATGATGATGGGATCATATCCTCAGTCATACAAGGAGGCTTGCCATGATCCAAGGTTGTAGACAGCTATGGATGATGAGTTTGGTTCACTACAAGACAACAAAACCTGGGAGCATGTCAGTTTTCCTACTGGGAGGAAGTTAGTTCAATGCAAATGGATCTATAGGAACAAGCTAGCAGATGATGGAACCACAACCAATTACAAGGTTCGGTTGGTGGAAAATAGGTACTCACAAGTCCATGGGCAGGAATACAATGAGACATTTTCTCCTGTTGCAAGAATGGACTTTATAAGACTAGGTTTGGACATTACAACTTTAAAGAGGTAGGAGGCACATCACATGGATGTGAAGAGTTCCCTCCTCCATGGTTCCCTAGAATAGGATATCTATATGAGACAACCTAAGGGGCACATTGAAGATTCATCCTTAGTTTGCAAACTAGGGAAATATCTCTATGGGATCAAGAAATCCCCAAGGGAATGGTATTCCAAGATGGATTCCTTCCTTATGTCACGTAAATTTGGGAGATGCAGATCTTACTACAATGTCTACATGTAGTAGAAAGGGGGTTTCTTACTGTTGATTGTTCTAAATGTGGATGACCTGCTCATTACTAGTATCTCTGGGATTAAGAGGCATCAAGTCATCCTAATCGAATCATTTTCCATGTCTAATATAGGACTGATAAGGTATTTTATTGGTCTTGAATTAAATCAAAAGGATTTATGAATTATGATTACACAATCTAGATACATTGAAGACTTGCTCAAAATATTCCACATGAATGATTTTAATACAACACCCTTCCCCTTCCTATCTGGAATCAGGTTGGAATAAGGTGGTTCCACACCACTGGTTAACATTAGACTATACATATAACTAATTGGTATCCTATTGTACCTCAACCATTTGAGGCCATATTTATCCTATGTTGTGAATGTTGCTTCCACATACATGCAGGAGACACATGAGTTGCATTGGAAGGAAAAAAGTGCATCTTGCATTATTTGCAAGGTACAAGGGAGTTTGGGATCCACAATTCTATTGGTGCACAACTAGATCTGATTGGTTTTACTAATTAAATATGGGTTGGTGATAGTACTAATAGGAAATATACATTATTATTTGTGTTCATGTTGGGATCTAGACCAATCTGGTGGTCAAGAAAGAAGCAAGCAACTCTTTCTCTATCTTAAACTGAAGCAGAGCTTCAGGGGGTTGTGAATGTAGCTATTTAGGAAATTTGGTTGCATGGGATCCTGACAAATTTTGGAAATTAACACTTCTCCTTCACTATACCTCTATTGGGACAGTTAGAGTACCATAAATATATATCAGTGATCCATTTCAGAAAAAAAAATGATCTAAGCATATTGAAGTCCACATGCACTACATTTAGGAACTAGTGCACAGTAAGGCTGTCACTTTGCACTAGTTCCCTACAGAGGAGCCGATTGAATATATATTCACCAAGTCCTTCACTGAAAAGAGATTTGTCTATCTCGGATCTCTTCTTGTTGTAAAGGCTTGATTCATGTATTCTTCCTAATTTACCTTCTTATTTTGAGGGGGGGTTCCCATTGTTAAAATTGTTGTTCCATTTAGATATTCAAGCAATGAGTCAAATATTATTTTTGCAGTATAAGGATAATGAAGATACACACTGAACAAAACAAACCACACAGGAAATGTATGAGTATGGCTCAGATAATTATAGTATCATTTTCATTAATTAAATCCGGTGTTACAATAGTTTACATAAGGAAGAATTTGAATCCATTAGGAAAGAATTCAAATCTACCAACTGGATGTGATTGTACCTAACTGACTAGCTAATTCAGGATGTCTCAATTAATATCAAAGTCCAAATGGTTAACTCCAGATGTCTAAGCAACTCAAACAATCAGTAATAAAAGTTAACTAAGTCTAACTTAAGTGGTAGGTGAACAAAGGCGCCTAATCTAGATGCAACCATGCATAACTAGCACTAACTGAACTATTTGTGATCTAACTGAATGTAACTGGAAATTAACTATGCTTAACTAGTTCCAACTCCAACTGACTGAAGGAGTTTGGTGTTGGGACTCCCAATGGCTCCTAAAATGTAGGTATTGGCCTAGGAGGCACCTAATCTGATGCATGCAAGTGTAGTCAATGGAAGATAGCCTCTAGTAGTGTTCCCCACACTCTAGTAACTAGTACATGTGACCCCATTAGGAAATGTGGACCCAATGATACTAGTATAATTAATTAGTTAATTAAAACTCCTAAGTTACGTTAAATTAATCTAATAGACAGTTTGTTCAAGGGAGGATTAATAATTCTAATAGCCCCCTGAATCTAACTTGGACAACTGTGGGCCCTGGAAACAACGCCATAAGTTTCCCATATATAATCTAAAAGACATAATGTTTCTTAATACAACCAAGGAAATAGGGGAAAACCTCATGGGAAACCCCCTCCACCTAAAAATAAGCAGAAATAGGAAAATGAAAGCTATCTTTAGAAGAAAGAATATTCCCCCTTAAAAAAATAAATTGAGCAAAACACTACTGCAAAATTGCATCTCTATGCAACAGCATGGTTCATCTATGCAGCAACATCTTGAATTTGTGCATGTGAACCTCTCAATGTTCTTCTAAACTGATGATTCAGTATGTTTCTTTTGGATGGTGAAGGTAGAGAATGATCAAGTTTCTTATTCTTTGGGCCATGTAGCTGATCATTCACCATCATCAAGTAGCACCTACCTGGAACTTTGTTGCACCACTCTGTAGGGAGAAAATGTACGAGAGATAGTGTAGCGTGTTCATTCTGATACCGAGACCTTGTTCTTCTTCTATTTCTTGTATTTCCAGTACCACTTCTAGCTTCATCTAGGAGATTTTGAGCCCATCTGGGCTTAGGATTTTGATTTGGAATTGATACTGGATCTGGATCTAGAATCTCATGAGATCTAGTCTCAATAACATGATCATGCTGGATTTGATCTTCTTCATATGAATCTGAAACCTGTAGCAAATCATCATCATAAAAAATGGGTGGAGAAATGGTTATACCTTTCTATGCTATTGATGGTGGTGTGTCACAAAACTAATCTTCTTCAAACTGAACACTCCTTTCAATGAAGCATCTCCTGGTTGAAACCCCCATCAATTTGTAAGCTTTTACATATCCCAGTAGAATGCATTCGCTACTTTGGGATTGGAAGACCTTCCTCTTGTCAAGTGGTATTCTGGCCCAAGATTTGGAACCAAAAACTCTCAGATGAGAGACATTGGTCTTATTCCCATGTAGTGCTTTGAATGGAGTAGCCACAACCACTTATTTATGAGGCACTCTATACTACAAATATGAAACATGGTTTACAACCTCATCCCAAAGAGAAGGATGGAGATGTTTGGCATGGAGAAGGTATGTTTCCATCTCCTTCAGTGATCTATTCTTCCACTCAGCCACACCATTCTATTATGGTGTGTATGGAACTAAGTGTTCCATTCGAATCCCCTCTGATTCACTAAAATTCTGGAAATATCCTTTGATGTACTCTCCTCCTTTATCATATCTTATAGACTTGATATTCATACTGAAACTATTCTCAACCATGGCCTTAAAAAATTTAAAAGTATCAAAAACTTCTTATTTTTTTCTTGTGAATTAGATCCAGCAGTACCTAGAACAATCATCAATAAATGTGAGGAAATACCTGCAACCATTAATGAAGTTTGTGGTCATAGATCCAGCTACAACACTATGTATCAAATCAAGTATAGAGGAAACTCTATGTTCCTTCCCAACATCGTACCTCTTCTCTGGATGCTTACCTACCAAGAAACTAACACATACTCCATTGGAGGTTTGGATGAAAGAAAAACCTTCAACTATTTTATCATTGTGAAGTTGTTGGAGATATTTGAAATTGAGATGGCCAGATATCTCATGCCAAATCTTGTTGGTGTTGTTAGAATGAGACAATAAAGCTGTAGGAGGAGATACAGGTAAGAAATGTGAGAACTCATAATCTTTAGTAGAGTGATTTGAAATACCTTTGTCTATGAGTTGTCCAGTGACTTTTTTTGTAATCTCAATTGTTTCTGAATCGAATGTAACTCTCTTGGGAGAGCCTGTATGAGTCATCTGATAAACATACAACAAGTTAGCCGTAAGGGAGGGAACATAGAAGAAATTCTTGAACTCGCCATGCTTCACTTTGAATGAGCCCCTCCATTCTGCTGGAATATGGGAATCATCTCCCATGTGAATATTAGGCCCCTTTTCCAGTGTGAGGGCCGAGAAGGATTCTTTGGAGGAAACCATATGGCTGGATGCTCCAAAATCAATTATGTATGTTGTAGAATGAGTAAGGCTAGCTTTCAAACAATGGCACATTTCATCTTCTTTTGTTTGTGGTTCTTCATCAGGATTCTTTTCTCCTCGCAGGAGAGCACTGTTATGTCGCCTAAGGAGAGCTGATAGTTGATCAATATGCTTCTTCATACAATGATATTCAATATGGAAACCCTTCACATAATAGGGACATATATTCTTATCAAACTTCTCTTTCTTAGAGTTGGAGGCTCCTTCTGAAGTCTTCTGATTCTTTTTAGGCTTTGAATAAGCTACCTTAGGCTCCTTCTACTTTGATTTCCCTTTAACTTGCGCTTTGGAAGAGACTGTCACTAGGAGAACTTGATCTTTGGAGGTCTTGATGACTCCCATCCGAATCAACTTCTCTTGCTCCTTGATTAAGGACTCAGAAAAGGAATCAAGTGAAGGAAATTTCCAATCTGGAAAGGAATCCCTTTTAGAATGGAAGATTGAGACAAATATAGAATACTTTGGGTCGGGTTTGTTGAGAATGGAAAGCACATTTTTCTCATCCTTTATTTCTATTCCGCACTATCTTCATTAGAGCGTAAGAGACTTGAATTTAGTAAATAATTTCTCTACTATTTCGAAATTGCTAGGATGTAAGGCTACCAACTCAATCTCCAGGAGGTGTCCTTTAAGCTCATCTTATTTTCGAAACAATTCTTCAAGCTTCTCCCAGGATTCTCTAGGTGTCCTCAAACCTTCAAGGTGGAAGAGGAGATCTCTATATATATGAGTGCATAGATAACCGAAAGCTTCATCTAAAAAGTTCAGAAACTTGTTCTTCTCAACTGGTTGATGGGGCTCAACCTCCCTTCCAAGTATTATCTTGTAGTAGCTAAGCTTGCACAAGTCCAGTTGCATATCTGCCCTCCAATAAAGATAATTTAAGGGTGTTAGGATCTGAGGAGTAGAAGGTAGAGAATCCATAATTCTCCTGCTGGAAAAACACAAATCTTCACACAAGCTACGCAACACATGTGGATTTTCATTGCAAAACACTAAAACATCCAAACTATGTTAGAATCATTCCTTTCCTCTCATCTCAGGGTCTTTCATGCCCGCACTGCCACTCTGAATATATTCATAGGAAGCAAGGCACTCTTTGCGGGACTTCTATGGAAACCCAACTGCTTCTAGTGTTCAATGGAGAGAAAAAAACATGAAGCTTGCTTGAAATGGCTCTAATACCATGTTAAAATTGTTGTGCCATTTATATATTCAAGCAATGAGTCAAATATTATTGTTGTGGTAGAAGGAGAATGAAGATACACACTGAACAAAAAAAACCACACAGGAAATGAATGAGTATAGATTAGATAATTACAGTATCATTGTCATTAATTAAATCCAGTGTTACAATAGTTTATATAAGGAAGAATTCGAATCCATTAGGAAAGAATTCAATTCTACCAACTGGATGTGACTGTACCTAATTGACTGGCTAACTCAGGATGTCTCAATTAATATCAGAGTCCAAATGGTTAACTCCAGATGTCTAAACAACTCACACAATTAGTAATAAATAGTTAACTTAGTCTAATTGAAGTTGTAGGTGAGCAAAGGCGCCTAATCCACATGCAGCCATGCATAACTAGCACTAACTGATATGATTGTGATTTAACTGAATGTAACTCGAAATTAACTAAGCTTAACTAGTTCCAACTCCAACTAACTCAAGGAGGTTGGTGCTAGGACTCCTATTGGCTCCTAAAATGTAGGGATTGGCCTAGGAGGTGCCAAAATTGATGAATGCAAGTGTAGTAAGTGGAAGATAGCCTCTAGAAGTGTTACTCACACTCTAGTAACTGGTACATGTGGCCCCATTAGGCCATGTGGACCCAATGATACTAGTGGACTTAATTAATTAATTAAAACTCCTAAGTTAGGCTAAATTAATCTAATGGATAATTTGGTCAAGGGAGGATTAATAATCCTGACACCCATGAGGTTTTCCCCATTTCCTTTTTTGTTAAGAAATCATTTTTTATTTCATTTATATTGTATGGGTGACCTTTGTCCTAGTTGCGAGGGCCCAGGTTGTCCAAAGTTAGGATTAAATGGGAGTGTTAGGATTAATTAATCCTCCCTTTTCCCATATAGTATATTTTCCATTTTTCCTATATTAATAGGTCTTCATCACTTCACTAGTGCATGGGGGACACACCTAGGGGCCACCTACCACTCATTGTGCTTGTTTGCATGTGTTTAGGAGCTCCATTGACAAATCCCTAAAATTTTGGAACCCACTCTGAATTCCACCAGTAATCTATAGTAGTTGACTCTAGTAGGTATTCAGTTATGTTCAGTTATACTATGATTCCCATCAGTTAGTTCACTCTTGGTCACCCTAGCAACAATTTTCATGATTTAAGGGAGGTTGGGCACATTTACTCACCTACCCTCACCAGTTAACTGATTATAGACTAAATTAATGATCCAGAGTTGTATTAGTGAGCTATACTGGTGATTTACCCACACTGAGATAGCAATAGAGTCAGTTTGTGTTGGTGAATTCAAATCCTTCCTAAGGCATTCGAATTATCCCTATTGTATGACTATTGTATTACAGAGACATCAATGATTATTCATGTAATGATATTGTGAAATTTTTTTTTCCTAAAGTGTGTGTAATTTCTGCCATGAATCTATTGATCAGTTTACATTGAATTGTTCATTCTTCTGCAGCATTCTTTTCATATTGCTTCCATTCAATCCTGGGGATCAATGCTTCACTAAAAAAATTTCATATTGCTTTCATTCAAGCCTGAGGGTCCATGCTTCACTAAAATTAAAAATCCTAAGGACCTATTGACCATAACTTTATGGTCATGTATTCCAAAATAAAATCTTCCCAGTAAAATAAATCAATTGTATTTGATTTTATTTACACAGAGAAAAATGTAATATGTTCAGGAGACAATACACTAACGAGATTGATGTTCCAACATTTTTTTTACATCTTGCAGATAACTATAGGGGTAATTTTGATACCTGGTGCCCAAATTCCCTTGGAAACTGATCACATGTGGGTGACCATAATATTTTCTCTAGTTTGTTAATAGAAGAGTAGTAAACTGGAAAAAAAAACAATTCAAATTCTTTCCTAACATTTTAGAAAATGAAAATATTCCCAAACAGACTAAGAAGGTAGTGAGACAAACGACTTCAAATCCACCTTGGTTTTGTCAAAACAAATGATCAGATTGATGTTCCATTTTTTTTTGTCTTTTATATAATTATACTAGCAATTTTGATACATGGTGCCCAAATTCTATTGGAAACTGATCACACATGGGTGACCATAATATTTTCTTTAGTTTGTTAATAAAAGAGTAATAAACTGAAAAAAAATACTATTCAAATTGATCTTCCTAACATTTTAGAAAATGAAATATTCCCAATTAAAGTAAGAAGGTAGTGAGACAAACGACTTCAAATCCACTATGGTTTTTTCAAAACAAATGTTCCTCCCTCTAATTTCTGTAATTATATTCTTCCCAATTAGAGTAAAACAATTGTAAGACAAAAATATTCAAATCCATTTGCTTAGTTGAACAACTCCTACCTCATTGTTAGTTAGGGATTATTAGGTCGTTATATTTGGAATCAATTTTTATATGTAAATGACCAATATAACTAGGAAAGCACCAACATTTGAAACATAAAGAAAAAAAATCTCGTCCCCCGGTTTGCTCTTGTTCTAACATTCAAAGCTAGAATTGTACCTATGTGGTTTTATAATTTTGCATCTACACAAAACCTCTCAAGAACTACCAAAATGGTTACTTTTCCTTTCATTTATTGGTTCTTGTATGGGTCGCCCCATAAGAAATTCCTGGCATTATGTTATCTTGCTACTTATTTTCCCAAAAGAAAGAACAATATGGTTTGAGTTTGTGAAATTCAAGAAACAACTTTTTCACATGCACTTATGATCTATGAGGCATTCAATTAGTTTCCATGGAAAATCGCAAGTGTACAAGACTTAATTCATTGTGTTGTATATGAAATCCAAAACTATCATGAAACAGAGGTTCATTTTCATAATGAAGAGAGTGCAGACTACTAACATTTGCAAACAAGAATTAAATGAAGGGTTTCTTTGTATCATCCCCGGTCGTCTCATTGGCCTTTTGGAGCGACATGGGACCAATACAAATGACCAAATTACAAAGTTTTCTTTCCCAATATTTCCTATAAAACTTTCCTTTAAGCAAATTAATACCAATAGTAAGAAAAAATAAACCCTTGTAGGTTAAATTGCCTATTTTTCCATTAATATTGACCCTAAAACAAATACGACAAATATAAATTTCTCTGACTATCAAACTTCATTGGTTCTGACAATCCCATTATGATCCAAATACTTTCTTACCAATATGAACTTGTATGTGTGCTCGAGGTCAAGAGTCGGTACCTTAAAATTAGTCGGGCACAAAAATGTCGATGTCGAAACCATTATGTGGACGCCGGTATCATTCCAATTCCAACTCCACTAACCTGCGATTCGACTCTACCCCTATTATGACTATACAGGAATCATAAAACTTATGCAAGTGCAATTAATCATGCTCAACAAGCATACCATCTATCTATCAATGCAATTCATGCATAAACAATTTATTCAATATAGTCACAACCATAGGAAAACCATACACGGAGGTAAACTCATTTCCATCTTTGAGCTCATTTCATTAAACAATTCAAGCTATTTCCCTTAGTTAATTCATCATGCATGATTAGGCATTCATCACACAAATAAATTGAACATTCATAATAATAAAATAAACAATTCAAAACACAACAAAATACTTATCATTTAGATGAATTATTCAAGAAACTAGCTATGTGAGTTCAATGTTCCACCCAACCATAGGTCTCTTTCAAACCTATATTATTTAAGTTGAGAAACCACGCCCGAGATGGTCTATGATATTCACTAGGAAGGAACTATAAAGGTTCGCTCACAACCACAAACATAGTTATCCATGCTAAGCTATCATCCTAATAGGTTTATCAAGCATATAGGGAGGAAAGGGGATGCTAATGTTAAGCCAGGGAGATCATCCATGGATCCACAAGAATATCAAATAGTTCATCCAACCCTGTAACCCACAAACCTACCCTGCCCAACACAAGGAATTCTCCCTTCACTGCTGTACAATCCCTCAGGCGCCCCTTCCCTCTAGTGCTATTGAGGAAGGGAATAGAAAGGTACAGGATGCTAACTCTAGATATTTTCACCTTCACTGGGTTTATCAAGACATTTATCCCAAGACTCTTCCTAACTTCCACTTCCTGTTACCCTACAATTCCATACCATGTTGTTCTCCATTGCACAACTCAATTCTTAGGTATCTCACCAATTATTGGTTCGCCTAGTCTTGCTACTACAAAAATGGTACATGCTGAGATCACTTGCTGAGGATGCACGCTAAGAATGCACTATGCTGGGAATAATATGTTTTCTTCCCTCTTAAATGCATATTTTGAATGGGTGGTGAGTGAATAAATGAGGATGGGTTTCCTCCCTTTTTCCCATGCACTCTCTAGGATTGAATTTCCATGCACATGGTTTACTTCTTGGCCAAATAATGGCGTCGTCTTGTCCTACCTTCCCTTGTGTTCATTTCATGAGCTTCCTCTTTGTCCATTGTTTCACAACCTAACTAAATACCAACAAAGGGGAATTAATTTATCTCATTCCATTTATGCCATAGAGGTTCACAGGATACCACTTGGAAGAAATAGGTCACGGCCCAAGACCCCCCTCACCTCTCCCTAGTGGACATCATATCCCCTCATTCATGTTTCATCCATAGTAATACTTGAATATTTTATTTGTATTATAAATATTTACATGTTTTAACATCTCCCATGGCTTATTAGCACATAGTTTACAAAAAAAAACAAAATACAACGCTTGTCTTTAAAAGCCATTCATTCACTAGCGAGGCCTCGGCCTTTAGCTCCACGCTAGGAATTATACATTGCATATATACAACATTTACATAATAATCCAATACATTCTAGGGGTTCTAAATGGTACATTACAATCCCCTCCCCCTTAAAGCAACAACGTCCTCGGTGTTCTAAAAATTGAAAAAAAGGTATGTCTCTCTCATAGCATCCTCTAGCTCCCATGTGGCCTCACCTGGTCTCAGGTGCCTCCAATACACCTTTACTTGACCGATGGCTCTATTCTAGAGAAGTGTCACCTTCCTGTTGAGGATGCGCATGGGATCCACTTAGAATGCTCCCTCGGGTTCCACCTTAATTACATTCCAGACAATTATGTGATTAGGATCATGTGTATATTTCTTGAGCAATGAAACATGGAAAATAGTGTGCACTCTAATTCTAGCAGGAAATGCAATCATATACGCAACTAGTCCTATCCTATAAAGGATTTCAAATAATCCACAATATCTTGGTGTCAACTTGCCACAACTCCCGAAATTCAAGGAACTTTTCTTTGGCTTCACTATTAAGTAAACATGATCCCCAACTTGAAATTCTTTGTGCACTCTCTTCAAATCTACATAAATATTTTTCCTATCATATGCTTCCTTCAAATTCTACCTTATCCTAACAATTTCTTGTTGCATTTCTTGAAGCATCTCTGGTCCAAGAACTACCCTAGTCACCGAAATGTCCCAACTCACTAGGGTTGTGCATCCTTTTCCATACAATGTCTCAAAAAAAAGACTCATTCTCAGTGTCGCTTGATGACCATTGTTGTATGCAAATTCTAGCAAGTGTAGGTAATTATCCCACTTGGATGGCTTGTCCATTACATACATCCTTAACATGTCTTCAAGGACTTGATTCACTCTTTCAATCTAACCATCTACTTGAGGATGGTATGTTGTACTAAAGTTCAATTGAGTCCCCAATTCCTAAAACACACCTTTCCAAAACTTGGATGTGGATTTAGAGTCTCGATCTAAAATTATTTCCTTGTGTAACCCATGCAATCTAAATATCTCCTTCATCAAGATACCTGCTATGTCACTTACTTTATGAGTGGACTTGAATAGGATAAAATGACTTGTCTTGGATAAATTGTCCACCAGAACCATGATTGAATTATGCTTCTTGACTGTCATTGCTAGACCTGTTATGAAATCCATAGAAATCACCTCGTACTTCCATTCGAGAATGGGTAGAGGTTGTAACAATCTTGTTGGATGTTGATGAGTGGCCTTAACCTGTTGGAACTTTTGACACCAAGATATATATTATATTATGTCCTTGTTCATTCCATGCCAAAAATATTGCTTTCTTTTTGTTGTTATGTTCTTATGATACCCTGGATGTCCCACATATGGCCTTCAATGAATTTCATCCATTACTATTTTCTTCAAATATGTACAATTTGGAATGTATGCAGATCATCTTCCTAGAGTTGATAATATGTATGCTTATCATCAAACATCCCTTGATGCAATTTTTCTTTTACCTGTAGGTAAATTACATCTTCCATCTGGGCGTTAAGGATTCTTTCCACCAAATCATACTTGCACATGCTTAGGGCAGTGAGGTGAAATTCTTTGTTGAGGGCATCGACAACCTTGTTCTCCTTCCCTTTTACATGTCTGATTTTGAAATCAGACTCAGATAGAAACTCTAACCATCTATCCTATCTAGCATTTAAATAGGGCTAATCAAATAGGTATTTTAAGCTCATGTGATATGTCCTGAGTTCAAATATTTTTCCCAATAAGTAATGTCACCACATTTTGTGAGTGAATGAATTCTAACTTTAGGTCATGAGTCGCATAATTTCTCCCATGATATTTCAATTTCTGGGATTCATATCATATCACGAACCCTTCGTACATCAACACACCTCTCAACCCTTCATTGCATGTGTTTGTACACACCACAAAGTATTTATCTAGGTCATCTATATTCAAAATAGGTGCATTGGTAAGCAATTCCTTCAATCGTTCAAATATATCCTCACATTTATCCTTCTATGAACCTTTTATAGTACCCTCCTATACCCATAAAAGATTGGACATTTGTGACATTCTTCGAAGTCAGCCAATTCATTATGGATTTGATATTTTCTGTGTCCACTATAATTCCCTCTTAGGAAATAATGTGACCCAAATAGGGTACCATTCTTTGATAGAAATCACACTTGCTCAATTTGGTATACAATTTGTGCTCTCTAAGAACATGTAGAACCTTTCTCAACTGCTTGTAACACCTCGGTTTTGACCCCATTGCATTATATGTATATGATGTATATATTGTAAATGATCATGGTGCGGAGCTAAAGGCCAAGGCCCCACCATTGATTGGTTATGCTATATTTCGGGTTGAAATTGTCATCGATGGTATATCGGGGCATGCGGCATACATATTGAGTTTTTTCATCATGTAAATATGCATATTTAATTAAAATGAACCCAACTAGCTACATTCGCGGCAACTAAATTGAGAAGGGGCATGATTTTCACAAGGATAAGTGTGGGGGATGTCAAACCAATGGGGGAAAAATCCATGTGTCACCTTTTCTTGTTTTATCCAACCACTACCATTAAAAAAAATTGCTGCTGGTAGTTGGGGTAGTTATGGCTGGGAGTGGAGTGTGGAAAGACTATCAGTCCTTTCCCACACGCACACTCCACCAGCGGATTGAACCTCACATTGGGAGAGGAATGACTACTATGCATTCTCACTGTTGTCTATCCATCCACGTACATAAGTGGAGCTGTTCATCCTCATGCATGGACCATTGTCTGTTCATTATTCTCACGCACATGATTTTTCCTGGTTTTGACTCACACAGCGAGCTAGGAGCCATGCTCTTTCATTAACGATTTTCCTTTGAAGGGCCATTCACATTTTTGGTTGTATGATCTCCTTACAGACTGGTATGGCCGTGTAATTTTCCGTCATTTTGATGTTGAGATTGGGACCGTTGTTCTTCCCATGAGTTATGGTTGCCGCCATTCTCCTCAAGATTCATTGTGTTGCTATGGTCTCCCTTACATTGTGATTGTTGTGGTCTTTTTTTACATTTGGGGTCTAGTGCAAGTTTCCCTCATGCACAGGTTGGGAGACTGCATTTTCTTTCCCTAGTGTGGGTTGCGTAAGTTTTCCCCAGTGGCTTCGATGGTGCAGAATGGGCTAATGTTCTTTGTGTTTGTTGGTTGTGTATGTTGTTATGCTTGGGGTTGCCGCAGACTGTTTGGAGTCATTTTCCCCTATTAAGCTGCAATTACTGATTAGTTGCATGCGTGCAATGGTTGGTATTCGAACTGTGTTGGGAGCAAGGATGGGGGCTTGGTTTGCTTGATAAACCTGGTGGCTGGAAACCACACGAACAGAGCTAGAGGGCTGGATTTCTTATCCACA
This sequence comes from Pseudotsuga menziesii, assembly GCA_001517045.1. NCBI lineage: Eukaryota > Viridiplantae > Streptophyta > Pinopsida > Pinales > Pinaceae > Pseudotsuga > Pseudotsuga menziesii. The sequence goes on from LPNX010400453.1 coordinate 174,724, forward strand.
ACCCCTAAATAGCACTGGAAGGGAATGCAGGGCCTGAGGGACTGTGTAGCAGAGAAGGGACTGATTCCTTGTGTTGGGTGTGTGTGGGTGTCTTAGAATTCAGGCTAGTTCTAGTGTAGGTGTTCCTGGCTCTGTAATGAGCTCACTAGCTTAGCATTTAGCCTTTCCCAACACCTGGATGGCCTGATAAACCTAGCCATGTTGGCTTGGCTATCTTGTTGATGGCTTGATAAACCCAACTATGTCGGCTTGGCTGTGATTTGTGTACCCTTGGCTATGTGTAAGCCTGCTTGTTCCTTATTCCTTGGAGAATCATGCCCAACTCGAGGGTGACAGTGTTGCTGAGAGATTGATGAGCACACTGGCCTATGGTTGGGTGGAACGTTGCAGTGACGTAGCTGGTTGCGGAACGAGTTCTTCATAAGATAAGTGATCTTGTCCATTTTGCTTCTGCAATCATATTTTCTGTTAATGAATGTGATGAACATGTTCAATGCTCGTATGAACATATGTTTGCTTCCACTATGTATGATAAATAATTGCATCTGTGTATGTTCCACTTCAATGCATCTTGTTATCAGCTTTTCAGTATTTTATGACTTCACATGTTCATGGGGCTGGTAGCCCAGATGGTTAACTCCATGGTAGCTTCCTCTTCGCCAGTCAGAGGGTTGGGGACATTACAGTGTGGTATTAGAGTTCATGTTGCAGCATGGGCCTGAATGGACTACGAAGATGTAGGGACAGAAGCAGGATTTATTTCTACCCAACAGAGATCAGAATTTGATGACAGTAAACTTCCACAAATTGTCTAAGTGTTTGAACAGTCGGCTCATCGGAACACTTAGTGGGAAGGACTTTCGATGTAGCAGAGAGCTACGCAAAAGCATACCCGACGGAGGACACTTAGAAGGAAAATTGCAGAAAAGTTACTAAGTGTTCGACGTCCATTGGTGGAAAAAGTTGATCAAGTGCCCGCCGTTGCAGATGGCTAGACAACTACGCGTCCAACAGGTAAGGCCTTCAACCGCCGATGCCATAAAGAAAGTTTAAAATTTTTCTAAGGCCCGAAATCGTCGGCTATCAAAAGAAGATCGAAGATCATGTTCCACCGTTGCGGCTGCTGATGGAACTATTTCACCGAGGAAAAGAAGAGGATTGAGCCGATCAAGCGACGAAAAGGAAGACTAAAGGGGAAAATTTTGAAATTTTTTCTAGGTCCTGGAGTCGTCAGCCATCGGCGATGGTTAGTGGATTGAACATCTGTCATTGCGGTTGTCTAATGGACTATCCTTCTGAAGGTTAATGGATCTGATCGTCGATGAACAGCGGAGGAAGCTAGTTGTTTCGACAGCCGAAATGTCGGATTGTTATTTGGGAAGAGACCCGATCCTGTACAAGGAAATTTTGAGTTTTCCATGGGATTTCCCAGCAGATTTCGACTGTTTTTCAGAGGGATTTTCAACGGCTTTTCGTGGATTTTTCAGGGCTGAAAAGGAGAAAGTGGCAGCGATCTTATGCGCCAGATTGCACGAAAATCATGGATTTACAAAAACAAAAAAAAACGAGGGCGCTGCCCTCGACCTGCCATGCCCACAAGGGGGCAAGCCCCCTTGACCCCCATCATCCCCCTGAGACAGATGTTCTTTGGGGAAGAAAATCCTATGTTTTGGGAAAACTTGTAATTTTATAATTTTTCCAGGAGAGGGTAAGTATTGCTGGTTTATATCAATGTTATGCATCTAACACTTGTGCTACTAACACATTTACAGAATCATAGTCACCTTCAAGGGAAGTATTCCAGGTATTGCAGTTTGGTAAGTAAGTTGTGGTTCAGTTATGAGAACCCATGATGGATATGATGCTCGAGATTATTACGAGTGTGCGCAAGATGCCATGGGAGAAAATGTCTGTAATGGGAATGATGACATTGAGTCTAATGGAAGGAGATTCCAAGAGACATCGTCAGATGTTGCATCCACCATGAGAAGCTTGATCAAAGCCCAGGAAGAGCAGCATCAGTTGAATGCTGAAATGTTGCAGAGTTTGACAGATTTGCAAAGAAATATAGACTCTGGATGAGGTACAGCAAGACCAGAAGGTAGTAAGAGCAGTACTAAGAGAAGGAGAAGGACTTCTAGTGGATCATCTGATTCTGAAGAATCCAACGGGGATTCAAGTTCTTCTTCTCATAAAAGGAAAAGAAAGAGACACCATATGGATCACTCTCGGGATGAATTTAAGAAAGCTAAGCCTCCTACATTTGATGGTGAGGTAAAGACTGGACAAGAGGCTGAATCTTGGCTTCTTGGGATAAAGAAGTACTTCCAAGTGCATGACTATTCAGGAAACATGAAGGCAAGAGTTACCATATTCAATCTGAATGGAAGGGAATCCATTTGGTGGGAACACTTCAAGCAAGTAAAGAGGATCAGTGAAAGGAGACTTAAGTGGAAACAGTTCAAGAAGTATTTCAAGCAGAAATACCTCTCTGACAGGTTTTATGATGACAAAATTAAAGAGTTTCGTGAGCTTAGATTGGGACAGCAGACCATGGAAGAATATGCAAATAAGTTTTTGGAGCTGTTGAGGTATGTCCAATACATCAGAGATGAAAAGGTGAAGGTCCCGCGTTTTTTGAGTGGATTACCTTAGTCTTACAAAGATAGAATTGAGTTTTATGAGCCTAGAACTCTTGAAGAAGCAATAAGGAAGGCTAAGTATTGTTATGAGCAAAGCAAAGGTAAACCTGATTACCATAAGGCATGGAAGGACAAGAAGAATGAGAAGTTTGACCAAAGAAAGAAAGGTTTCAAACCTTCTAACTTCAGGAATTAGCAGAAGCAGCCATCCCAAGTTACGAGTAAACCATTTGGAGTGATAGGAGAAAAACCTAAGGATCCACAACAGAATAGAGGACCACTTCAATGTTGGAAATGTGGGGGACCCCACATGCGCAAAAATTGTCCACTCGAGAATGAGAGTGCAAGGCCAGCTTACAACATTCAAGAAGCAGAAACAGTGGGTCAAGTAGCAAGGGCAGTCCCTAGGATTTATGCAGCACTGGAGGATCGCCAAGCAGATCACCAATCAACTATGGTTGAAGTAGATGGTAAGATTGTTGAGCAATCTGTTTCTATCTTGATTGACCCTGGTTCTATGCACAGTTACATTACTCCTAGAGTAGTGGAGATTTGTGCTTTTAAGAAAGTAAAGCATAGGAAGTCTTGGTTAGTTCAGCTAGGCACTGGAACTAAGAGAAAGGTTAGTGAAGTGGTGGAGAAATGTCCATTGGTCATGAATGGATTGGTCACTTGTGTAGATCTGAATGTTCTACCGCTAGGTTCCTATGATGTTCTCATTGGAATGGATTGGTTATAAGCTCACAGGGTAAAGCTTGACTGTTACAATAATACTTTCAAATGCATGAATGAAGAAGGGAACCTAGTGGTTGTGAAAGGTATTCCAAAGGTGATTTCAGTACGGTAGGTTTCAGCAATGCAGTTAAAGAAGTTCTATAGGAAGGGTTTCCAGTTGTATGCAGCTCATATTTTGGAGACATCAAGAGATGAAACTCCGAGGTTGGAGGACTATCAAGTGTTACAGGAATTCAGGCATGTGTTTCTTGATGAGATTCCAAGGCTTCCTCCAGAGAGGGACATTGACTTCACAATTGAACTTGTTCCAGGAGCAGCACCAGTGTCCAAGACACCCTATAGGATGAGTACACCGGAGATGCTAGAGTTGAAGATGCAATTGCAAGAGTTGTTGGAAAAGAAGTATATCTGACTGAGTGTGTCTCCTTGGGGAGCACCAGTGCTGTTTGTAAAGAAGAAAGATGGTACACTTAGGTTATGTATTGATTACAGATAGTTGAATAAGGTTACTGTGAAGAATAAATACCCTTTGCCTAGGATTGATGACCTCCTTGATCAAATGAGAGGAGAAAAGGTATTTTCCAAGATTGACTTGAGTTCTGGTTACCATCAGGTGAGAATCAAGGATGAAGACATTCAGAAGATAGCCTTTAGGACAAGGTATGGACATTATGAGTTTGTAGTGGTACCATTTGGTCTCACAAATGCACCAACTACATTTATGTGCCTTATGAATAGTGTCTTCAGCAGGTATTTGGACAAGTTTGTTCTTATTTTCCTTGATGACATTCTTGTTTATTCTAAGAATGAGGAAGAGCATGAAGAGAATTTGAGGTTGACATTGCAATTGCTCAGGGAGCATTAGTTGTATGCAAAACGGAGCAAGTGTGACTTCTATAGAGATAGAATTCAGTATTTGGGTCACATTAGCTCAGAGGAGGGTATATCTATGGACCCTAAAAAGATTGAAGCCATTATGAATTGGCCTACTCCAAGAAATGTGACAGATGTAAGATCTTTTATGGGGCTTGCAGGATACTACCGGAGATTCATTGAGGGATTCTCCAGAGTTGCACATGCCATCACTTCTTTGCAAAAGAAGGGGATGAAGTTCGAATGGACATCGAGGCGTGAAGAAAGTTTCCAGCACTTGAAGAGTCTTCTCACCAGTGCACCAGTATTGAAAATTACAGATCCAGAGAAAGATTTTGTGGTGTGTACTGATGCATGCGGACAAGGGCTTGGAGGAGTCCTTATGCAGGACAACCACATGATATGTTATGAGTCAAGAAAGTTGAAGGAGCATGAGAAGAACTATGCCACTCATGATCTAGAGCTCGCAGCCATAGTACATGCTCTCAAGATGTGGAGACATTACTTGATGGGTAAAAGATTTGAGCTCAGAACAGACCATTGTGGTTTGAAGTATCTATTTGATCAGCCTACTCTAAATGCTAGGCAAGCAAGATGGCTGGAATTTCTATGTGAGTTTGATTTTGAAATCAAGCACATAAAGGGAAAGGAGAACAAGGTAGCTGATGCACTTAGCAGGAAGGTGCAGGAAATGCATGTGGCATCTCTTAGTATTTGCCAATCATATTTGAGGCAGCAGATTGTTAGTCATGCTGGTGGAGATGAATTGTATGAGCAGGTAAAAGACAAATTACAGCAGCAAAGTCTTGAGAAGAGGTATGAGGGATATAAATTGGAAGAAGATGGACATCTCACTTATAAAGGTAGAATTTATATTCCAGATGTAGCAAATTTGAGGAGAGTTGTTATGGATGAAATCCATCAAGCTCCGTATTCTGGTCACCTAGGATATCAGAAGACAATTGCTACCGCTAGAAAGCAGTACTTTTGGCCAGGAATGAAAAGGGATATGGTTGAGTACATTTCGAGGTGTATGAAATGTCAACAGGTAAAGGTTGAGCATCAATACCCTGCAGGTTTTTTGCATCCTTTGCAAGTTCCTAAATGGAAATGGGAAGTTATTTTCATGGATTTTCTTACAGGATTGATGATGACTTGGAGACAACATGATTCCATCATGGTTGTGGTAGACAAATTGACAAAGGCAGCGCATTTTATACCGGTTAAATCTACGCATAAGACTGATGACATTGCAAAGATCTTCATGAAGGAGATTTTTAAATTGCATGGATTGCCAAAGGCAATAGTCTCTGACAGAGATGTCAAGTTTACTTCCAACTTTTGGAAGGGTTTGTTTGCAGATTTGGGTACAAAGCTAAAATTCAGCACTGCATACCATCCTCAGATGGATGGGCAAACAAAGAGAGTTAATCAGGTGCTTGAAGACATGCTTCGCAAGTACGTGATGGACAAACCAACCAAGTGGGAAGATTACTTGCACTTGATAGAGTTTGCTTACAACAATGGACAGCATGCATCCTTGGGGATGAGTCCATATGAATCTTTGTATGGAAGAAGGTGTAGGACACCTGTGACTTGGGATAATCCAGTGAATAGGATTGTGCTTGGGCCAGAATTGCTCAAAGAAATGGAGCAAGAGGTTGTAAAGATCAGGAAGAATCTGAAAGCAGCACAAGACAAACAGAAAAGCTATGCAGATAAGCATAGGGTGAACAGGGAGTTCAGTGTTGGGGATCATGTTTACCTCCGAGTGAGGGAAAAGAAGAGTTCCTTGAAGCTTGGAAGTTGTGCCAAGTTGTCACCAAGATATTGTGGGCCGTTTGAAGTACTTGAGAGAATAGGGCCAGTTGCATATAGACTTGCATTGCCTGCTAGCACTAAGGCTCATAATGTTTTTCATGTTTCTTTGCTTAAGATATATGTGCATGATCCTAACCATGTGATAAATTGGGATGTGATTCAGGTGGAACCCAAGGGAGAGTTCCAAATTGATCCAATGCGCATCCTTGACAGGAAGGTCACAATGCTCCAGAACCGGGCCATAGGGCAGGTAAAGGTGCAATGGGAGCACTATGAACTTGAAGAGGCTACATGGGAGTTGGAGGATGCCATGTGATTGGCACATCCATTTTTGTTCAATTCTGCGGAACACTGAGGCGATACCAGTGTAGCATTTTGTTCAATTTTGTAAAGCACTGAGGACAGTGCTATTGAAGGGGGAGGGGAATGTAACACCCCGGTTTTGACCCCGTTGCATTATATGTATATGATGTATATATTGTAAATGATCATGGTGTGGAGCTAAATTCCAGGGCCCCACCATTGATTGGTTATGCTATGTTTCAAGTTGAAATTGCCACCAATGGTATATCAGGGCATGCGGCATACATATTGAGTTTTGTCATCATGTAAATATGCATATTTAATTAAAATGAACCCAACCAGCTACGTTCGCGGCAACTAAATTGAGAAGGGGCATGATTTTCACAAGGATAAGGGTGGGGGATGTCAAACCTTGGCCAATGGGGGAAAAGCCATGTGTCACCTTTTCTTGTTTTATCCAACCACTACCATTAAAAAAAATTGCTGCTGGTAGTTGGGGTAGTTATGGCTGGGACTGGAGTGTGGCAAGACTGTCAGTCCTTTCCCACACGCACACTCCACCAGCAGATTGAACCTCACATTGGGAGAGGAATGACTACTATGCATTCTCGCTATTGTCTATCCATCCATGCGCATAAGCGAAGCCATTCATCCTCAAGAAGGGACCATTGTCTGTTCATTATTCTCACGCACAGGATTTTTCCTGGTTTTGACTCACACAGTGAGCTGGAATCCGTGCTCTTTCATTAACGATTTTCCTGTGAAGGGCCATTCGCATTTTTGGCTGTATGATCTCCTTACAGACTGGTATAGCCGTGTAATTTTCTGTCATTTCGATGTTGAGATTGGGACCGTTTTTCTTCCCATGAGTTATGGTTGCCGCCATTCTCCTCAAGATTCATTGTGTTACTATGGTCTCCCTTACGTTGTGATTGTTGTGGTATTTTTTTACATTTGGGGTCTGGTGCAAGTTTCCCTCATGCATAGGTTGGGAGACTACGTTTTCTTTCCCCAGTGTGGGTTGCGTAAGTTTTCCCCAGTGGCTTCGATGGTGCAGAATGGGCTGATGTTCCCTATGTTTGTTGTTTGTGTATGCTGTTATGCTTGGGGTTGTCGCAGACTGTTTGGAGTTGTTTTCCCCTGTTAAGCTACAATTGTTGATTAGTTGCATTCGTGCAATGGTTGGTCTTCAGACTGTGTTGGGAGAAGGGATGGGGGCTTGGTTTGCTTGATAAAACTGGTGGCTGGAAACCACACGGACAGAGCTAGAGGGTTGTCTTTCTTCTCCACAACCCCTGAATAGCACTAGAAGGGAATGCAGGGCCTGAGGGACTATGTAGCAGAGAAGGGATTGATTCCTTGTGTTGGGTGTGTGTGGGTGTCTTAGAAGTCAGGCTAGTTCTGGTGTAGGTGTTCCTGGCTCTGTAATGATCTCACCAGCTTAGCATTTAGCCTTTCCCAACTCCTGGATGGCCTGATAAACTTGAACATGTTGGCTTGGTTGTCTTGTTGATGGCCTGATAAACCCAACTATGTCGGCTTGGCTGTGATTTGTGTACCCTTGGCTATGTGTAAGCCTGCTTGTTCCTTATTCCTTGGAGAATCATGCCCAGCTCGAGGGTGGTAGTGTTGCCAAGAGATTGATGAGCACACTGGCCTATGGTTGGGTGGAACGTTGTAGCGATGTAGCTGGTTGTGGAACGAGTTCTTCATAAGATAAGTGATCTTGTCCATTTTACTTCTGTAATCATATTTTCTGTTAATGAATGTGACGAACATGTTGAATGCTCGTAGGAACATATGTTTGCTTCCGCTGTGTATGATAAATAATTGCATCTATGTATGTTCCACTTCAATGCATCTTGTTATCAGCATTTTGTTTCAGCATTTCAGTATTTTATGACTTCACATGTTCATGGGGCTGGTAGCCCGGATGGTTAACGCCATGGTACCGTCCTCTTCGTCAGTCGGAGGGTTGGGGACATTACAGTGCTCTTCATGGTCTTCTTCAATTTTGGAGTACACGAGAATATCATCCAAGAATATCGACATGAATTTGTCCAAGTATTTTCTAGAGACACTATTCATGAGGCACATGAAGGTGACGGGTGCATCAGTGAGATCAAGTGGAACCACCACGAATTCATAATTGCCATACCTCATTTAGATGATAGTCTTGTGAATGTCTTATTCCTTTATCCTCACTTCATCATATCCGAACATTAAATAATTTTTTGAAAATTCTTTAGCCACTTTCATTTGATCAAATAGATCATCAATTCTAGGAAATGGGTATTTTATTTAAATGCCTATAATTAAATCCTGACCTCAAGGTGCCATCTTGCTTTTTGACAAATAACACTAGTGCTCCCTAAGGAGACAAAATGGGTATGATATACTTTTTATCCATCAATTCTTGTAGTTACATATTCAATTCTATCAATTTTGGAGTGTTTATTCTATAAGGAGATTTGGAGACTAATGTTTCCCCTAGAATAAGATTTATTATGAAATCTATGTCTCTCTTCGGTGGAAAACCTGGAACTTAACCTGGGAATACATATTGAAACTCTTGCAACTACTTGTAGTCTTTTATATTGGGACCTTTGTCTTCTAAGGAATGTGATACAAGGGTTTCATATGGTTGACACCCTTTCTTGTAGAATTTCTTTAGTTGTAAGGATGAGATCTACCTTACTGAAACCTACCTGGGAATCCCTTTCACTACTCTTGACCTTCCCTCTGCATAGATGCATTCAATGTTTGAATTATTGAGCCATTTATCTATAGGAAATGAGTGCAATTGAAAGGTAGAATTTTGCAGTGAAATAGTAAGAACATTGTACACTAAACAAGACAAATTTCAGATAAAACTGATCAAAATTGATCAGTAAATTACAACATTAATCTTCATTAATTCCAACAGTATACAATAGTGCTGTAGATAAACAAGAATTTGAATCATGTGGATAAGATTCAAATCTACCAACTCAATCCTAATTGACTGGCTAACTAGAAGTGTCTAAATCACTATTGGAGCTCACTATTCTAACTCCACATGTATAGTTTAGTCTATCAATCAGTTAAACTAGTTAAACTAATGAGGTAGGTGAGAAATGGATCCTACTCCCATGCAGCCATGGAAGAATGGTGCTAACTGAACTAAAAGACATCTAACTGAATGTAACTAGAGGTTAACATAGCATAACTACCTACCTACCACAACCAACTGATGGAGGCTGCTGGTGGTACTCGGAGAGGCTCCTAAAATGTAGGGAATGTCACACCAAGTGGCATTGGTGGCACCAATGGCACCAATGGCACCAAACTCTAGAAAATGAATCCTAAGTTCGTAAAGATGATCAAATAGACTATATATGGACAAGGGAGGATTAATTAATCCTAACACCCCCCGTTAATCCTAAGTTGGACAACTGGGCCCTAGCAACTAGGCAAAAATTCACCCATACAATCTAATGACATAAAATACTGCTTAATAAACTAAGGAAAAATGGGGAAAACCTCATGGGAAACTCTCCCCCTTAAAATAAGTAGAATCAGGAAAACAAGCTATACCTAAGAGAAAATTTTCCTCTTTGAGCAAAACCTTGTGAAAAAAATGCTGCAATTTGCAACTATGTGGAGCAACCATGCAGAATCATGGTTCTTCTGTGCATCACCATCCCGAGACTATGCATGTGAACATTTCCATCTTCTTTCGATCTTTTGAATGTTTCTTTTGTCTCTACCTTCCATTCCCAATTGGAAGATACCTTCTCTAGATGGTTTTGTTGAGTCTTTGATACGGGAGCAGGCTAAGTTGGTTCAAATGGGAGTGCTTCAAACTTCCAAGAATCAATCTCTCGTGATGTCAAACTCAACCAATGCACAAGACAAAGGGAAGCACAAGGGGAGGGATCACAAATCCTATGATTCAAAGACAAAAGAGAATAAAAAATATTCTGAAGGAGCCTCGGGCTTCAAGAAAAAGAAGAAATTCGAGAAGACTAAGTGTCCATACTGTATGAGAGGCTTTCATCCTGAAATCCATTGCATGAAGAAGCAAATCGACCAACTAACATCTATCCTTGAATAGAACAATATTTCCCTTCCACAAGGACAAAAGAAGTCTGATGTTGGACCACTGACAGAAGATCATGAGACATGCCATGCCTTGAAGGCAGGCCTCACTCTGTCAAAGGATTACTTGATAGATTCTGTAGCATCCAACCACATGGTTGCCTCCAGGGAATCCTTTACCACTCTCACTCTATCAAGAGGAGCTAGCATTCACATGGGAGATGAATCCCAAATACCAGCAGCAAGGAGAGGTTCACTTAAAATACAACATGGTGAGTTCAAGAATTTTCTCTATGTGCCCTCTCTTGTAGGAAATTTGCTATCTTTTTATCATATGACCCATACTGGATCACCAAAGAAAGATGTATTTGGTCATGACTCAGTGGATATCTCATATATCTCAACTAGGAAGATTATAGTGAAGGGTGTTGCAAACCATGCCTCTAAGGAATATGAATTCTCACACTTTCTGCCATACTCAGTTCCGAAGCAATCTCAGCAGCCATTCGAAAGGGAAGGTAAAAATTATCTTTCATCTCCATTTGCAGATAATGATATGTTGTCTAATATTTCAGTTTCAAAATATTCGATATTGTACCTCATGATGATCTAGATCTAGATCCAACTCCTATTCCAAATAAAAATCCTAAATGGGATGAAAAGCTCATTGAAGTAGTTGGGAATGATGTTGGCGATCCATATGATAGAAGAAAAATGAGTTCCCAGTATCAGAAGGAATGTATTGCACTCTCTGACATGACTTCTCTATCTACATAATGGTGCAACAAACTTCCATGTAGATCCTACTTAATGATAGCGAATGATCCACAATCCGAACCACGAAAGAACAAAATGGATTATTCCATTCCTCCTTCATCATTATTGAACCATTGATCTATAGGAAATGAGTGCAAGTGAAAGGTAGAATTTTTCAATGGAATAGTAATAACAATGTACACTGAACAAGACAAATTTCAGACAAAACTGATAAGAAAATGATCAATAAATTACAACATTAATATTCATTAATTCTAGCAGTATACAACAGTGTTACAATAAGGATAATTCAAATCATGTGGATAATATCTGAATCTACCAACTCAATCCTGACTGACTGGATAACTAGAAGTGTCTAAATCACTATCAAATCTCACTAGTCTAACTCCACATGTCTAATTCAGTATATCAATCAGTTAAACTAGTTAAACTGATGAGGTAGGTGAGAAATAATACCTACTCCCATGTATCCATGCAATACTAGAGCTAACTGAACCAAAAGACATCTAACTAAATGTAACGAGAGGTTAACTTAGAATAAATACCTACTTACAATAACCAACTAGTGGAGGCTGCTAGTGGCACTCAGAGTGGCTCCTAAAATGTAGGGAATTGCATTATTGGCACCAAATGGCATGCCAAGTGGCACCGTTGGCACCAATGGCACCAGTGGCACTAGTGGAACCAAACTATAGCAAATGACTCCTAAGTCATGCAAATTGATATAAAAGACTATATATGGATAAGGTAGGATTATATAATCCTAACACCCCCCCTTAATCCTAACTTGGTCAACTTTGGGCCATGGTAACTAGGCCAAAATTCACCCATTACAATCTAAAATAATTAAAAGCTTCTTAATAAACCGAGGAAACAGGGGAAAACATCATTAGAAACCCCCCCTCAAAATAAGCAGGAATAGGAAATACAATCTATTCTTAGGAGAAAAGTCTTCCTCTTTACGGAATAACTTGCAAAAACTCTGCTGCAATTTGTAGCACTATGCAGCAGCATCCTGAAGCTGTGCATGTCAACCTCTCAATGTTCTTCTGACCTAATGGATGTTATATGTGCTTCTTCTTTCTGGAGGAGGAAAGGAATGATCAAAGTTTCTTCTTCAGTGGGCCAAATGGTCGATCATTCACTATCATCAAGTAGTACTTTTGTGGAACCTTGTTGCACAACTATGTAGAGATCAAATTTTTGTGAGAAAGAGCAACATGCTCATTCTGATACTAGGACCTTATCCTCCTTTTGTCTTCTTGATTCCCAGCACCATCCCCAGTTGCAGCAATGAGATTTTGGGCCCATTTAGGCTTAGGTCACTGATTTGGGATGGGAGCTGGATCTGGATCTAGATTCTCATGAGGTTCAGCCTCAATATCAATATCATGTTGATCTTGTTCCTCTTCATATGAATCTGAAACATTTGAAAAAATATCATCATCAAAAGGTAGTGGAAGAGTGGTTATACCTTCTTGTGCTTCAGATGGTGGTAGATCAAACAACTGAACTTCTTCAAACTGAACACTCCACTCAATGAAGCATTTCCTAGTCGCAAGTTCCATAAACTTATATGCTTTTTCATCCTCATCATATCCCAACAGTATGCAATCGCTACTCTAGGCTTGGAAATCCTTTCTCTTATCAATGGGTATTTTGGCCCAAGATTTGGAACAAAAAACTATCAAGTGAGAGACATTAGGTTTATGCCCATGCATTACTTCTAATGGAGTGGCCCCAACCACTGATTTATGAGGCACTCTATTCTATATGTATGAAGCACAGTTTAAAAATTCTTCCCAAAGAGAAGGAGGAAGATTCTTGGCTTGGAGAAGACAGGTTTCCATCTCCTTCAATGATTTATTTTTCCTCTCAACCACACTATTATGTTGTGGTGTGTATGGAACTGAGTGTTCCATTCGAATCCCCTATGATTCACATTAACGCTAAAAATATATTTTAATGTATTCACCTCCATTATCTGTTCTTATGGACTTTATCTTTTTCCTGCAACTATTCTCAATCAAAGCTTTAAAAACTTTATAAATTCTAAATACTTCTGATTTTTGTTTCATGAAATATACACAGCATAACCTAGAACAATCATCAAGAAAAGTAAGGAAATGCTTGGCACCATTAATTGATGTTGTAGGAATTGGTCCTAAAACATCATTCTGTATCAGATCAAGTATAGAGGAAGCTCTATGTTCCTTCCCAACTTCATACCTCTTCTCTGGATGCTTACCTACCAAGCAACCAGAACATACTCCATCTAATGTTTGGATGAGAGGCAAGCCTTCAACCATTTTGTCATTGTGGAGTTGCTGGAGATATTTGAAATTGAGATGCCCAAATATGTCATGCCATATCTTGCCGGTATTGTGATCATAAGTTAATAGAGTTGTAGGATGTGAAAAAGGGGAAAAATAAAATAACTCATATGCTTTTGAGGCATGATTATCAATCCCTTTCGCTATGATCTTTCCAGTAGATTTTTCTATGATTTCAACTGATTCAGATTCGAATGTAACTCTCTTAGGAAAGCCTGTATCGTTCATCTTGTAAACAAACAACAAATTTGCCGCATGAGAGGGCACATAGAGAGCATTCTTGAACTCACCATGATTGATTTTAACTGAACCTCTCCCGACAGCTCGGATTTGGGATTCATATCCCATGTGAATGCTAGGTCCTCCTGATAGAAGGAGAGTGCAGAAGGATTCCTTGGAGGAAACCATGTGGTTGGATGCTCCAAAATCAATCAAGTAAGCTTTCAACTAAGTAAGGCATGCCTTCAAGGCATGGAATCTTTCATGATCTTCTATCAGTGGTCCAGCATCAGACTTATTTTCTCCTTATGGAAGGGAAATATTGTTCTGTTTAGGGAGGGCTGACAGTTGGTCGATCTACTTCTTCATGCACTGGATTTTAGGATGAAATCCTCTCATACAGTATGGATATCTAGTCTTTTCAAACTTCTTTTTATTGGATCCTGATGCTCCTTCGAAAGATTTGTGATTCTCTTTTGGCTTCGAATCAAAGGCTTTGGGCTCCTTCCCCTTGTGCTTCCCTTTGGCTTGCGCATTGGTTGATTCTGACATCAAGAGAGACTAATACTTGGAATTTTGAAGCACTCCCATTTGATCCAACTTGTCATGCTCCTGTATTAAGGACTCAGCAAACCTAACTAGAGAAGGAATATTCCAATTGGGAATGGAATCTCTTCCAAAATGGAAGGTAGAGACAAACACAGAGTACTCTGATCCAAGGTTTCTCAGTACCGATAGAACCAGTTTCTCATATTTCCTCTCTATTTCACATTGTTTACATTGTAGTGCTAGTGACTTGAATTTTGTGAAAAAATGCTTGATAGTTTTGAAACTGATAGCCTACAATGCAATGAGCTCATTCTCCAATATGTGCCCTCAAAGCTCATCTTGTTTTCCAAACAAGATTTCAAGATTTTCCCAAGCTTCCTTCGGATTCTTCAATCCCTCAAGGTGAAAGAGAAGATATTGGGATATGTGAGTGCATAGGAAGCCAAAGGCTTCCTGCAACTAATTCAAGAACTTATTTTTCGTAGTAAGGTGATGGGGCTATGTCTCTCTACCCATTGTCATCCTAAACATGCCAAGCTTGCACAAGGAGACCTGCATATCTTCCCTCTTATCAACATAGTTGAGGGGTGTAAGGATTTGAGGTACAAGAGATGAAGAATACATCAATATTCCTATTGAACAGTCAATTTCTAAAAAATCTACGTAGGTACCTGCAAGTAACACTGCAAAAACCAAAATCAATTCAGAATCATGTCAGTTTCAAGTCTTCCATATCGACATGTACACTTTCTCAGGGTCCATCACACCTGCAGAGACTTCTCTGGAGGAATCCAGAGTTAGCAATGAAAATATTATAGGAATTATATGGAAACCAGCTGCTTCTGGTGTACAATGGATATCAAACAGACTTGCTGCTAGCCTGAACAAGGCTCAGATACCATGTTTGAATTATTTAACCATTGATCTACAACAAATGAGTGCAATTGAAAGGTAAGTTATAATTTTGTAGTGGAATAGTAAGAACAATGTACACTAAACAAGACAATTTTTCAGATAAAACTGAAAAGAAAATGATCAATAAATTACAACATTAATCGTCATTAATTCTAGTAGTTTATAACAGTGTTACAATAAGGAGAATTTGAATCATGTGGATAAGATTCAAATCTACCAACTCAATCTTGACTGATTGGCTAACTAGAATTGTCTAAATCAGTATCAGAGCTCACTATTCTAACTCCACATGTCTAATTCAATCTATCAATCAATTAAACTAGTTAAACTAATGAGGTAGGTGTGAAATGGCACCTACTCCCATGCAGCCATCGAAGAATGGTGCTAACTGAACTAAAAGACATCTAACTGAATGTAACTAGAGGTTAACTTAGTATAACTACCTACCTACCACAACCAACTGATGGAGGTTGCTGGTGGCACTCGGAGTGTCTCCTAAAATGTAGGGAATGGCACCGGTCGGACCAAATGGCACACAAAGTGGCACAAATGTAACCAATGGCACCAGTAGCACTAAACTATCGCAAATGAATCCTAAGTTATGAAAACTTATCTAATATATTATATATGGAAAAGGGAGAATTATATAATCCTAACACACCCCCTTAATCCTAGCTTGGACAACTTTGGGCCCTCGCAACTAGGTCAAAAGTCCCCCATTACAACATAAAAGAATTAAAAGTTGCTTAATAAACCAAGGAAATAGGGGAAAACCTCATGGGAACCCCCTCCCCCTAAAAATAATTTGGAATAGGAAATACAAGCTATTCTTAGGAGAAAAATCTTCGTCTTTGGGAAATAACTTGCAAAAACTCTGTTGCAATTTGCAGCACTATGCAGCAACATGGTTCTTTTGTGTAGCAACATCATGAAGCTGTGCATGTGAAAATCTCAATTTTCTTTCGATATGATGGATGTTGTACATGTTTCTTCTTTCTAGAGGAGGAAAGGAATGACTAATCAACAGAATAACACAAGATAGACCCAAGCGAAACCCACTATGGAGAAAAACCCACCAAGTGGTATGTGCCACTTAGACCTAGCTCTTCTTCTTTTTAAATCAGTTTTACCCTTGACAGAACCCATGGCTTAAATAAGCTTCTATATGTTTGTCAAATCACCAAAAAAAACCAACTAGTTGTTCATGACAAATATGCATACCAAACAACCCTAATAAGCTGAAAAATCATATTTGTGAGTACACAAATTTTGAACAGGAAAGCACTATTCGTATATACATTAAAATGAAGTTACAAGTACACATCAATAGCTTATCCCAAGTTGTTAAAATCTATCCCTTCAATCTTATCACAATATAGGACTCTCCAATGCTCTTCAAACCCTAGCTAGGCCATCCACTAGTGATGAAAAACCCTAACCAACAATACTAACCCTAACCCTAAAACCTAACCCTTCCCTTGTCAACAATCAACACACAAGTAACCTAAAAATGCCTTCTCCTCCTACCACAAGTAGTGAAATATTATTTTTATCCCAACAATGTTCAATAGGCCCAAGGTTCTATAGTAAACCTTTGTCATCATAAGTTGAAAATTCCCCTTATCACCGTTTTACAAGTAAGGGGTGACAATATGTATTTATTCCCATTATGTAAACTTCAAAGGAATGCACATGATATTTTATCCACTAAACATGGTACATTCCTTAGAATTCAATATTGTGGAGAGGTTTTCTTAACAAGAAGATGCTTAGCATAAGTTTATAAAAGGAACATGTTCTAAATAGTCTTGTGAATTCCAAGAGTTGGTGCTAAGGAGGAGGTGTATCTGTAAGGGATCAATACAATGCACCTCTCCAAATAGACATCATGCTTTTCAAATGTTACTTTAGAAATAATAAAAAATGTTAAATAAGTCATCCTCAAAGTGTTATGTCCCTCCAAGTTATGAATAGACATAAAAATAATATTTTTAATTATGAATGTTTTCTCCATGAATAAATAAATAATGCCTCTCAACGATGAACTTCCTCATGTACTGATGAATTTTTTTTTTGGTTGTTACCAAATGAACCCTACAAATGTTGCTTAGATGTTTGGTCCTGCTCTACACATAAAATAAGATAAAATTTGAAGCATTTGAGGTAGCGAAGGTGTTGGATGTACCTTCTTGTATTCCCCTTAATCATATAGAAAATAATTCCTAGGTTGCTTATAGTTCAAAATATGTCCAGGGGATGAATTATAAAAAAAAATGCCCAAAAAAGACCCTAATGGTGTTGTTGCTTCATCCATTAATATAAATCTTAAAAAAATTCCAAGGCTTTCCTTGTAAATTGACCGTAAATTCAAAATCCCAATTCATCGTAAATGCCAATTCACCGCAAATCCCAATTCATTGTAAATGTCAATTCATGGTCAATCCTAATTCACCGTAAATACCAAGGGTTTCACCATAAATACCAAGGGAGATAATGATGGGGATGGGGAGAGAAAACTGGGAATATTTAGGTTCCCCTTCGACCTGTGGAATGGGAGTCATCCAACAAAAACAATTGACTCCAAATCCCATTTTTATTCAACCTAAGAGTATAGGGAAGGTTCAAATCCAAGTTGAACCTTGAGCTCCAAATCAAAACGAGAACCATGAAGGTTTCCTCCAAGTTTAACCCTGAGCTCCAAATCAAAATGCGAACCCTGAACGTTTCCTCCAAGCTGAAGCATGGTCAAATAATGGCGCATGTGAACTCCAAATTGAAATTAGAACCATGAGCTCCAAATATAAATGAAAACTCCGACCTTCAAATCAAAATCTGAACCATTATCTCCAACCCTAAGTTGCAAATCGAAATGAGAACCTTGTGCTACCAATCATCGAAATGAAAACCCTGTGCTCCAAATCGAAAAGAGAACCGTGAGCTACAAATTCAAATGATCATAACCTTGATGTTCATAGCATTTGTTACTATGCGTAAGGAATATATGTGACAACATCTAGCTCTGAGATGGAAAATTACAACAATAACAAGGACGTAGACATGGCGAGTAGTTATTTTGCTGCTCCAACCAAGATCCAACAAATATGGAAATTGGCAGAAGTAGGCCTGGGTTCTAGGGAAAATAGAAAATTATGGTAGGGTATAGTGGAAATGACAACATGCATATTTCTCGTGGGGAAGCCTCTTGTGGCCCCTTTAATTGAATGATTGAGGGAAGGTGTTTTTTTCTTCTTTTTTTCTTTTAATATATAATAGCCTTTTTTCATCTTTTGGGTTTTTTAATAATAATTTCCTTAATTTGTTATGTTTTTATTAATTTTTATTAAATACATACCTACCTACCTACATGCATACATAAATATATATAACTCGTTGTGAATTTTTTTACTTATTTAAGGTGTTTTTAAAGAAAAAAGTTAATATATTTTTTGGGGGGTGGGGTAGAGTGTTTGGTTAACATTTTCAAATTTTATGTTTGTGTGTGTGTGATGGCTTGTGAATCATAGATCAAAGATCAAGAAATAGTCTTGAATAGTTTACCTAATAAATATCCCTATTATATAACATTGTTTATAATCAAAGGCCAACAACATGGTCACTTATGGAAATAGGGTGGGAAAACTAATCCTTTCCAAGAAAATTGATACATAATATAAGAGGATGCAAGATCATCCAAAATACATTGATATCTAATGAAGTATTTTGACATTTAACCTTAACTTCCAAGGGGTAGAATAAGGGAGACATGGAACCACTAGTTTATCTAGTTCAAAGGTAATGTCCTTATATGATAGCAATTTGTGGTAAATGATTTATTAATATGGTGTGTAATGTATGTTATTGATTTGTTATGTTTAATAAATCTTAAAAGGAAACTTTGTTCAAATAAAACAAAAAATTCTTAAGAACACTTTCATCACTTTCACGCATTTATTCGATAAGTTTGTTGTTTGATTGTTGAATATTGTTTTGTGTGAGTCATGTTTGAGTCTCGAACCCCTCCCATACCGTCATTTCATGTGTCCACTCTAACCATGACAAATTTCAGTCCATACAAGCACAAATTGAAAAAATCTCAACGTTGGCCCCATTCGCATGTCATAAGTGATATATAGCACTATTGGGTGGGTGAGTCATATTTGAGTCTGTAAATCATCCCACATCATGAAGGCATGTGAACAGTCTACCCAAGTCAAATTGTAGTGCATGCTGAAACATTTTGCAGAAATTTCAACGTTGGCCCCGTTCAGAGCTAGTCATTGACATCGTTGGCCACATCTACTAAAAGTACAATGTATATTAGTTGTTCCTTTTAAATTTGGTTCAAGACGCACATTCCTGCATCTAGAGAAAGGGAAATAATGTCAATAAACAAGTTATTCATGGTAAATTGCACAAGCTTCATCATCTATTTCAAAATGAAATGTCATGTACAACCAAGGTTCATCAACTATTTCAAAATGAAATTGTCGCAAATTCTATAAACGGGAGTATAGCTTTGTTCCTATGATGATGATGATGATGATGACAACAATGATGATGATGATGATGACAATTAGGATGATGATGGTGAGGATAATGATGATGATGACGATAATGAGGATGAAGATGAGGATGAGGATGGCAAGGTGATGATGAGGATGACAATGATGATGATGATATTAATGATGATGATGATGAGGATGATGATGACGAGCATGATGATGATGGTGATTATGATGATGATGATGATGATCACCACGTGATGGTGAGGATGATGATGATGATGACGACGATGATGACATTGTTGTTGTTGTTGATGATGATGGTGATAAGTAGTGATGGACATGAATATGATGATGATAAATAGTGATGAACATGTTTGAGAATGAAGATGACGATGAATTAGTTGACGAATATTATGATGATGAGGTCGATGATGATGGCGATGATGATGATGATGTTGATGATGATGATGATGATGATGATGATGATGATGATGTTGATGATGTTGATGTTGATGATGATGAAGACAATGATGACGACGATGATGATGATTTGATAATCCCTCGATTCGTCTAACTTATAGTTAGGGCCCAAGACCTAGTTTTCTTCTCCCTGTCATATCTAAAACCTCAAAAACCCTAGATGTGTTGTGGTTTGAGACATCATTCTTGATCCTAAATGACTAGAATATTTGTTTTGGGAATGAGGCCTAGGTTTCCTCCCTTGACCATGCACATGGTACCAATACCCACATATAATTATTACAACCTACTTATGGAATCGAGATCCACAATAAAAGGAAAAGGACAACCTTGAGAGGTCAAGCACACTTTTCTAAGGCATTATTCATGACCCAAGATGCTTAGAATACTCTCTTACAACTTAAGGCTAAAATTTCTTGATGATGTTATTGATGACTACGACGACAACGATGACAACGATGATGACAATGATGATGATGATGATGGATGATGTTTGAGTCTAGAAACCCTCCCACACTGCCAATGCATGTGTATAGCCTAACCATGCCAAATTTCACACCATCCTGACACATACATAAAAATTTCATCATTGGCCCCACGTAGCACATTAATTAATCTATAGGTATGGTTTTTGTTGCTCGATTTGTTAGTGACAGACATGTTTGACAATGAAGACGATGATGAATTAGTTCACGAATATTATGAGGATGAGGATGATGACAACGATGATGAGGATGATGATGAGGATGATGATGATGATGATGTTGATGATGTTGATGATGATGATGATGATGACGATGATGACGATGATGATGATGAGGAGGAGGAGGAGGATGGTGATCACCATGTTGATCTCATATGAAATGATGAAGATGAAGATGATGATGATGATGATGATGCTAATGATGTTGTTGATGATGACGACAATGATGATGATGGATGATTTTTGAGTCTAGAAACCCTCCCACACCGTCAATCCATGTGTCTAGTCTAACCATGCCAAATTTCACACCATCCCGACACATACATAAAAAAATTCATCGATGGCCCCATGTAGCACATTAATTAATCTATAGGTATGGTTTTTGTTGCTTGATTTGTTAGTGACGGACATGTTTGATAATGAAGATGACGATGAATTATTTCATGAATATTATGATGATGAGGATGATGGCAACGATGATGAGGATGATGACTATGATGATGATGATGATGATGATGATGATGATGATGATGATGATGATGATGAAGTTGATGATGTTGATGATGATGTTGATGATGTTGATGTTGATGATGATGATGACGATGACGAAGACGATGATGATAACGATGGTGATGATTATGATGATGATGATGAGGATGGTGATCACCATGTTGATCTCATATGAAATGATAAAGATGAAGATGATGACGACATTGATGATGTTGTTAATGATGATGACGATGACAATGACAACGACGATGATGATGATATGATGATGATGATGGATGATGTTTGAGTCTAGAAACCCTCCCACATTGTCAATGCATGTGTCTAATCTAACCATGCCAAATTTCACACCATCCCGGCACATACAAAAAAAATTCATCATGGCCCCACATAGCACATTAATTAATATATAGGTATGGTTTTTGTTGCTCGATTTGTTAATGAAGGACATGCTTGAAAATGAAGATGACGTTGAATTAGTTCATGAATATTATGATGATGAGGATGATGACGATGATGATGAGGATGATGACAATGATGATGATGATGATGATGTTGATGATGATGATAATGATGATGATGATGATGATGATGATGATGTTGATGATGATGTTGATTATGTTGATGATGATGTTGATGACAACGACGACGATGATGATGAGGAGGAGGATGGTGATCACCATGTTGGTCTCATATGAAATGATGAAGATGATGATGATGATGATGACATTGATGATGTTGTTGACGACGATGACGATGACAACGACGACGACGACAATGATGATGATATGATAATGATGATGGATGTTTTTTGAGTCTGGAAACCCTCCCACACCTTCAATGCATGTGTCTAGTCTAACCATGCCAAATTTCACACCATCCCAACACATACATTAAAAAATTCATCATTGGCCCCACATAGCACATCAATTAATCTATAGGTATGGTTTTTGTTGCTTGATTTGTTAGTGATGGACATGTTTGACAATGAAGACGAGGATGAATTAGTTCATGAATATTATGATGATGAGGATGATGATGAGGATGATGATGATGATGATGATGATGATGATGACGGTGATGATGTTGATTATGTTGATGATGATGTTGATGATGTTGATGATGATGTTTATGATGTTGATGTTGAGGATGATGATGATGATGATGATGACGACAACAACAACGATGATGATGATGATGATGATGATGATGTTGATCACCATGTTGATCTCATATGAAATTATGAAGATGAAGATGATGATATGATGATGATGATGGATGATGTTTGAGTCTAGAAACCCTCCCTCACCGTCAATGCATTTGTCTAGTCTAACCATGCCAAATTTCACACCATCCTGACACATACATAAAAATTTCATTGTCATCCCCATGTAGCACATTAATTAATCTATAGGTATGGTTTTTGTTGCTCGATTTGTTAGTGACAGACATGTTTGACAATTATTTGACGATGAATTAGTTCATGAATATTGTGATGATGAGGATGATGATGAGGATGATGATGAGGATGATAATGACGACGATGATGATGATGATGATGATGATGATGACGATGTTGATGATGTTGATGATGATGTTGATGATGTTGATGTTGATGATGATGACAGCGATGACAATGATGATGACGATGACGATGATGACGACAATGATGATGATGATGATGATGATGAGGATGGTGATCACCATGTTGATCTCATATGAAATGATGAAGATGAAGATGATGATGATGATGGCGTCAATGATGTTATTGATGTTGATGTATTTGTAACTTCATAATGTATTCACTTGTATATTTTATGTATTGTACCCCGATGTTTATTCTGAGAAGTATCTTTAATGAAATTGAGTCATGTCATACCCCGATGTTCCTATCGAGAGATTTAATAATGTAAATAAGTCATGTAAAGTCATTGTGGGTAACCCTCCTTATTGATCAAGGGTTAAAGTCCCCACAGTTGTGGGACCCTAGGGTTATTAGACTCTCCTAGAAAATTCGGCCCTAGTGAGTTATTATCAAGTCGGGAATTAGTATAAATAATGTGTTAGCACTCAGAATGTACCCAGGTTGTAAAAGGTACACCCCGAGGTAACAGCAAAACCACTTTAGGAAGAAATTGCTATTCTCTTCCAGAGAGGGATCTCTCAATACAAATTTTACAGGACCAGATGATAAACAATATTTAAAGATTTATTTGTTTGGCTGAAACAATCACATATCCATTGGGCATGGAGTCATATGCATATAAAAGATCACAAAGATGTATACACAAGATTTATCAAAGGCAAGGTAATCACATCATTACAGTCATTCCATTGATTAAGGTGAAACAGAAGAGATGAAGAAACAGCCCATCAATACAGAGCGTCTAAGACGAATTCCATATCAACTTTAGTAGAAAAAACCATATAATACCTGAAACGGTGAATAGAGCATAAGCATATGAATTCTAATCATCAAACACTATGTTCTAGATATGAAGAAGAAACAAAATGGAGTGTTACACAAGAGAAAGACAATTACATAAAGAAAGAAAATACAGACTGCAACATCAATGATACATGAATCTCTGACAAAATTCTCATGCATTCATTTTTGGTATTCAAACAAAAACATATATGTTCTCCACAAATCACTTCATTCGATGGGTTCCAACCCCCATCCCATAAAAAATTACAAATTTATAGATAAAACAATAAGTATGCCCCCAGCAGATCATTAATAACAAAATGATCGGCGTGAATTAGAGTTTGTAACTGAATTCCTACACCACTAGGAAGTTGTTACAATTCCATTCCTATCAGATCACAAAGTACAAATCAACTGGATAACAAAATTTCGGCCAATATTCCACGTCCTTGTCCCAATAGCTCCACGTCTTTGCCCCAACAGCTCCACGTCTTTGCCCCATCAGTTCCATGTCTTTGCCCCATCAGCTCTTCAGTACCTGACACCTGTTCCTAGGAGGGAAGAATATACTTTGTTTTCCCAAACCGCTCTACAGCTTTCCACTGCTCCGAACTTGGGGTGTCACACTCCATCATCTCCCGAATTGCTACCTCGAGCTCCATATACGCTTCATAAGCTCTCTTGGGCAATCTGGCTCTGATGATTGCGAACTTCTGCGGGATTTTGAAGTCTTCCGCTAATAAGTCCACAATGGTTTGTCCCGACAGGCTCTTCTCCAAGTTATTAAATTTTGAGTGGTCCATGCGAGCCCGGACAAGCAGGTGATTATAATGTTCTTTTGAGAGCATCCGACCTTTTTCGTCCCAGAAGGACGGCAATCCATCTTCGAACAGCTCTCTAAACTCTTGTTTGAACTTATTGACCTGCACAAGCAATTCTTCTGACTTGTCTTGGACAGTCTTCATTAAATGGTGTTTGTGGATGATATTCTTCGCCCACAACACTATTGAGACTCTGTCCTTTATTCCCATGTCCTGCAGCTTCTGGTACGTCAGTGAATTCAGGAAATTTAATGTGTTCTGAGCTGTAATGAGGGGTCTTTTTGCCATGTGTTCATTTACCTGTTTTAGTCTTTGTTGAGCCGAATCTGTCAGTATACTCAAATCATCAATAAAATTCAGGTAGTGTCGGAACTTAGTGATCTCTATAGTCAGGGTATCCCAACGGATATGTTTCGCCCCTTGAAGAGGGCCTTTCCCAATGCATTTTTCTTTTAGCTCATCGAGCTTTTTCTGTAATTGATTCCTGTCTTGCAAGATCTGTTTTTTGCTTTCACTCATTTTGGTTAATTCGGCCTTTACCTTTTCATTCTTGGCTTTCAACTCTTTGATTGCTTCATCCTTTAAACTCACCTGGGACATGGGCACCAATAGATCGTCAACAGAAAAATCATCCAATGGCTTGTCTATGTTTACAATGGACAGATCCTGATCAGTGGGGGTTTGACTCATTAGCTCCTCCATGATTTCCTTCTTGTCGTTTTGGTCCCTTTTCATCACGGAGATTTGGGATAGCAGCTCCTCCCGCTGGGCCTCCCACTTGTCCTTTTCCTCCTACAACTCGACAGATTTTCCTTTGTACTCCATCATCTCCTGATGGACTTTCTCTTTTTCCTCTTGCAAAGCCATTAATTCAGCCGACTGAACGTGCTCTGAACCTGGGATCTTCGGCTTCTTTTTCAAGACCTGGAGTGCATTGTCTTTCTCCTCTAATAGCTTCTTGACTGCCTGTGTACTGTCTGAACTAGCAATGTCTATCTGCAGCTTCTTAATCTGAACAACGTTTGCTTTATTTTCTACTTTCTCATGTTTCAACTGGATTTCCAATTTATCTATCAAGACTTGCAATTTATTGATCTTCATCATGGCTTGCAGTAAATCAGAGTAGAGGATGTCGTTGGTCTGCTTGTGTAATTGAATCTTGTCCGGAGTGCTGATTCTGTCTAATCGGACTTCCATTTCGGACATCTTCTTGTCATTCACTATAGCCATTTTGAAAGTATTTTTCTCAGCATCTCTAGAAGAAACTAGAGATGTTTTCGAGCTGTACAAGTTTCTCACCATCGGGAGCAGATTTATCGTTTCCTCTAGGGACTGCTTCCTTTTTTCCATGTAGCTCGCTTTGAGCTCTTCTTTCGACCTAAATAAGGGGTTGGACTCTGGACTGTCTACATTACCTTCTAATTCCTTAAAAGAGAATTGATTGATTTGCACGGTCTTCATGGGGACTAAGGCAACTTTTTTGAAAACATCAGACACTTCTTCATCTACAATCTCACCTCCTTCGAGCAGCTTCGCCTTTTTATGGGATGCCTCTTCGTCCACTTCCATACTCTCGGTATCGGACAAACTCCTCTTAACCGCAACACTAACACCTTCTATGATTTGGGTTGCTGTGTAAGGTGCCGGATGTGTCTTTGCATCAGCCCTGGACTCGTCAGTAAACTGCAGCAAATTAGCCATTTCAGCTAACCCCTCAACAGCTTGATGCTCGAATGGTTTATTCTTGTTTGCTTGCTTTCTTAATGAGATCACCTGGTGGGGATCGTAGTTCATATTTACATCTTTTATGAAATCCATATTCTCCATCAACCTTTCTACAAAAGCCAAGACACCTTTACCTTTAAAAATGAAAGGGCTGACTTTAAATGGAAATTTAATATTCAAAGATTTTCTGAAAACACCAAAGTGCTCCTCCTCTGACAACAATCTCTGCCTCATGAACTTCAGAGCGAAAATCCTTGGGGTCAAGAAGGATGGTAGCCTATAAGGCTGACCAGTAAAGCCATATATTCTCAGCACTGTGTAACCTCTGTACAGGAACCAGTCCCCCACCCGCTCTTCGGGCGATGGCTGCATTAGACATCTCATTTCCTCCAGGACACGGGGCAGGTCTTCATCAAATAACATCCTATATATTTCAGACATGATCGAATTGGCAAATTCGACCATGTTGATTTGCTTGGGCAAATCAGAAGAAGATAGAGCACTTAAGAACTTTAATTCAATAACATTAGAACATAATAACATGTTAAGCAAGTGTGTTTGAAATCTAAAAAACTGGACCTTGGGAAATTCAGTCAACTGGAGGTGGATCGCTTCGACAAGGTACTCATCTAAATTAAGTACGGGGACTGACTGGGAATCGGGACTTAAAGAATTTATTTTTAATAAGAAACCAAGGATAACATCACCTATATGACAATCGTCATCTAAACCTAACACTTGACAGACCAAAGACATTACCAGTTGCACCTCAGTTCTAAAAATGTGCAAGGGGTAAGGCAAGGAAATGCCTTTGAGGGACTGACCTTCCTTCAAGATACTTGACAGGAATCGAGAGTGACTTTCACTTTTGCAATTTTTGAAAAACTCGGCAAGGACAGATTCATTTACAGACTTGCGATTTACAGGGTAGCTTTCGGGCAGACTAAGGTTTTCTCTGACGACCGAAGCGTCAATTTTACACAGTATTTTCGACGCGGACTGACTCACAATGATCCTCTGAGAGAGAGAATAATTCTCCGCGCACCATTCGGCAAATTCAGGGAAGTGGAGGGTTTTCTCCATGGTGAAATGGTACAAAAAAGACTTGCATACATTCAGAACGTCATTCCCCTACGAAAAATAAGACCACAATTTCTCTTTACTGCTGGACACGCTCCTTGTGGACAGGAAAGGGTCATAGACGCCCCTGTGTCTGTCTACCAAAAATTCCTCTCTGTCATCCGGGACCTGACCAGACACACTAACCTCGCTCTATTGGTCCATTTCTTAATTTATAATGATAATTGGGCGAAGGAGTTATAGGATTAAGGTCCTACCTGGCTTACTGTGGAGGCGCGTGTTCGAAATGTGCCTAGTACTGACAACTGAAAGCTCCCAAATCGCCAGGTCCTTTTCTCCAGGTCCCGAGCAAATAAAATAATCATTGGAGAGGGCGACCCTGCCTTTATAGGACCACCCAATTTGGCACGTGGACATCATTTATTTCCGCAACCACCACTTATCCCTAACTGTCGTGCACCTCTATTTTCCGGTTTCATCCACGACCGTGGATCTATCCCGCTTTGATTTTTAGCCCTTGGATCTCATGCCACATATCTCTTTCCGCCGGGCATCTTGGTATTAACCAACGTGCAACTTCGTGCCCCGGAAACGCTCACAACCGTTGATGTGCCGTACCTTCCATTTTTCACCATTGGATCAAACGCCACGTCCCACATTCCGCTGAGCCCTCCGACTTTAATCACCACGCAACTCTAAGCTCCGGAATCATCCACAGCCCTTGATCTAATATACCTTTATTTTCGAGCCGTTGGATCACTTGCCGCCTATCAAATTTCGCTGGGCTCCTTCGCTCTAACCTCCGTGCATTTTGGATCCCTGGAATCAATCTCATCCGTTGATGCGATTTGCCTTTCACCACGAGCCGTCGGATCATGAGCCACGTACCCAATTCCGCTAGCTATCTAGAACTTATCTCCCGTGCAAGTCCATCCTCCGGAATCTATAACAACCGTTGATCTGATCGCCCAGCCTCCGTCAGCCATCGGATCTGTCGACCTCTACCAAATTCCGCTGGGAGTCTGGGACTTATCTCTCGTGCAGTTTCCAGTTCCAGAATCAATCTCCATCGTAGATGCGATCCAACTCTGCTTCTCCACCATTGGATTGCGTGGTGTATATACGATTCCACCAGACTCCATTTCCTTAACCAACTCGTGCTTTCACCAGGCGGATTGGATGTGAGCCGTGGATCTGCTCAGGGCAACTTTATAGCCTTCGATCTGTACGCTTGTTTAAATGCCGGAACTTGTCTTATCTTCCTCACATGTTTTGAAGAGCGGAGGAAATGCCAGCCATTGATTTTCCTCCTCTTTTCATCATAGTCTAAGATCTTTGGTAACTTGCTCGATATTTTGACTATCATTCCACCCTTACACTATAACTTTTAACCAAAGTATTTAAACAACATTACCTTATCTCCACCATGGTCTTATTTCTCCCTTTGTTAAATACAGGTGTTAACAGCTGGCTCCATCTGGGGATGATATCCTCCCTGCGAGGTATCAAAGAACTCGTAGACCAGGTGCCTGTCTTTTGACCCTGCATAATGACTCCCAAAAACCCATCTTTTGTTTTTTGCAAATATGTCATTTTTATATATTTTTAGAAAAAGGGATGATATGCCTTCTGGACTTTGGGGCTTTCCCTGCAAGCTCCAAATACCTTTGACTCACCCTCGTTATTGACCTGTAAATAAAATATGTACAGTCTATAATACAAGTTTTACCTTCCTTTCCTAGGATAGGTAATGCTTCAGATATCTCCCATTGACAGGGTTGCTCTCAAGAGGAACCCCGTTTGTGTACTCCAACAAAAATGCATTTTGCCCTCTATACCCAGCAATAACATAAGGTCCTACCCACATAGGATCAAATTTTCCATGCTTATCTTCATTTGGGGCATCCCACTTTAAAACCAGGTCATCCATCTGAAACTGCTCCTCTTTGACCCTTCTGTCAAAGGTACTCTTCATCTTCTCTTGATGCGACTACACTTTGTCATAAGCCTTATACCTTCGCTCTTCTAGCTCAATGATCTGATTTATCCTCCGCTACATGTGATTCGGTTCCTCTTGCTGATCCTAGAAATATCTCATAACTAGAACCCCTAATGATGCCGGAAAAATCACTTCGGCTCCATACACTAGTTGGAAAGGAGACATGCCGATTGCTCTTTTCGTGCTAATTTTGTCAGCCCATAGAGCATATTTTAGTTTGGTGTGCCAGGACCTCTTATTATCCTCCAACAGCTTCTTGATGATCCTCACCAGGATTTTATTTGAAGACTCAGCTAACCCATTTCCTTGAGGGTAGTAGGCAGTTGAGTGATTTAGGCTTATATGATACTTGTGGCAAAAATTTATCATTTTCCTGGATTTGAAAGCAGCTGCGTTGTCCGTCACTATTCTTTTTGGACACCCGAATCGAGCCAATATGTTCTCTTCAAGAAAATCCATGATCACATTTTCAGTGGCCCTCCTGGTAGGAATAGCTTCTATCCATTTAGTAAAATAGTATGTAGCTGTCAAAATCCATCTGTGTTGACCGGATGAATTGGGGTTAATTTCACCAATGAAATCCAAACCCCATTGCTGGAAAGGAGCTTCTACTGTTATAGGATTCAAAGGGAGAGGCAATACTTTTCTCTTACCGTCAAAAATTTGGCATTGATGACATTTGCTGGTTTCTTTATATACATCTGAGAATATTGTAGGCCAATAATAACTAGCTCTCAGGATCTTGTTTGTAGTCACCTTCCAAGAATGGTGTCCTCCACAGTCTCCCTTGTGAAATTCTCTTGCAATTTGCTGAGCCTCATCTTCCAAAAGACAATTTAGTAGAACCCCTCCAGGATCTTTCCAATAAAGGTATTTATTCATGATACAAAATTTAGCAGATTTCAACTTCACAGATCTTGCTCTTGATTTACTTAATCCCTCTGGTGCTTGCAAATTTCGGAGGACATATACAATATCAGCATACCATGGAGAAGTCACAAAATCAACCATCACTTCCACCTCTGTGTCTAACTGATTAGATTGGTGAGACAAAAAAATTATTTGCAACGATTCACAATTTGAGTTTGTCATCATTTTAGCCAATCCCTGCCCTTTAACCAGCTTCGTGGGCTTTATTTCTATGTCATACTCTAATAACGTAGCTATCCATTTATCCCTCCTGCCTTTTGGATCTGGTTGGGTCAAAATTGCTTTTACTGCAGCAGTTGGAACATGTGCAATTATATGTGAATGTAAAACATATATTCTGAAATCCTTTAATGCTTTAACTAAAGCATATGCCTGCTTTTCCATGATGTCATATTTCAATTCCCCATCCCGTAGCATTTTATTGAAAAAAGCTATAGGGTGTTCTTGGTTTTCATCATTTTTCTGCAATAATACTACTGCTATAGTATGTTCTGAAGCATATGAGAACACTGAAAATTCTTTGGCAAAATTGGGACTTACCAAAACAGGGGCCTCTGAAATTGCTTTCTTGATTCCCCAAAATGACTACTTAGCTTCTGCACTCCACTTTATTTCATGACCCTTTTTCAACATATTTGTAATATTCATCAAAATCTCAGCAAAGCTTGGTACAAATCTCCTCAAGAAATTCACCTGCCCCAGAAATGATTGTATCTCCTTTTTGCTTCTGGGCTCTCCCACCTTCAGGATTGCACTTACTCTTTCAAGATCAATTTTTATGCCATCTTTGGATATTATATGGCCTAGCAGCTTTCCTTCTTCTAATGCAAAATTAGATTTCTTCGGATTCAGAGATATACCATATTTCCTACACTTCATGAAAACCTTCTCCAGGTGATGCAGATGTTCTCTGTCGGACTTCGAGTAGACTGTAATATCATCCATGTAGACTACTACAAAATTTCCAATTTCACCTGCAAAGGCGATGTCCATAGCTCGCTGGAAAGTAGCGCCTGCATTCATCAAACCGAAAGGCATTTTCGCATACATGAAAGTGCCCCATGGTGTGGTAAAGGCAGTTTTCTCCTGATCCTCTGGTAACACTTTGATCTGATTATACCCGGAAAAGCCATCCAGCATCGAAATCCTCTCAGCTCCCACCACTTGTTGCAGTATATGATCCATCTTGGGTAGGGGATAGTTGTCTTTCATGGAGACCTTATTCAAATTGCGGAAATCTATGCAGAGTCTTATCTCTCCACTCTTCTTTCTGACAGAAACCAAATTCGCAACCCATTTAGAAAATCTGAGTGTCACAATGATCTTGGCATCAAATAACTTCTTTATTTCCTTCTCAATGACAGGGAGCAATTTAGGGTTGATCCTCCGGAGTCTCTGTTTAAAAGGCTTCTCCCCAGGCTTTATAGGAATAGTGTGTTGTATGATAGATGTATCATATTCTTTGAGGTCTTCATAGCTCCAAGCAAACACATCTGTGTACTTTTTCATCAACTTTACATACTCCTCTTTCTCCCTTTCAGGCAACTTCTTGGATAACTTTATGATTCTAGGATTTTCCTCAGTGCCAATATTTTTATCTTCAACGGCATCACCAACAGGTTTCACTTTTGGGTTCTTGGCAACATCATTTTGATCAAAAAAAATTTCTAAAGGGATCAGGCCCCTTGGTATGAAATTATTTTTCAGCTGGATGATATCTTTACCTCCCAAGGTTTTCCTTAACTTCTTGGTATCTTCTTCTTCTGTCTCAATTTCTTCATCATCTCCAAGGGTCCCATCATTATCATTCTCATTGTCACAATGAGTGTTCACGAACTCTCTTGATAATTATAAAAACCTTCGGATTTGCATATCATCTTCAAACACCTGCCAGTATTTGGAATTGTCAGGGATAGAAGGTCTATTCAGAATCTCCACTTGGTACTCCTTTTGACTAGCCATTGGGGTTTCAAATTTTCCAGCAGATATAGCCAAAGAATCGGCCACCAAATTTTCAGCTCTGGGAACAACTTGAATTGTATGCTCAGTGAAGAAATTACCAAGCATATCCCATACTTCATTTCTGTAAGCCCTCATCCGGGGATGCCTGGTTTGATAACTCTCATTTACCTGGTTTATCACCAACTCAGAGTCTCCCAAGATCCTCACTCTCTGAGCTCCCAAGTCTTTCAAAGCATGCAATCCTAATAACAAAGCCTCATACTCTGCTACATTATTTGTACATTCAAACATCAGTTTGTAGGACAAAGCTTTGAAATCATGAATAGGGGAAATTATGTATACACCAACGCCAGCACCAACCTTTGCAACAGATCCATCGAAGTACATAATCCATTGGCCTTCCTTTTTTTGTTTTGCTTCCAGAGCATCCTGTTCCAAAACTTCTTTTGCTTCATTTCCCTTAGGCTTCTCTTGCAAGGTCCTTTCTACATCATGTGGGACAGTATCATTGAAGAAAATAAAAGACCCTAGATCAGTGTCAACAGCATATATCTGATGAACTTCAGGTTTATCTTGACTGCTTACTACATATGGAGTTCTTTTTTCACTATATAATCTTCTGCTCCCATCTAGAACTGGAATAGTAGCATATGACATATCCATCTGTAAACTACCCTTTAGCTTGGAAGTCCAAGATCTTGACAGCAATACCCCAAATTTGGGTGGGATATCTGCCACTACCACATCCATGACTATAGTTTTAGAAGGCAGCCTGCTCAGGGTTACTACCATGTCTTTAATTAACCCAAGGCATTTTACTCTTTTGGAATCAAAAGAGTACAGGTCTTTATAGGGTCTTGTTACTTCCAATCCCAAACTCTCCACCACCCCTTTGGGCATTAGATTGTGTGATGCCCCAGAATCCAACATAGCATTATGGACCACTTTGTCATGTACATATAGACTTAAATAGAACGGAGGAACCTCTTCACCTTCTGAATTTTCAGCTCTTGGTCCAAATGAAATAGAAGGGTTGTCATCATTTAATTCTAAAATGTCAGACTGCCATTCTCCTTGGTTCTTGACCATTTTTGTGATAGTATCTCTGTATTCAGTGTTTCTCAATAACTCACTAAATGGGACAGAGATCTTCAGCTTTGAAAGCTCATTTTGTAGATTAAAACCAGCACCAATCTTTTCCACATCAATCGGAGTCGCCTTCTTTATTATTTTATCCCTTTGTACATCATTTTCAATCTCTTTGTTCACAAAGGGCTCCTTCTGTACTTCTTTTCCTTTTTCTACATTCAAAGAACTAGAGGAAGGCTGATTTGGGTTTGCCTTCCCTTTATTTATGGGAACTTCTCTATTCCTCAGTCTCATTTTCCTTTGCACATCATCCATTGCATGCAAATAACCCCTTTGATATAGCTCATTTTCAAATTCTTCATTTGCATCTTCCTGTGCAAACATATTATGTTCTTCTTCAGTAAGATATATTTCTGAATCCTGCTCTCCAAACAAATGAATCTCATTTTCAGGGGGATCTTCTTCATCACCAACATAATTTTCAGGGAAGGGTGGACGGATGGGCTGTTCTTCTTGGTTTCTTGTATTTCTCTGGTCTCTCTATCTATTTTGGGGAGGAACAGGGGGATTGGGTCTTCTGAAATTGGGATTCCTGATTTGGGGCTCCCCTTGATCTCTGTTGAAAGGCCTAGCATCCATAGTCAACTTATCCATCAACTTCTCCATAGTCTTCAGCATTATCTCAAATTTAACATCAGCGGAAGAAGATGAAGCAGAAGGCACGTTTTCTTCCTTTCTTCTCCTATCCGTATCTCTATGCTTGATCTTTCCACTCGCCATCATGTTAGCTTCCACTTCTAGGGAATCAGTAAACATGGCAGCAAGAGTTGTCTATTTCCTCTCCCGCAATGAGAATGCAAAATCATTATCAAAAGCTCCAGCATAATGCAGTTCAGCAGCTGCAGGAGAAGGCTTTATATCTTCCAGAATAGAGTTATAGGCTATCATGAATCTACTTGAGAATTCATGAACAGACTCAAAACCCCCTTTCTTAAGACCATTATATTGAGATAAAAGCTGCAGAGGATTCTGTTTATCATCCCATCTGTCTAGAAATGCATTTTGAAAAGCCTAAAAATTCACAATATACCCATTTGGAAGGTCCTTAAACCACTTTTTTGCCTCCCCAGACAAGCTTTGGGCAAATAACCGCATTTTAACATCAGGATAGTCTACTTCCTCCAAGTCAATGAAGTCTTCAAACTTGGCAACATGCTGTTTTGCAGTTACATCACCTTCCCCATCAAATAAAGAGATTCTCTGAGAATAATTTTGGGGGAGATCATGTAATGCAGCAGGCAAACGTAAGGGAGCAAACCTAGCGGCCATTGGTCTGGGTGGGTTCACAGGAATTGAAGTACTTTGAGAATGTTCTGAGGCAGATGTTTCGGCTCTAGAGGTTTGTTGCAAGTCCTTCCAGAGGGAGTCTAACAGATAGGATTCTCCCCTATGAGGATTGAATTCAGTATCTTTGAGGCCGGATTCAGATCTAGTTCTCAACAGGGTATGTGCGGTACTGACTTCCCCTTCTGGGTCAATATGAGAATCTGGTGATGATGAGGGGTCGAACAAAGGAAACTCTACTTTGTCTTTATTCTTTCTTTTAAACAACTTTTCTGGATTCTCAAAACTTTTCAAAATTTCGGTATCAGAGTTACCTCGTGTGTGTCTTCTTGAAGCCAGAATGTCGTTCTTGAATTATGAAACAATTTCACAGTGAAGTCGCCAGGGCAAATATACAACCTTCTTTTCCTTTCAAAATTCCTGTTGCCCACAAAAATCTTTCTTAATCTTTGTCGTCTTCCCAGGGCAGATATACACTCTCATTCCCTGGCAACGGCGCCAGTTTGTTAGCACTCAGAATGTACCCAGGTTGTAAAAGGTACACCCCGAGGTAACAACAAAACCACTTTAGGAAGAAATTGGTATTCTCAGCTTCCAGAGAGGGATCTCTCAATACAAATTTTACAGGACCAGATGATAAACAATATTTAAAGATTTATTTGTTTAGCTGAAACAATCACATATCCATTGGGCATGGAGTCATATGCATATAAAAGATCACAAAGATGTATACACAAGATTTATCAAAGGCAAGGTAATCACATCATTACAGTCATTCCATTGATCAAGGTGAAACAGAAGAGATGAAGAAACAGCCCATCAATACAAAGCGTCTAAGACGAATTCCATATCAACTTTAGTAGAAAAAATCATATAATACCTGAAACGATGAATAGAGCATAAGCATATGAATTCTAATCATCAAACACTATGTTCCAGATATGAAGAAGAAACAAAATGGAGTGTTACACAAGAGAAAGACAATTACATAAAGAAAGAAAATACAGACTGCAACATCAATGATACATGAATCTCTGACAAAATTCTCATGCATTCATTTTTGGTATTCAAACAAAAACAGATATGTTCTCCACAAATCACTTCATTCGATGGGTTCCAACCCCCATCCCATAAAAAGATACAAATTTATAGATAAAACAATAAGTCTGCCCCCAGCAGATCAATAACAGAATGATCGGCATGAATTAGAGTTTGTAACTGAATTCCTACACCACTAGGAAGTTGTTACAATTCCATTCCTAACAGATCACAAAGTACAAATCAACTGGATAACAAACTTTCGGCCAATAGTTCCACGTCCTTGTCCCAACAGCTCCACATCTTTGCCCCAATAGCTCCACGTCTTTGCCCCATCATCTCCATGTCTTTGCCCCATCATCTCTTCAGTACCTGACACATGTTCCTAGGAGGGAAGAATATACTTTGTTTTCCCAAACCTCTCTACAGCTTTCCACTGCTCTGAACTTGGGGTGTCACACTCCATCATCTCCCGAATTGCTACCTCGAGCTCCATATACGCTTCATAAGATCTCTTGGGCAATCTAGCTCTGATGATTGCGAACTTCTGCAGGATTTCGAAGTCTTCCGCCAATAAGTCCACAATGGTTTGTCCCAACAGGCTCTTCTCCAAGTTATTAAATTTTGAGTGGTCCATGCGAGCCCAGACAAGCAGGTGATTATAATGTTCTTGTGAGAGCATCCGACCTTTTTCGTCCCAGAAGGATGGCAATCCATCTTCGAAAAGCTCTCTAAACTCTTGTTTGAACTTATTGACCTGCACAAGCAATTCTTTTGACTTGTCTTGGATAGTCTTCATTAAATGGTGTTTGTGGATGATCTTCTTCGCCCACAGCACTATTGAGACTCTGTCCTTTATGCCCATGTCCTGCAGCTTCTGGTACGTCAGTGAATTCAGGAAATTTAATGTGTTCTGAGCTGTAATGAGGGTTCTTTTTGCCATGTGTTCATTTACCAGTTTCAGTCTTTGTTGAGCCGAATCTATCAGTATACTCAAATCATCAATAAAATTCAGGTAGTGCCGGAACTTAGTGATCTCTATAGTCAGGGTATCCCAAAGGATATGTTTCACCCCTTGAAGAGGGCCTTTCCCAATGCATTTTTCTTTTAGCTCATCGATCTTTTTCTGTAATTGATTCCTGTCTTGCAAGATCTGTTTTTTGCTTTCACTCATTTTGGTTAATTCGGCCTTTACCTTTTCATTCTCAGCTTTCAACTCTTTGATTGCTTCATCCTTTAAACTCACCTGGGACATGGGCACCAATAGATCGTCAGCAGAAAAATCATCCAATGGCTTGTCTATGTTTACAATGGACAGATCCTGATCGGTGGGGGTTTGACTCATCAGCTCCTCCATGATTTCCTTCTTGTCGTTTTGGTCCCTTTCATCACAGAGATTTGGGATAGTAGCTCCTCCCGCAGGGCCTCCCACTTGTCCTTTTCCTCCTGCAACTCGACATCTTTTTCTTTGTACTCCATCATCTCCTGATGGAATTTCTCTTTTTCCTCTTGCAAAGCCATTAATTCATCCGACTGAACGTGCTCTGAACCTGGGATCTTCAGCTTCTTTTTCAAGACCTGGAGTGCATTGTCTTTCTCCTCTAATAGCCTCTTGAATGCCTGTGTACTGTCTGAACTAGCAATGTCTGTCTGCGGCTTCTTAATATGAATAGCGTTTGCTTTATTTTCTACTTTCTCATGTTTCAACTGGATTTCCAATTTATCTATCAAGACTTGCAATTTATTGATCTTCATCATGGCTTGCAGTAAATCGGAGTAGAGGATGTCGTTGGTCTGCTTGTGCAATTGAATCTTGTCCGGAGTGTTGATTCTGTCTAATCGGACTTCCATTTCTGACATCTTCTTGTCATTCACTATAGCCATTTTGAAAGTATTTTTCTCAGCATCTCTAGAAGAAACTAGAGATGTTTTCGAGTTGTACAAGTTTCTCACCCTCGGGAGCAGATTTCTCGTTTCCTCTAGGGACTGCTTCCTTTTTTCCATGTAGCTCGCTTTGAGCTCTTCTTTCGACCTAAATAAGGGGTTGGACTCTGGACTGTCTACATTACCTTCTAATTCCTTAAAAGAGAATTGATTGATTTGCATGGTCTTCATGGGGACTAAGGCAACTTTTTTGAAAACATCAGAACCATTCTTCATCTACAATCTCACCTCCTTCGAGCAGCTTCGCCTTTTTATGGGATGCCTCTTCGTCCACTTCCATACTCTCGGTATCAGACAAACTCCTCTTAACCGCAACACTAACACCTTCTGTGATTTGGGTTGCTGTGTAAGGTGCCAGATGTGTCTCTGCATCAGCCCTGGACTCGTCAGTAAACTGCAGCAAATTAGCCATTTCAGCTAACCCCTCAACAGCTTGATGCTCGAATGGTTTATTCTTGTTTGCTTGATTTCTTAATGAGATCACCTGGTGGGGGTCGTAGTTCATATTTACATCTTTTATGAAATCCATATTCTCCATCAACCTTTCTACAAAAGCCAGGGCACCTTTACCTTTAAAAATGAAAGGGACGACTTTAAATGGAAATTTAATATTCAAAGATTTTCTGAAAACACCAAAGTGCTCCTCCTCTGACAACAATCTATGCCTCATGAACTCCAGAGCGAAAATCCTTGGGGTCAAGAAGGATGGTAGCCTATAAGGCTGACCAGTAAAGCCATATATTCTCAGCACTGTGTAACCTCTGTACAGGAACCAGTCCCCCACCCACTCTTCGGGCGACGACTGCATTAGACATCTCATTTCCTCCAGGACACGGGGCAGGTCTTCATCAAATAACATCCTGTATATTTCAGACATGATCGAATTGGCAAATTCGACCATGTTGATTTGCTTGGGAAAATCAGAAGAAGATAGAGCACTTAAGAACTTTAATTCAGTAACATTAGAACATAATAACATGTTAAGCAAGTGTGTTTGAAATCTAAAAAACTGGACCTTGGGAAATTCAGTCAACTGGAGGTGGATCGCTTCGGCAAGGTACTCATCTAAATTAAGTATGGGGACTGACTGGGACTCGGGACTTAAAGAATTTATTTTTAACAAGAAACCAAGGATAACATCACCTATATGACAATCGTCATCTAAACCTAACACTTGACAGACCAAAGACATTACCAGTTGCACCTCAGTTCTAAAAATGTGCAAGTGGTAAGGCAAGGAAAGGCCTTCGAGGGACTGACCTTGCTTCAGGATACTTGACAGGAATCGAGAGCGACTTTCACTTTTGCAATTTTTGAAAAACTCGGCAAGGACAGATTCATTTACAGACTCGTGATTTACAGGGTAGCTTTCGGGCAGACTAAGGTTTTCTCTGACGACCGAAGCATCAATTTTACACAATATTTTCGACGCGGACTGACTCACAATGATCCTATGAGAGGGAGAATAATTCGCCACACACCATTCAGCAAATTCAGGGAAGTGGAGGGTTTGCTCCAGGGAAAAATGGTACAAAAAAGACTTGCATACATTCAGAACGTCATTCCCCTGCGAAAAATAAGACGACAATTTCTCTTTACTACTGGACACGCTCCCTGTGGACAGGAAAGGGTCGCAGACGCCCCTGTGTCTGTCTACCAAAAATTCCTCTCTGTCATCCGGGACCTGACCAGACACACTAACCTCACTCCGTTGGTCCATTTCTTAATTTATAATGATAATTGGGCGAAGGAGTTACAGGATTAAGGTCCTACCTGGCTTACTGTGGAGGCGCGTGTTCGGAATGTGCCTGGTACTGATAACTGGAAGCTCCCAAATCGCTAGGTCCTTTTCTCCGGATCCCGAGCAAATAAAATAATCATTGGAGAGGGAGACCCTGCCTTTATAGGACCACGCAATTTGGCACATGGACAGCATTTATTTCCGCAACCACCACTTATCCCTAACTGCCGTGCACCTCTATTTTCCGGTTTCATCCACGACCGTGGATCTATCCCGCTTTGATTTTTAGCCCTCGGATCTCATGCCACGTATCTCTTTCCACCGGGCATCTTGGTATTAACCAACGTGCAACTTCGTGCCCTGAAAACTCTCACAACCGTTGCTGTGCCGTACCTTCCATTTTTCACCGTTGGATCAAACGCCATGTCCCACATTCCGCTGAGCCCTCCGACTTTAATCACCGTGCAACTCTGAGCTCCGGAATCATCCATAGCCCTTGATCTAATATACCTTTATTTTCGAGCCATTGGATCACTTGCCGCCTATCAAATTCCGCTGGGCTCCTTCGCTCTAACCTCCGTGCATTTTGGATCCCCGTAATCAATCTCATCCGTTGATGCGATTTGCCTTTCACCACGAGCCGTCGGATCATGAGCCACGTACCCAATTCCGCTGGCTATCTGGAACTTATCTCCTGTGCAAGTCCATCCTCCAGAATCTATAACAACCGTTGATCTAATCGCCCGGCCTCTGTCAGCCGTCGGATCTGTCGACCTCTACCAAATTCCGCTGGGAGTCTGGGACTTATCTCCCGTGCAGTTTCCAGTTCCGGAATCAATCTCCGTCGTAGATGCGATCCAACTCTGCTTCTCCGCCATTGGATTGCGTGGTGTATATACGATTCCGCCAGACTCCATTTCCTTAACCAACTCGTGCTTTCACCAGGCGGATTGGATGTGAGCCGTGGATCTGCTCAGGGCAACTTTATAGCCTTCGATCTGTACGCTTGTTTAAATGTCGGAACTTGTCTTATCTTCCTCGCATGTTTTGAAGAGCGGAGGAAATGCCAGCCATTGATTTTCCTCCTCTTTTCATCATAGTCTAAGATCTTTGGTAACTTGCTCGATATTTTGACTATCATTCCACCCTTACACTATAACTTTTAACCAAAGTATTTAAACAACATTACCTTATCTCCACCATGGTCTTATTTCTCCCTTTGTTAAATACAGGTGTTAACATAGTGAATGAGCCTCTTAATTTATCACACATTCACTCACACTCAGTTGTAGCGCATAACTGAGATATAAGAAGTAGCTGGGACAAGAGAGAGAGAGACTACTATTGTCGAGAGATCATCTTACTATTTTGGGGTTTTACTTTTGGTGTTGATTCTATCTCTAAGGAAGCTGCGGGGCTTTCTCCTTTATGGTTTTCCCGAGGAAAATATTTGCGTCTATTGTCTCTTGTGTTTGATTGATGTGCTTGGTATTCTCTCAGATAAGATCCTAAGATAATGCTAGCTTGAATGATAAAAATATAACATGGTATCAGAGCTAACCTGAGAAGAAGACACTGTGTAGCTACGAAAACTAGGGCTTCCTATTTTTTCGATCTCTCTCCACATATTTTCAGCAAGAAAAGGTTGGGCTGACTCTCCTCTCCAGGGCGCATCTTTCTGTTGAAGCAGAATCTAATTTTGAGCATTTTTAGTTTTTGACCCGACACTATTGCCAGAAATTAGGGCTTTCCACAAAAGTGGAATTTTTGAGTGAGCCTAGGCCTCGATTGATCTCCTCCTCAAAATCAAAGTTTAGAAATGAAGATCAAAGTTTTTGGTTGGGTAGAACTCTGAGAAAGTCAAACCCTAATCTACTCCTGAACGAGCTCTACATAAATTCAGCTCGAGATCCAATTCTGACATCTTAACCTAGTAAGATCTAAATATTTTTCATTTCCATTTGACTTTCTCTATTAAGATGTCTCATCATACCAAGCTTGATGAAAATCTTGAGGGAGCTGATAACTTCTAAACCTGGAAGTATAGGATCTCCCTTGTCCTGGAAGAAAATGAGTTGGACTCTTACATGAATGAAGAGGTTCCAATTACAGAGGGATATGAGGCTAAGGACTTACACAAGAAGAAATTGGTCATGGCTAAGAGGATTATTGTTGATTCAATCAAGGATCACCTCATGCCACAGGTGTCCTCCCTAAAGACACCTAAAGATATGTTTGATGCTCTGACCAAACTGTTTGAAAGGAAGAACATAAACCGAAAGATGACTTTGAGGACCAGTTGAAGAATGTAAAGATCCAGAATGAGGAGACCATACAGTCATACTTTACAAGGGTCTCCCAGATCAAAGAACAACTTGAAGCAGTGGATGAAGAAGTGGAGAATGCAGAGATTGTGATGACCACCTTAAATGGTCTCCCTAGGTCTTGGGATTCTTTAATCCAAGGAATCTATGCTATAAAGAAGCTAATAAAGTTCAGTAGACTGTGGGAGGAATGCTCACAAGAAGAAGCTCAGATAGTAGCTCGAGAAGAAAAGATGGGAAGTTAAGATCAAGCTTTCACATTACACTCCAAGAAAAGCAAAAGGGATAATCATCACCACCAAGGTAAGCATTCTTACCAGAAGGATAATTCTATCAGAAAAAACAAGGGTCTATCCAAACTCAGATGTTATACATGTGATGAAAGAGGACACTTTGTTAGAAATTGTCCCATGAATAAGAGTGGTTATAAAAAGAAGAAGAACTCCAAAAGAAGACATCATGCTCACATTTCTAAGGATAATGATCCTCCCAGAAAAAGAGTCAAACAAGAAAGTGAAGACTCTTCAAGTGATGAAGAATATGTTCTGATCTCTACTCTCACAGGAACTATCACACATGGAAGCAAAGATTGGCTTATTGACAATGGAGCTTCCAAGCACATGACGGGATTTAACGAATCTTTTGAGAAACTATCCGAACATAATTCACCCCATAAGGTAAAACTTGGGGATGACTACCAATATCCCATAAAAGGTATTGGTGAATCCTCCTACAAGCTAGAATATGGAAAGTCTATGAAGATGAAGGATGTATTGTTTGTACCATGACTAAAGAAGAACCTCCTCTCCATATCTAAATTGGATGCAAAAGGCATGAGGGTTGCATTTCTAGATGGCCAAGTTCTCATGTGGCCAAAGGGAAAGATCATTGATGATGCAATAGTAATTCAAGAGCAAGAGGGAGGATTATACAAATTGAAGGGCCAACCAGAACAAGATTTGGTTCATGACTCAGTAGAGCCAAATGAACTTTGGCATAGAAGGCTTGCACATGTACACTACAAAGCACTACCACTTGCAAGAAAAGCTATTGAAGGACTTCCAGAAATGTAGAGAAAACATGAAGGAGTTTGCAAAGGATGTGCAAAAGGAAAGAACACAAATAAAACATTTCCAAGTAGCGAAAGCAAACCAAAAGGAATCTTGGAAATCATTCACTTTGATGTATGTGGTCCAATGTCATCCAACTCATTAAGCGGGTATGTATACTATGTTTCTTTCATTGATGATTTTTATAGGAAGACATGGATATACTTCATGAAAAATAAGGATGAATTATTCAGTAAGTTCAAAGAGGTCAAATCTTTGATCGAGAATCATACAGAAAAATAAAAAAAAATAAAGACTTTTCGATTAGACAATGGTGGAGAATTCACATCAAAAGAATTCAAATAATTATCCAGAGATTCAAGGCTTAAGAGGGAGTTAACCACTCCATATAATCCACATCAGAATGGGGTTGCAGAAAGAAAGAACAGAATGATTATGGAAGCTGCAAGGGAAATGCTTCACAAGAAAATATATTCCTATGCATCTATGGGTAGAAGCTGCTAAAACAGCTGTGTATGTATAGAACCGTACTCCACATAAAGTACTCGAGAACAAGACACCTAAAGAAGTCTTCTCTGGCAAGAAACCAGAAGTCAGGCATCTCAAAATATTCGGCTGTCTAGTGTACATACACATTCCAAAAGAAAAGAGGTCAAATTTAGATCCTTCAGGAAACAAAGGTATATTTGTGGGATACAGTGAAAACTCGAAATCTTACATAATATATTTCCCAGGATTCAAGAAGATCGACATAAGCAGAGATGTAACATTCGACGAAGATTCAGCCTACAACAAATCCAAAAAGAGACCAGTTGAAGATTCTGAAGAAATAGAAGTACCCAGAATTCAAGATACAACTATGAATGATGCAAATCAAGATTAAGATCCAGAAATAGAAGAACCCCAGGAACCTGTAGATCCACCCCAAGAGAAGAATCCTCATAAGAGGAAACCTGCATGGGTACGAGAGGCTATCCAAGGTGCAGAAGGATATGGGGCTCCAGAAG
This sequence comes from Pseudotsuga menziesii, assembly GCA_001517045.1. Lineage (NCBI taxonomy): Eukaryota > Viridiplantae > Streptophyta > Pinopsida > Pinales > Pinaceae > Pseudotsuga > Pseudotsuga menziesii. The sequence goes on from LPNX010400453.1 coordinate 218,668, forward strand.
AAGTGCACAGAGAAAGGAAAAGAACCAAGTCCTGCTCCTGCTATGTAGCACTATTGTGTGACTTCATTGATAAAAAAACCTTCCAATTATGATGAAGCAACAGAGAAGAAAGAATGGAAGGATGCTATGATCGAGGAGTACCAGTCGATCATGAAGAATGATGTCTGCGATGTTGTCCCTAGACCAGATGGGAATTCTGTTGTGACTTCCAAATGGATCTACAAGATCAAGCATGTTGCAGATGGTAGCATACAGAAATATAAAGCAAGATTTGTGGCTCGTGGCTTCTCCCAGAAAGAAGGAATAGATTATGAAGAGAATTTTGCACCTGTAGCTAGATACACTTCCATCAGAATGGTACTTGCTTTGGCTACAGTGATGAAATGGAAGATACACCAAATGGATGTCAAGACTGCTTTCTTGAATGGTGTAGTAGAAGAGGAAGTGTATGTGGAGCAACCACTTGGATTTGAGACACATGACAGGGAGTCTCATGTGTGTAAGTTGAATAAAGCCCTGTACAGTTTGAAACAAGCACCCAGGACATGGTACGGTAGAATTGATGGCTTTATATCTAGTTTGGGCTTTACCAAAAGTAAAGCGTATTCCAACCTTTACTACAAGGTTGAAGAAGGTAACCCAGTGATACTCCTACTATATGTAGATGACCTGTTTGTAATAGGTGCAAATGGGTTGATTACTGATACAAAGAGGAAGCTTGATGCTGAGTTTGAGATGAAGGACTTGGGTATTATGCACTATTTTCTAAGCATGGAGGTGTGGTAGAATGCAGATGGAATCTCCATCGGACAAGGGAAGTATGCAGTAGAGATCCTAAAGATATTTGGGATGATGGACTGCAAGGCCATGATCACACCTATGGAATCAAACCTGAATATTTTAAGTGATGCTTCATCAGAGTTGGTTGATGCTATGATGTATCATCAGATGATTGGATACCTAATGTACCTGACAAATATGAGACTAGATATTTTCTTTGCTGTGAACACATTGAGCCAGTTGCCGACAGATCCTAGACATGTTCACTTGATTACTGCAAGGCATATTCTGAGGTACCTAAAGGGTACAGTTGATTATGGGATCAAGTATGAGGATGATCAAAAGATTAAACTGGAAGGTTATGTTGATTCAGATTGGGCAGGTAGTGCCATCAATAGAAAGAGCACTTCAAAATGTTGCTTCAGTATGGGATCATGTGTGATCTCTTGGTTTAGAAGGAAGCAATCCTGTGTGGCATTGAGTACAGCTGAAGTAGAGTATGTCACAGCTTGTTTAGCTAGTTGTGAGGCAGTATGGCTGAGGAAGCTACTGTCTGATTTCTTTGATCTCCATTTGGATGGTACTTGTATATATTGTGACAGCTAGAGTTGTGTGAATTTTTCTGAGAACCTGGTGTTCCATGACAAGTCGAAGCATATCGAGATCAAATATCAGTATATCAGGGATATGGTGCAAAGAGGAGCAGCGAATCTCCAGTATGTTGCGATGGACGAACATATAGCTGATGTGTTGACCAAGCCATTAGCCAGAGTGAAGTTTGAATACTTCAGAGAGAAGTTTGGTGTTCTCCAGATCGAGGTTCCCTCCAAGGGGAAGTGATGATTTCATGATCCCTTCTGACATGGTGAGAGGATTGGTTCCTTCCATGGTCAGATATAAGTGCAAAGATGCTCTAATATGATTGTGGGTTGTGTTACCACATGATCAGTGTAGAGACATTCTGATGTGATTGAGGGATGTGTTCCCACATGATCAGATATGAGTGCTAAAGGCCATTCTCTAGGAGAATGGAAGCACCTGGTCAGTTACCAGGAATCCTCAGCCTAGAGCTGAGAGCCATTCTGATATGATTGTGGGATGTGTTCCCACATGATCAGATATAAGTGCAGGAGCCATTCTGATATGACTGTGGGATGCATTCCCACGTGATCATATATAAGTGCATGAGCCATTTTGATGTGACTGTGGGATGTGTTCCCACATGATCAGATGTAAGTGCAGATCCCTTCTGACATGTATGCTGGATTGGTTCCTCGCATGGGAAGATGTAAGTGCAAAGCCCTTCTGACCTGTATGCTAGATTGGTTCCTCGCATGGGTAGGTGTAAGTGCAAAGCCCTTCTGACATGTATGCTAGATTTGTTCCTCGCATCGGCAGATGTAAGCGCAAATCCCTTTCAATGTGTATGTTGGATTGGTTCCTTGCATGGTCAAATGTAAGTGCAGAGCCCTTTTGAAATGTATGTTGTATTGGTTCCTCGCATGGTCGAATGTAAGTGCAGATCCTTTTTGACATGAATGCTGGATTGGTTCCTCTCATGGTCAGATGTGAGTGTTGGGCCTTTTTGACATGGACTCAGGATTTTTTCCTCCCATGGTCAGATGTGATTGTTGGGTGTGCCTTTCTGACATGTATGTTGGATGTGTTCCCCACATGGTCATATGTAAGTGCTGGGTGGGTAATTTTGACTTAGGGTCATATATAAGCACTGAAGAAGACCTACTTGGAGGCTAGGCCTACAACCAGCATGAAAAAGGGATGGCTCTATATAACTTCCTATGATAAGAAGCATCGAGAGATAGCACCTGTGATGATGATCCAATAGAGATGATCCAGATCCAGAGATGATATAGATCCATTGATGTTCCATATCTAGTGATGATCTAGATCCAGAGATGATCCAGATCCAGTGATGATCCATATTCAAAAATGAAGATGACTTGGAGATGAAGATAACTTGATGATGATACAGAGAAGAAGACTTGTGCTAATAAATTGTGTTGAGAGAATACCTTCCTAGTTAAGAGGGAGTGTTGATGTATTTGTAACTTCGGAATGTATTCACTTGTATAATTTTATGTATTGTACCCCGATGTTTATTCCGGGAAGTATCTATAATGTAATTGAGTCATGTCATACCCCAATGTTCCTATCGGGAGATTCAATAATGTAAACAAGTCATGTAAAGTCATTGTGGGTAACCCTTCTTATTGATCAAGGGTTAAAGTCCCCGCAATTGTGGGGCCTAGGGTTATTAGACTCTCCTAGAGAATTCGACCCTAGTAAGTTATTGTCAAGTCAAGAATTAGTATAAATAGAGAATGAGCCTCTATATTTATCACACATTCACTCACACTCAGTTGTAGCACATAACTGAGAGAGAAGTAGTAGCTGGGACAAGAGAGAGAGAGAGTACTGTTGTTAGGAGATCATCTTACTGTTTTGGGGTTTTACTTTTGGTGCTGATTCTATCTCTGAGGAATTTGCAGGGTTTTCTCCTTTATGATTTCCCCGAGGAAAATATTTGTGTCTATTGTCTCTTGTGTTTGATTGCTATGCTCGTTATTCTCTCAATTAAAGATCCTAAGATAATGCTAGCTTGAATGATAAAAATCTAACAATTGATGACAACGACGACAATAACAACAATGACGATGACAACAACGATGATGATGATGGATGATGTTTGATTCTGGAAACCCTCCCACACCGTCAATGCATGTGTCTAGTCTAACCATGCCAAATTTCATACCATCCCAACACATACATAAAAAATTCATCGTTGGCCCCACGTAGCACATTAATTAATATATAGGTATGGTTTTTGTTGCTCGATTTGTTAGTGATGGACATGTTTGACAATGAAGATGACGATTAATTAGTTCACAAATATTATGATGACGAGGACGATGATGAGGATGATGGCAACGACGATGACGACGATGATGATGATGTTGATGATGTTGATGATGATGATGATGGCGACGATGATGACGATGACGACAATGATGATGATGAGGATGATGAGGATGGTGATCACCATGTTGATCTCATATGAAATGATGAAGATGAAGATGATGATGATGATGATGACGTTGATGATGTTGTTGATGATGACGATGATGTTGATGATATGATGATGATGATGATGGATGATGTTTGAGTGTTGAAACCATCCCATGCCATCAATGCATGTTTCTAGTCTAACCATGCCAAATTTCACACCATCCTGACACATACATAAAAAAATTCATCGTTGGCCCCACGACATTAATTAATCTATATGTATGGTTTTTGTTGCTTGATTTGTTAGTGACGGACATGTTTGACAATGAAGATGATGATTAATTAGTTCACAAATATTATGATGATTGATGATGACGATGATGATGATGACAACGACGACGATGATGATGATGATGATGTTTATGATGTTGATGATGATGTTGATGATGTTGATGATGATGTTGATGATGTTGATGTTGATTTTGATGATGATGACGCTAATGATGTTGTTGATGACAACGACGATGATGATGATGATTATGATTATGATGATGATATGATGATGATGGTGGATGATGTTTGAGTCTGGAAACCCTCCCACACCATCAATGCATGTATCTAGTCTAACCATGCCAAATTTCACACCATCCTGGCACATACATAAAAATTTCATCGTTGGCCCCACGTAGCACATTAATTAATCTATAGGTATGGCTTTTGTTGCAAGATTTGTTGGTGACGAACATGTTTGACAATGAAGATAATGATGAATTAGTTCATAAATATTATGATGATGAGGATGATGATGAATTAGTTCACGAATATTATGATGATGAAGTTGGTGATCACCTTATTGATCTCATATGAAATGATGAAGATGATGATGATGATGATGATGATGATGTTGACAACAATGACAACGATGATGAGGATGATGATGATGATTACGATGATGATGACGATGAAAATGATGATGATGTTTGAGTCGAGAAACCCTCCCACTCCCTCAATGCATGTGTCTAGTCTAACCACGCCAAATTTCACACCAATTCGGTACATACATAAAAAAAAATCATTGTTGGCCCCATGTAGCACATGATGATGATGATGATGATGATGATGATGATGACAGTGAAATTGAGTATTGAAAAATAAAATGCCAAACAATATTAGCTGCATAGACATTGAACATCAAATTAAAATTGATAAGATTTAACTTACCAGTAGGTGGAAGCACATTGTTCACAAAAATAAATATTGTTTTCTCTGCACCTACATTTATTCTCATGTATCATATGTACAAATTGTCCCACTGTAAAATCTATTGGAATCAGATATCTGCAAATCCAAAATGATCATGATCTATTCAACTACATTCAAATGAACCATAGATTTCTATCTTCAATTTGATGAAATTAATTGATTTCGCAAATAAAATTATATAATGATATTCAAATATTTGGATACTTATCATGAATTATCTTAGCCCCATATTTTCTCCTATCTGTAAATATATGATCTCATTAATGTTAGTTACTTTTTTTAAACAAATAAGATAATATAATATTTCTAATTAAATAGTTACCCTTCAATAGACTTCATCATCTTCTTCATCCAAGTCGTCATCATTATCATCAGATCTAGAGTCAACATTGTAAGGATTGGCCATATCATCATCGTCATCTAAGTCAGTTACGATCATCATGTCATCATCGATATAATATTCATGGGAATTGTCTACTACATCATCTTATTCAACTAATTCTTGGACATCTTCTTCCGAATCATCATGATCATCTAACTCATGTTGATCATGCTCTTCATTGTCGTCTTCTTCTTCCAGAGTACCTTCTTGATTACCTTCCTCTAGGTTATACTTTACCAACCTTCCCCTTGGATCATGTCTCAGAACAAATGACCAGGCCGCTTTACCTGCAACCTCCAAGTAAAATACCTGTTCACATTGGATTGGAAGAACATAGGGATCCATTCCTAGCTCAAACAACCTTGTATTACCATGTTAAATCCATTACCATGTTCAATAATAGTTTTATCGAGATCATGTTGATTCAATTGTAACCTGTACCACTTGATAATGAACATAACTACCTTGAAGGATTTAAAGTCACACTAAAGAATATCTTCCAAATACCCATAGTGTCAATTTTTTGAGAGTTCTGGATGTCTGTCACTTCTAGATGAAACTTTGGTCACCTTAAAGACTTCAGATATCCCACGATATGATGTTTTCTTTGTTTCATCCAATTTTTTATGCGATATCTACAACCATTGCAGACCATGGCCTTATGGTGTTTTACCTATAACAAGAAACACACGAAAATATTACAAATGATTCAATATTTATGATTAAGTGCATGTTTATGCAGCCATACATGGAAAAGAACAACATGTACATCAAAATATAATTTTCAAAAAAAAAAGAATTAGAGTGGTTGATTAATATGCTTTCCTGCTTATCTTTTAAACCATATGCTAAATCGATTTCCCTTTGTGTAATATTTGTATCTCCATTGTGATGTGTTGCTTTTACCAATGAAGCCACGCCTTCCCATGATATTCCATGACCCAATTGTTCACATCCTTCAATCCATACCTTCATCCAGTCAAGATTGTTTGCAATGTATAAATGAATTGCATCCCACTCTCAACCAACTGCTTAATCACAATAAACATTAAAATTCAAGACAAATGTAAATTTTTTGAACAAAGTATATGCTCTTAATTGATGCAATAAATTGAATATGAAAATAGAATATGTATGATATATATAAATAAAATTCAACGGTCAAATGTATTATATTAATTAATATCCACTAGCTAATAATTACTTTTCATCTTCCTCGATCTGCCTTTCCCCTTTAGGTACTCCCCTTCAAAATTGTTATTGGAGTCTGGATTGCAAATGTGATGTAAATTGAGCTTTGACGCTAAATTAGGAAGATATTCACTAACATACAACATGTTTTGGTATACCATATATCCCTCCATCATAGAACCCTCAGCACGTGCTCGTTGTCTCACCAAACCCTTCATAAATTTCAAGTTCCTCTCAACCATCCACATGGACCTTGAGTGCATAGGTCCACACAATTCAATCTCCTAAACTTGGTGTATGAGGTAGTGTTCCTGTGTACTGAAAAATTCTGAAGGTATATGCTTCTAAATTTCACACATGAGATGAGAAATTTATCTCCTCCAATACTTTATATATTCTTTATAGATTTCTTTAGATGAAAACCATCTACAAGTGACACAAACCAATAACAATATTTAACAAAAAAAAAACATTAAATTACACAACATGAATTAGTGCACAAAAAAAAATATAAATTATAGGAAGAATTAAAGAAACACTAAGCACATGCAAATAATCGCTATTTACCTCATGTATTTCCAAAGATTATATATAACTTGTTTGACATTGTTGTCAAAGTTGTACAGGAGAGAGAGAGGTAGAACATATGGTATCAATATACAAACCATGTCATTTTTTAAATAGGGAGTAGACAAACAATATAACAAATTTATGCAATGGAATTAAAAAAAAAACTATATGGACATAACAATAATAATTACCTTTATGAAGACGTGCCAATCATGCGTTTTGACCCCCGCAAAATCACCTTTCTTTGTTATGATATTCTTCAAGTTCGCACAAAGTCCAGTGGGAAATTTAATTTTCTGCATTACTTCTTTTACAACATTAATTTGTTGCTCCGTAAACATCCATGGAATTTAGTTTATATTAATTTGGTCTCCATTGCTATGAATTGAATGACATCTTTCATTACATGGTTTCCTACTTGAATGTCTTTGCAAACTTTCACAATTTTTTCTTTCTCACTCCTTAGCTCCAATAGCCTCCATAATGTTTCAGTCACATTCTTTCCAATATGCATTGTATCAAACATATGAGCATTTTGTAGGTACTCATAGTAGGGAAACCTGTTGAATTGTATAGGATAACGTTTCATTCCTCGTGGAATCCCATTAATGCCTGCATGATCACAACAGACATCACGAATATTAGTTTATAAATAAATTACAATAATCAATTATGGCCACTACAGTAAGCAACACACAATAAAAAAAATAACATAACAATTCATATACGATGATCCATACATACCAGCTTGACAATTTCTATTATATTGCATCTCCCAAAGGTAAGGTGTCATTCTTTGTGGTTTTAATGCCATCTCTTGCTTCCCATTGAAAAAAAAATTCAGTTTTTCTATACCTATGATTCTTAGAGAGGAAGTGCCTATACGCATCAAACACCCCATTTCTTATATATTTTTTAGCAACGAGATTTGATCTTAGGACCAAAAACTGGACATGCAAATTTTCCCTTTTTCTGAAGACCTACAATATATAGATATGGAATATCTATGTCAATTATAATTATATATAAACTATATTAACTACAAAAAATTAAATGCAATTAAAGTGGAACTTAAAAATACAAACCATAAAAATGGGTTAACCCTAGGGCATCGTGTATTGTCCATACAACCATTGCATGGAATTGAAATTGCCTTTTTCGTATTGGTCTAGATACGTCATACATATTGATGCCATTCCATAACTTTAATAGCTCGTGTATAAGAGGTTCGATATATACTTTCATATATTTGACTTGCAACTTACCTGATTGATTTGAAGTACATATAAAATATATAATTATGAGAACCATTAAGATATATAAACCATGCACAACAGTAAAATAATATATATATATATATATGACATTAGGAAACAAAATACGACAAATGACATGCCACAACTACATTAAAATTAAAACAATTGTAGACACAATATACCTGGAATAATCATCGACAACATTATGTGCTCCCTCTTTATTGACAACCATGGAGGAATGTTATTGTTGATAACAAAAATAGGACACACCGTGTAAATGGATCTCATCTATTCAAATGGATTAACACCGTTTGCTGCCAAAGAAATCCTAAGATTATGGGGTTATTCTTTAAAGTGAGGCCACTTTTCCTCCATATCTCTAAACGCAGAACCATCTGCAGCCATTCGAATAAAATCATCTTGACTTCTGTTCCTGGCATGGTAATCCATAAATTGCGCTATATTATTGCACCTAAACACTCGTTGCAAACATGGAATGATGGGAATATAATGAAGAACCTTGTGAGGCACCTTTTTTGTTACTTGATCTGTTCGATATCAACTTATATGAAATTCCAGACATTCTATTGTAAATTCATGTTGATTATAATATATAACATGCTCGTCGTGGCATGCATGAGTTGCTTCATAATGAATTTCAATTTCTTTCATGATTGAAGATAAATATCGATATGTGCGAGGTAAAATATTTGATGGTGGTAAAAAAAATTCATCTATCAAGCTACATCAAATAAAAATAAAAATAGAGTTAATATAATATATAAATAATATTAATGAAACACACTTTATCCATATTAATTTGAATTATGAATTAACAATACAATTATTAGAGGAAAAAATATAAACTTTATCACGATCATATATATGTGATTATATACCTTAACATTAGTGTGATTGATATGTTTTAAAGACCATTCATAACCTTTAAGTTCATTGTCAACAATATAGAAGACAAAAGATTTGTTTTGGAGTCTTCGTAAAGGGGTTCGTATGTCTTCTCAAGAAGAGGTATATCGTGAACATCATCAAAGTCATTAATATTTTCATTATCATTGTCATCGTCATCATCCATTCTAACATTAAATGAATCATGGATCAATGTATTTGTACCATCATCTTCAACTACGTTATAGTATCATCATATTCTTCAATATGATCATTCACTTGTTCTCCATTAAGCATAGGCACTCCATGTTCATCTAGTACTTGTTCTGAAGGCACTTCCTATGGAAAATATGTTGTATAATGTCTTTCCTTTATAAATACATGAATACATCAAATATAGATATAAGTTAATATAGGAAATATTAAAATAATACATACATTTACCAAAGCAAAAAATATAAAAAACTTTATAATGCTAAACTTACAAATGGACAATATTCACCCCCCCCTCCTTAGCGTGTACATGTTCCCCATAATGTTTTGTGGTTGTTACGATCAATATTATTCTCCTCTTAAAGCCCCTACATTGACTACATGGACAATAACATTTCCCATCACCCCTTATTTTTCACTGCATCCCATAGTCTAGCAAGTAATTGTCGATTTTGTTCATTTGGATCAGGAATATTGCTATTTGAAATTTTGTCACAAACTTTGTGAATGAAGACTATCGACAATCTTAAAAAATCAAGGTCCACACATCACTATTTACACAAATGGTGTTTTTTCAAAGAATAACAAAATTTCCACAAACTGTCTGTTGAAGAAAAAAATAATTCTGCAAACCGTCCGTTGAGGAATAAATAATTTCCGCAAGTCGTCTCTCGCTTCTATAGCAAACATGTCGGAATGTTTTGTAATTTATATATTTTCAAATTTAACTGTCATCAAATATCCGATGATATTAACATAGTTATCGTTGTGTTAGAATAATCAACCCATAGTTACCTACCTTAGACATTAATTTAATTATTTTTGTCTTATTACCTAGTTTCCTAGATT
>LPNX010400453.1:229527-269601 GCA_001517045.1 Pseudotsuga menziesii
TTATCTTTCTCACTTGACTTAGCAAATTCGTGAGCATCTTCATAGATTTAGAAACTGCTTTATGCACCTATGGGGGATTTGACTAGATTTAGTAAGCCTACTTTTTTACTATTTAGAATGGAATATTTATGCATTCTATTCTCTCATGTAATTATATATTGCAGCATCCTATTACTTCACAAGGTTGGTTATTGTACACTTATTGAATACAGATTAGTGTTATGCTCCAATTTCAGTCTCCTTTGGTGTGAATTTTGCATGTTTGATTAGCAATTTTGTGTGTAATTGTTCTATATATTGGGTTCAATTTACACGTGTTATTAGAGCCTTTGTAGATCAATTTGTCTCCTTCCTTACTTCTATTGCAGGTTCGACATCTTGACTGGGAGCACATTCTGTTGACTAGAGGGCACAATTTCTGAGCTATGGACCAATCTCAGAAGATCATCTTGACTCCATTCAATTTCTTTGAGTAGAAAGTTGAGATGGAGATATTGTTGAGAGAGAAAGGCCTCTATAAGGTGACTATGGAAACTGAGGCAGTGCCCAATGCAGCTGCAGATAAAATTAAATGGCACAACAGGAGGGGTGAGGCCTATGGTCTTTTGTGTCTGAGCATTTCAAGAAACCTCCTCTTCCATATTGATGGATTGACATCACCTAATGAACTGTGAGAGAAGCTAGAAGAGATTTTTGGAAAGACGGATGAGATGAGAGGACATCAAATCAAGAATGAGTTGATCTCCTTGAGTCCTAGTAGCTACTTTTCCAAGTTTAAGGCCCTTGTTTTGCAGTTGAAACAGTGTGGGATCGAAAAGAAGGAAGAGAAACTAGTTTTGGCCATACTTTCTAAGATTGGTCCTAACTATTCAGTGTTTGTTTCGAGCTTCCATGCCACCAAGTTGACAGCTCAATCCTGGAAGATGCCTAAGCTTGCAGAGTTCATGGAATCCCTCACACAGAAGCAAGATAAGTTAGTGATGATGGGCACCATAAAACCTTCCAAAGACCAAGCTTTGGTTGCTGGAGATTCAAGGGTGGATTCAAAAAGAAATAAAAAAGCTAAAAAACCACCTGAGTAAAAGAGAGACAAGAACAAGTCTGAATAGGAGCCCCAAGGTTCCAAGAAGAACTCCCAGAAGAAGAAGAACAAAGGATAAATGAGCAAGTGTGCATACTACAGTAAGGGCTATCATCCTGAGAGCTCTTGTGTGAAGAAGCAAATTGACATGTGGACCCAAATCCTGGAGAAGAATAACATCTCCCTTCCTAATTTCTCAAAGAAGAGGGAAGGAGGATCAAATTCAGAGGACAGAGAGAGAGTACATGCCTTGGTTGCTAGCACATCAAGCTCACCTAGCTTCATCATAGACTCTGGAGCTTCTAGACATATGGTTTCGACAAAAGAGACATTCTCCTCTCTTGACATGTCGAAAGGTCCACCAATAGTTTTGGGAGATCACTCTCTCACTGACAGTTTGGGGAAGGGAAGGATTGATCTTGACCATAGTAAGTTCAATAATGTGTTGTATGTTCCAGGTCTTGCCTCTAATATCTTGTAAGTGTATCAGATGACTCATACTGGGTCTCCAAAGAAGGTCATCTTCTCCCCTGATGATGTTGAAATCACTAAGATTTCGAATGGTAAAGTCATAGAAAAAGGTGTCGTAGACCACACTTCGAAGGTATACAAGTTTTCCCATTTTCTACCCTACTCAAACCCCTCTACTCTTCTGATTCATGCTAATGAAGCAATCAAGCTTTGGTATGAAATATTTGACCATATTAACTACAAGTATCTTTCTTATTTGAGTGAAAAATATATGGTCATAGGGTTACGAAAGATCATTTTTTTTAAGGGAGTCTGTCAGGGTTGTATCCTAGGAAAACACCCAGAGCACAAGTATGAGAAAGCTAGTCATGAGAGAACCTCTACACCTCTTGAGCTGATCCACAGTGACATTGTTGTTCCATTCCCTCATATTTCCATGAGTCAAGACAAATATGCATTGACCTTCACAGATGGCTTTTCCAAGTATCGTTGGGTTCACTTCCTAAAGCATAAGTCTGAATTTTTTGACCTCTTCAAAGTCTTTAGAGCCTTGGTTGAAAACCAGTCTAGGAGGAAACTCAAGATCCTTAGATCTGACAATGGTGGTGAGTATGTTAAGTCTAAGTTCATTCAGTATTGTAAAGATGTAGGTATTCAGATGCAGCATTCAATCCCTTACACACCACAGCAAAATGGTGTTGCTGAGAGAAAGAACGTATCACTGAAGGAGATGGCAACCTGCATGATGGAGGCTAAGACTTTGCCACCAAAGTTTTGGGCCGAGGCTATAAATTATGCATCCTACATCTATAATAGGGTTCCTCATAAGCATCTTTATGGTATGACTCCTTTCAAATCTTGGAGCGAGCACAAGCTAGATGTGACCCATTTCAAGATTTTTGGCTCAAAGGCTTGGGCTAGAATTCCAACTGAAAAGAGGAGAGCTTTGCAGCCCCAAAGCAAAGAGTGCCTAGTTTTTGGGTATTCTAAAGATTCAAAAGGGTACAAGATGATCAAATTGAGCAATAACAAATATTTCATTGAAATAAGTGTTCAGTTCCAAGAAGAGCTTTTGGTAGCAATTGAAGTTGGAGAGTCTTCTTCACCACCAGATCCATTGATTGTAAGTGAAGAGACTAATTAGTTTTCTGATTCTGATATGTCTAATAATGATGATTTGATTGCAGATCCTAACAGTCATACAAGACCAAAATGGGAATCAAAGACCATTCATGCTGCTGGGGAACTAGCTGGAAATCCTAGTGACACTAGGAGGACTAGATCTCAATTTGAGAGTGCCATTTGTGTAAAAGATCCTCTATTTGCTAAAAAGTGCTATCTGATGGTTGAATCGGATCCACGGACATATGAAGATGTAGCACATGATCCAATATGGAAAACAACCATGAAAGAATAATTTAGCTTGCTCCAGAAGAACAACACTTGGGAACTGGTTGATCTTCCCCCAGGGAGGAAGCTAGTTCAATGTAAATGGGTTTTCAAGACTAAGTTTGCTGCTAATGGTTCACCTTTGAAATATAAGGCAAGATTGATAGCCAAGGGCTACTCACAAGTACATAGTATTGACTACAATGAAACCTTTGCACCAGTTGCAAAGATGGACTCCATAAGGCTAGCTCTAGCCATTGTAGCTTCGAAGCAGTGGGAGGTACATCACATGGATCTAAAGTGTGCTTTCCTAAATGGAGATCTCACTGAAGAGATTTACATGCAACAAACTGGAGGGTTTTTTTGTAATCCATATTTAGTGTGCAGGTTAAAGAAATCATTGTATGGGCTCAAGCAAGCCCCCAGGGCTTGGTATGCCAAGATTGATGGCTTTTTGCAATCATAGAGTTTTATTCGATGCAAGTCTGATACTAATGTCTATTTGAAGCTGATTCATGGTTCTTTGATGATTATTTTCTTATATGCGGATGACCTTCTGATTATAGGAAGTTCAAAGAAATAGATTTCCTCCTTGAAGGATGCAATAAACCATGCATTTTCTATGACAGATTTGGGATTGTTGAGCCAATTCTTGGGTCTCAAAATTGCTCAATCCCAACATGGAATCAAAGTACATCAGTCCAAGTATGCTTTGGATTTGTTGAAAAAGTTCAACATGAAATATTGCAAGCCAAGCAAGACTCCTTTCCTTTCAGGAGTTAAGCTTGAAGAAGCAAGTTCTTCTCCTATGGTAAATAATACACTCTATAGGCAGTTGATTGGGTGTTTGCTTTATCTTACACACACTCGACCTGATCTATATTATGTAGTTAGTGTGGCTTTGATATACATGGATCAGCCTCATGAGATCCACTGGAGAGCAACCAAAAGGATCTTCAACTTTGTTCAAGGAACAAGAACTCATGGGATCTTCTACAAAGAAAAATCTGATCTTGATTTGATTGGATTTATTGACAGTGATTGGGCAGATGACAACACAGATCTAAAGGTTACATTAGGATATGTGTTCATGCTTGCAGAAGGACCAATCAGTTGGTCAAGCGAGAAGTAGAGTGCAATAGCACTCTGATCTATAGAATCATAGTATAGAGGAGTTGTAAATGCAACAACTCAATGTTTGTGGTTGCAGGGGATACTTGAAGAATGTGGTTTCGAATCAGAGTTTTCAACATTGTCTACTATGATAATCAAAGCAACATTCGAATCTACAATGATCCAGTTCAGAGACAGCGAACCAAGCATATTGAGATCCATATGCACTACATCAGACAACTTATGCATGATGGCACCATTGATCTACTCTTCTGTGCATCTTCAGAACAAGTAGCAGGCATCTTCACCAAAGTTTTTTGTGAGAAGACCTTCAGAAATCTCAAATCACTGTTGGGGATTGCTGATCATGCTATGAAGAATGATTGATGACAAGATTTCCATTTTTTTTTTCCTATCCATGGTTAAGGGAGGATTTTCCCACTGGGTTTTTGCCTCTTTCCTTGGTTGTATGGACAAGCAGTATGTAAAGGGTGACTAAGCCTTGTTGCTAGGCCCTATAGTTTTCTGATATTTACTTATAAATTCAGGCTTAAGGAAGGGTGTTAGAATAATCAACCCATAGTTACCTACCTTAGACATTAATTTAATTATTTTTGTCTTATTACCTAGTTTCCTAGATTCCATTCTATGCTAGTTGCCTTCTACAAGTCCTAGAAGTCAACACGTGCTAAAACTGAGTTATGGAGCACTTGGGAAACATCCTGGAAACCCAATTTAGCATGTCTACTTTATTCCAAATCCTCCAAAGCACATATCTGCTTTTTCTGAAAAGATGCCTTGTTTTATTCTAATTTAAGGCAAAAGGAAAAGCTAGAGTAGGTGTAGTTGACTTTTTTTTTGCCCACATCATCCTCCCTCCTTTTATCCAAATAAAATCATGTATGAGTTGTCTTTACATCCCTATTTATCTTTCCCACTTGACTTAGAAAATTCATGAGCATCTTCATAGATTTGGAAACTGCTTTATGCACCTATGGGGGATTTGACTAGATTTAGTAAGCGTACTTTTTTACTTTTTCGAATGGAATCTTTATGCATTCAATTCTCTCATGTAATGATATATTGCAGCAGCCTATTACTTCACAAGTTTGGCTATTGTACACTTATTGAATACAAATTATTTTTATGTTCCAATTTGAGTCTCCTTTGGTGTGAACTTTGCATGTTTGATTAGCAATTTTGTGAGTGTAATTGTTTTATCTCTTGGGTTCAATTTCCACACGTTGCAAATAATCCTTTATACTATTGCAAAAAATAGGCTGAACTCGTCACACATTCGATGACCATACGTCACAACTCCGACGACCTTATGGTTGAAAAACCGACGACAAGCATGGTCGAAAAACCGATGACAAGAATGGTAAAAAAACCGACAATGCTTCAACACGACAAAAATAGATCGAACAAAATAGTACTTTTCATCATTGCAATCCAATAAAAAATTAATTTTCATCGGATGTCGTCAAATTTTGGGTTCAAATCGTGTTGTGAGCTTAGGGGAGGGGGATACACGATATTTTGCAGGATCCCACAAGCACGGGCATGTTATTTGAGCCTGGAGTGGTTTTTATGTTATATGTTATGCAACTAGCAAGTGAGGTGATAGTCACATGAAATGAAATTACGAATCATGCATTTCAGCTGCCACGTACCTAATGAGACAATCTGAATGTAGAAAATAATACGCAGAGAATGGATCATACCTTTTGACCAATGCCTCGACTGATATGATGCCACTACCTGAGATTTCAGGACTTTGATACTAACGTAGAAGAACATATGTTTCTTCATATAAAATATCACCATATTGCAGACTACGACGTCAAAGAAATAAAGATCCGAGTAGCATGCTCCATGCACAGTAGAATGGTCACAATATTGTGGAGAGAGCACCGTGGAAACGGTCATGACTCAACTCTTTCACACACTTCAATGCACACACTACTGTCAACGCAAAGCAATAGCTCCACCTCTCCAAGACTTCAACGATGATCAACAACTCATGCCATTATATACCTCCATGTTCTTCAATGCAATGTATCATTGGAGAGTCCACAGAGGAGACAGTATGTTGTTGGTTTGAGGAGACTAATACCAATAAGCTAAATATCAACAGAAACTTCTCAAAAAATCTAATCAAATATTCCTTCCAGAATAACAAAATATTTCTCTTTATGAACAATCCATCGCCACCACCAAGGGTCTTGTCACTTTGCATTTGCATACCAAGCTGAGAAAATTCACTAAAAAACTGAATACTGTCTCACAATGGGCATTGTTAAACCGAATACCAACAATACCCACATCGCATACAAAACTTAAGAAAATATCTGAACGGTGTAGAGCAACCAATGATCTAAAAAAATTTGTGCAATGTTGGCACAATCTCACAGAGGAATTGAATAGTGCGATTACAACCTCCTAGAAATTCATGTGTCTGTTGCCTCCCCTGCTCCTGTGTCCTGCGTTCTGGAGATCCTATTCCTGCTCAAACCCAGTTCCTCAGCACCATCGACTCCCTTAACATGTATGCTCATATGGTTGTACCTGAACCAGAACATACACAAATTAGCAAGTATATTGAATTAGTAGGCTAGATTGTGTGTCAATTATAGTAAGAAAGTGATCTGTAAGTGAGATGTTTGGCTTGCACCTTCTTTGTGTTGCCTTCAAAAATCCATTTAGAAAGAGAATCATTCCTTATGTGCTAGTAAATCAGGAACATATGCTTAGACTCAAAGCAGAACCCTTGCAATTGAACCAAATTCCTATGGTGGATACTTCCCAGAGTTGACAGTGTCATCCTAAGTTGCTTCTCTCGAACCTCCATCTTGAATTGCTTGATCGCCACAACTTTGTTGTTGGAATTAACCCCCTTGACAACTAAAGGGCCCAATTTCTCATGTCATCGTCCTGATGAAGGATTCTTCTATAAGGTACGGGGCGCATGAAATTTAGCCGATTGCATGCAATATGGCCATTTTTATGTTGTTTAGATTGCAACAGATCTCATAGGATTGTTGCAAATTCCTTTTGTCAATACCTCCACATAATAAAGTACGACTGAAACATCATTCCTTGTAAGAGAAGGAAGACAGAGATTTGTAGATGAGAAGGCACGCGATGTAGTTGGGCAGTGCAGGGACACAGGAGGTGATGATAAGGTGCAAGCGGTGCCAAACCATGGCAGTGATGGTTATGACGAGGCTATGGTGTCAGATAATCAAGAATAAAACCAAAAATAATTAAGAAAGATTTTCAGAAACCAATAACGCCGCCATCAATCCAAGAAGAACACTTTAAACTCTAAACCAATCATATAAGACATAAATTAACGTTATTTTAAAAGAATAAATAAAAAAAATATGTTAAAATAATATTTTATATAAAACTTATAAAAATTAATATAATTTGTTAGTCAAAACACTAACTAATAATGTTTGACTAAAAGATCAAAAACAATAAACCATTCCTTTCTGCAGGTATAACAAGTGCTGCAGGGCAGCTTAGTCCTTGCCAATCAAGTTGCTTGGCATGCCAATCGGTTTTGGAATATAAAATCTTATATCTATACTACCATAAAATCTTGTTCAGGAAATAGTAGAGTAGATAGATGCTTGCTCCAGCTAAAGAGAGGAGTTAGACACAAACCTAAGGAACATAAGTACAAATTAGGGCTCCACAACTCCTCTACTCACTTCATGATTGTTGTAGCCAAGATTAATATATAGACTTGAACAATTATGGAGAGCCACATATAAGTTCTGTTGCTCTACTATTCTTCTAAAAGGTTAGAAGGAAACTCAAAGATATAATATTGTCCTTGCCAAGGTTCGGTTCACGGGCTTAGCTACTCCCTTCGTAACTTGCGTGGTGCTCCTGGGTTGTGCATGGTGCATGAATGGTCTTAGTGGTGGATACAAGCGTGGAATTCTTGTTTGGTGCTTGTTGATGAGGCTGGGTGCTTCATTTTGGCACTAGGACTTTTGTAAAATATATTTTGGTAGTGTGTGGCTGCAGCTTGGCCTACGGCCATGACTTACAACCATACAGAAAATTTGTTGAGGCCTGGGTACCAATTTTTTTTAACAAAGAGTCCTGGCATGGCAGGATGAGTTCTGTTACAGATTATGTCCAAATCATAGCCAAATATTTGATGTAGGTTGAAGCCCGACTTATTTCAGGACAAAACCAGAAGCAACAAGCGAGTCGGATTTCTTACAGGGATGACTTACTCGTACTTATCAAACTCTCAACAGAAAGGAAGTGACAGTGGCGGAATTGGAATTTCGGGTATCTCATCATATAGCAGCCGAAGCGATATATTTTTCAAAGGAAATTTTAGGTTTTTCCATTGAGCAAATTCAATCTTGGATAAGATTTAAAATATCTCTAATTGAATAACAATTTTTTCTGTGCTTCTTTTATTGAGACAAATAAGCACAAGTTGCCTAACCTAAACAATCAAGAACATTTAGTTTAAAGCCTACCAGATGATCCTTTGCTTTGATCACATAATGCAGAAGATCTAGATTTTGTAGTCGTCGCAGCTAGCTAGCCATGGGCATAGCGAGCTTGGATACTTGCATTCACAGCCAAAAGATGGTATTTACATTCGTGGCTGAGAAACGCCCAAACAGCAACAAAGAAGAGATGCAAATACTAAGAGCATGCTATGATAATAAATAATAATGTGATGTCTTCCAAATGGAAGAAAATAAATAGCAGATGCATTTGCATATTTCTTTAATGACACAATAAGAAATTCAGCATTCTACATATGCAATGCAGAGGCCGTACAGGAAGCTTCATGCGGTGTAGGAAGCCTCGAGATAGGCAACGGTGCATTAAGATCGAGAGGCAGTCATTCGATGCTCATAGGCAGCCATCCACTGCTAATAAAATGCGCATTCAATGTTTGAATTGGCTCCAAGCATTGTTAGGATTGCTTCCAATCTTGTTTTTCACTAGAAGACAAAGTTGGATGCCCCTACGTCGGATAGAAGGTATCCAGTTTTAGGAGAGACGTAAGTTAACAAACATGCAGGTGTCAATGCTGGTGTAAATGCTAGCCTTTTCCAACAAACACCTATACTGGATATATCGAAAAATGCAGGGAGATGGAGCCATTTCCAATGCCGAGGCCGCTACCCCGACAATAACGCTTGAAAATGTGATCCAATTAGCTTACAGAAAAATGCAATTTTAGAATTAATAAATACATATTTTATTCAAAACTTTGGTTAAAAGAGTAATTTGCAATTTGGTCAACGAAAACTAATGCATGATCAAGGTATATTGAAAACAATACTACCCTTGGTAGGGACTAATAAGACCTTCAAATTTGCATGTCATCCAACTTGGATGCTTTGATTATTTAATCTGAAAAAGTTCAGTTTTCTATAACATTTTCAGGATTTATTTTTGGCGTACATTTAGAATATTTTTTTTAAATTAAAAAAACTTTTGGAAACTTTTTTTTCAGAAGAAAATTAACATTTCCTTCCAAATTTCTCAGTCTATTCTTTTGATGAACACCTCGCTGATATTTTTAAATTTCAAATCAAAACCACTGGTTTTGATATGCGTAGTAAACGGACTAATATCTCTATCCAGACCAGAGGATGTTTTCGCCACACTAATATCATGTATCCTGCTGTTCTACATTCTCCTAGCCAAGATTCTCAGGCTAGTACTCTGGTCCTTATTGATCCCGTGAACCAAAAAATTGAACATCAGACTATTAAATGGGATCAATTATCATTTCCATCTCATTGGGTTTTTGATACTCCCCGCATCCCTAAGCAGCGTGCAATCACTACTACAAATATCCAGGAAGGATCCTCTTCCGCCATCATCTCCTTCCCTCCATCTGCATCTCCTATGCATGCACACTGCCTTCATACTTCGTTACAGCCTCTGTTGTCCTCTCTGGGATCTGTCCCCTTTTCTGTCAAATGCCCCGATTGCTCTCAACTTATATCTCTTTAGAGCTTAGCAGCCCAGCGTGGTGATTGTTCTACTTCAGAGGAAGAAAATACTATCCTATTTACACAACATGAAAACCATAATCCTCGCAACAATCTTTCTCCACCTACTATGTCCAAAGAATCTTTCCCTTATCCCAAATGTGCTGATATTAGTTTTCCCCATGATGATCATGTCTTAATGATACATTCCATCCCTACACTGGAAACTGATGACCCAAGACTCAAAGAAATATTTAGCTACTGCAGACCTCCTGGTATGCCCAAGTATGGTTTATGATACATAGAACAAGCCAACACAGTCATCCCTGACTGTCGTTTCAATAATCCTCTACCAGCTGATATCCAAAAGCCTTCTATCCCTGAAATGCATAAATTCTTTACTCTCATAAAAGGCTGCAAAAAATGGCAAGTAGATAAAGATTGGATGAAAAGAATGATAAATTGGGATCTCTTTTCTCATCCGGATGCAGTAGAATTCAATGCATCAGTCCCCGCAGAACAAAAGCAAAGCTTAGCAAAAGAATGGCAATCCTATATGAATAATCAAGATTGTTGCATTTCTTTCTGTGAATGGAGAAAAAATATTTCTGAAAAACAGCTAGTCCAAATGGACTCTGAAAAGGGAAAATGAATTCCTAAACATAAGTGGAAAAGCATTGATGGGCAACAATTAGAATCCACTTCTACCTTTCCCCCATTCAAAAGTATTCTTCTTGAAGAAAAAGAGAAACAATCTAAAGCTATCCCTCTAGTTTCGGCTAAAGAAGAATCTCAAATGAGTAACATTGATAGAAGAATACAGGTTGTTTCAGAACAAATAAATTGGACAAATGTTGCTTTAAGAGGAATGGCTGCACATACATTTGTCACAAATGATTATGCTTCTAGGGGACATATTGACCAGCTGCAGGTCACCATGAATGAATTAGTCTCCTCAAATAATTCCCTGTCTCTAAATATTTCAGGAATTAGAACTGAAGTCACAATAACAGCCTCTGAAGCCAAAAATCAGAGTGCAAAATTGGAAGAGTTACAAGACTCTTATTCTGGAATGACCCATAAACTATCTGAACTTGATGAGAAAATGGAAGATATCTAGTACCAAGCCAGACAAATCCAAGCAGATCTTCCTTCAAAAGATCAACTTGATAGAGAAATCCCCCTCTCTAATCTTTTTACTAGACCAGTTGAAGGAATTTCTAGTGTTTATCATTCAGAAAAGTCTGAAATCAAAGAAAAATTTCCCCTCCATTTTCCTAAAGAAAGCATTGAGGCGGATTATGCCCTTGTTACCCATCTTGCACCAGAATGGGCTTTGCCTGTTAAAGAAATATTGCCATGGAACATGTCTAGGCCCTCAGCTCCAGATTTGTATGGCAAAGGAAAGTTACCTGAAGTACCACAGTTTTCTAAAGAAAGCTACCTAGAGTGGAACATTGATAATATGTCTATAGGACAAATCAAACAAGTGTTAGACAGAATGTATGTATCATACAGAATTATGTGCATGAAATGAAAAGGCGAGATAGAAGCATGCAAATGTCTTATACAATGTTTTACTGGTACTCTCGCCAAATGGTGGGAAATAGAATCATCTCCTGCACTTGTGGAAAAAATGGAAAAGGAAGTATTAAGAGATGATGTTGGAGATATAATTTTCGATGAAAACGGAAAGCCACAAAGTAATATGATCGGTGCTCTTACCACTATGATCCTAGAGCACTGGTGTGGAACAGAGCACGAAATATCTGATAAGCATTCTCTTATTTTAATGAACTCAAAATGTAAGAGTATGGCTAATTATGATGATTTCCACAGGGAATGGATGCAGCGCATCTATGAGGTAGCAGATAGCAAAAATCTGCTTTGGAAACAAGTATACCTTGCTGCTCTCCCCAGTAAATATGTAGATTACTTAAAAGCCCAAGGCATTTTTCAAATTCCCTATGAAACCTACACTTGGGGAGAAATCTACTCTATTATTACTTCTGCTCTGGTTGGCCTATGTACTAGCACTAAGGTAAATAAATCTATTCAAAAAATGTCTAGATTTCTTGATAGCAAATCAATATGTGCTAAGTATGGATTATCAATAGAAGATCCGATTCGCAGGAAAAGAAAGGCCAAGAAAATATTGAAAAGAATCAGGAGTGTCCGAAGACCTCAAAAGAATTCTCAGTTTGGTAAACCTCCTGATAGGTTTCGAAAGAGAGCACATTACAAGAGGGTTCCTATTACCCATTACTATACTCCAAATGATATAAAGCTGAAAACCTTTAAGGCTCAAGAAAAGCAAAAGCTCACTTGTTGGCTCTGTGGGCAACCAGGACACCTCGCAAATAGATGCCCACAAGGAGAGGCATCAAAAAAGACCAGGGGAAAAGATTCCCAAAATAAGGTTCACAAAAATACCGAAAGAGCAATGACTTCTAGAAACCCTATTCATTGCAACCGATGTGGTTCAGATAGGGACATCACTGATGCCTGCCCCAGAAACCCTTTTATTAAGCAAGAAGAAGTTCATATAGCTCAAGGAAATTTCAGTTCTAGTCCTGAAACTTCTGAATTTGAATATGACACTGATGATTTGTCTGAATTAGAATAGGAAGTTCTATTTATTTCTCAGAACTGTCAATGTTCAAACCCAAGTCATTGTTCTTGCAACTCTACAAAAGAATCAGAAACAGATGAAAGCATAGAAGAAACAGAAGAAGAACTCGACAGAAAAATGCCTAAACTAAAAGTTTGCATGGCATCAAGCAACGCAGGAGAAGATGCACAAATGCTTGCCCAAATCCAAGCATTACCTGAAGGAGAAATGAAGGCATCCTTCCTTGACTCTTTTCTGAAAACTATGATGAAGACGACACAAAAATCTCATGATGAAACATCTTCAGGAAAGAAGCCTATATTTGTTGATGCTTCTTTTGAAAAGAATACCAAATCATTCATAAAGCATAATAGGAATGAAAGATTGTAGCCTCTCACATTGAATGATTTAAGTAAAGAGTTAAATAATTTGAAAAGAGAAGTTTCTGATCTGAAACACAAAGTTCAAGGTCTTGAAAGTCGATTTTTGGAAAAAAAATGCATACAAAGTCGACCTGTGGGCTCGAGATGAAATCCAAAAACTTAAAAGAGGTGCTCCTTCAGAAGAAAGATCAGAAGAAGAGCACATAAACAGAAACATTAGTATATTTGATACTAATAGTCTTGAAGGCCTTAATTCTATGAAAGTTTTGGCTATTGAGCATCAAAAACCTTTGGTACTGATACATTTGAAAATTCAAGATAGAATTTTCAAGCTCAAAGCTATGATTGACTCTGGTGCAGATGTAAATATGTTGTATAAAGATGTTATTCTGGCCAAATATTGGAGAAAAACTTCTCATGTTATCACTGGAGTAGGCAATACTCAAATCTCCTTGGGATATGAGATCCCCAAAGCAACATTGTGCTTTGAGCAACATTGTCTGGATATGAAGTTTTTCCTATTAGATATTCCGGTTGCCTGTATTCTTGGTACTCCTTTCCTTGCAGCTGTCGAACCTTATGGCTCAACAAGAACTCCAGAAAGAAAAGCTGGATTCTTCATCACTCTACCTAATATAAAAATCAGACAAGGTTCTGCAAAATCTATCCGAGCAACCAAAGTCGTCCTCCCTTTTGTCTCTTCTCCACAAATTTCAACAATGGTCCAGATTGCCATGACAATCCAACAGAAAGAAAGAAAGATCCAAGAATTGAAAGATTTGAAAGCAGCTACGAGGATAGAAGACCAATTGAAATTGCCACAGGTTCAACAAAAAATTTCACATCTCAGAGAACAATTTGAGACTCAGGTATGTTCTAAAAACCCAACTACATTTTAAAGAAAAGCTAAGTATTTTATTCAGCTTCCCTATAAGGAAGGATATGAGGGCAAACCTTGTAAAAGCAGAGCAATTCCCATGAATGCCCATTTTCAAAAATTATGTGAAGAAGAAATTAAAGGACTGTTATCAAAAGGACTTATCCAACACTCTAAGAGTCCTTGGAATTGTTATGGGTTCTATGTAAATAAACACTCTAAACAAATAAGAGGTGTTCCACGACTTGTTGTGAATTACAAGGCTCTGAATAAAGTTCTTGCATATGACACATACCCAATCCCTCATAAGTCGAGTCTAGTAAACAGAATTGCAGGAGCTAAGATATTCTCAAAGTTTGATCTCAAGTCTGGATTTTGGCAAGTAGCCATTAAAGAGGAAGATAAGTTCAAAACAGCCTTTAGTGTTACTGCAAGGCATTATGAATGGAATGTCATGCCATTTGGGCTCAAGAATGCTCCTTCCAAATTCCAGAGGGTAATGGATAATGTGCTCAAGCCATAATTTGATTGGCTGATTGTATATATAGATGGTATTCTTGTGTTTTTAGATTCAATTGAGCAGCATTTTAAACATCTGGCAACCTTGTTAAAAGTTGTCAAAGAAGCCGGTTTGGTCCTATCAAAAAAGAAGCTTGAATTATTCCAAACCAAGATCAAGTTTTTAGGGCATGTTATCTCCAATGGAACGTTGATCTTGCAACAACATGTAGTCGAATTTGCTAATAAATTTCCTGACAAAATCCTTGACAAAACCCAGCTGCAAAGATTTTTGGGTAGTCTTAACTATGTCAGTCATTTCTACAAAGACTGTGCTAAAGATTGAAAGATTTTGAATGAAAGGTTGAAGAAGGAACCAGTTCCTTGGACCCATGAGCACACCAGAGCCGTGCAAAAAATCAAAGCAAGAGTAAAGACTCTGCCTATTCTCTATGTCGCAGATGATGATCTGCCAAAAATTGTTGAAACCGATGCTAGTAATGAAGGGTGGGGAGCAGTTCTTAAGCAAATAAGGATCAAAGAAAATAAAAAGAAGTCAGAAGAAATTTTACAATTTGCTTCAGGGGTTTGGCAGGATGCAGAGAAAAACTACGCTGCATTAGACAAAGAAATCAAGGCTGCACTAAATGCTATGCAAAAATTTGAAATTTTTCTGATTAACAAAAAAATTGTTTTAAGAACAGATGCTGCTGCCATGAACAAAGTCTTGAACAAAGAAGTTAAAAAGGCCAGTGAGGCCAAGTTCGCAAGATGGCAAACTTTGTTTTCAAACTTTGAATTTGATATTGAACATATTAAAGGTTCTGAAAATTGTTTGCCTGATTTTTTGAGTAGAGAAAATCTCTTACAGGCTGTTGAAAAACAAATATCAAATGGACCTGCCTCCTGTTTAATCATAGTCGGTGAGTGGAAAAAAAATCAAGAAGAAACCAAAGAAATTCCAAAAAGCATGAGTTGGACCGAATACAAACAACAATGGAGACCAACCTGGCAGCTACGAAGCACTCAAGTGATTGATAGGAACCTGCAGCCATGTTCTCTACTCCCACGGCTTGTACTAGAGATTCGACGAAGGCCCACTTCCACAAGTGCTATTCCAAGTTTGATGTATGACAGAGCACTTAGAAAAGATGTAGATGCATTACAAGCATTGATATATACTTTTCATGATGTCGAATCTATTTGGCAAAAAACATTTGTCGCTCCCGCGATAGAAAATCAGTACTACTGCATAAATCGTCCACGAAATCTTGAATGGTGGCCAACAGGACATGCAAACCGAATCTTTCCTGGCACTCCTTACAATTATTCAGAATAAAAATAGATGTGGTGGGACTTTTTTTGCAAGGACAATTCTGACAGGACATATGTCTCCCTTCTCAAGTTCGGATCTGTTAGAACAGCTCTACAGTTTGATATCCTTGATTGGTTCTTCAATTGGTGGAAAACATTTGGCATCAACCAAAGCGCAGTGGACCCATATATCATTGAAAGTGAATATGAAGGACATGGTGTTGGACTTAATAAAATAAGAGATTTGCAAGAATCCAAAGTCATGGATGAAAAACAAGTGTTTGGTTGCTTTTTGAGTAACCATCACCAATGGTTAGTACGTGTGAAGATTAAGGTGCAGAATTTACAAGGACAACCTATTATTATCCACCAGATATACACCAAAATGTGGGACACATTGTATTATGATAACCAGTATGGTTCAATGTACTCTGATTAATGTCTTTTCAGACCGACTATGGTGTCTGACAGTTTTCATGGGATTCTGTAAAAATATCCACTGTGTAACCTTTAGTCTTCTCAATAAGTTTTCCGTGGGATTTGGTTCTTTAAAATCTCCACTTTGTTCATAAGCTTTCCGGACGAATCTCTGTAACTCGAAGGACTTATTCGACTTTTGGTGCGGTTTGACCCACATTACAGAGAATCTACGGAAAAGCCAGCACTAGCTTTATTCCTGTCAAGGACATACATGTCCTGACACTGTGAAAAGTAGGATTCTCCTAGTCCCCCGAATTTCCTATAAATAAGGGGCGAAGTAAGTCATTTGGATCATCGGAGTTTGGAGGTTAGAGCTCTACAAGTAAGTTAGAATTTGAGTGTGGGAAATGAGCAGAAGGTAGCTTTGGCGCCTTTGGGTTCCCTAGTCCGTCAAAGAATCTGTATGCTGGATCTTTTCAGATCTATCCTATGTAATCATTCTGTAAATTGCTATCAAGCGTTCTTAATAAAATAAAGTTTTCTTTCTCTTGGCTCTCTGTTGTTTGAAATTCATCTAAAGTTCTCTTAGGATCTAAATAGCACAAGAGGTCTATAATCTCGAAAGGCAGGAGGCCACTAATGGGAGTAGACAAGTGTTGATCCGTTTGAAGGTTCATGTAAGAGTTCGTGTAGGAGTTTGTGTAAGAAACAGTTGGAGCCGAGAAATTGTCAAGCTTCGTCTTCGTCGAAGGAAGCCGCTGGCGAAGGGAGATCAAACCTTCAAAATTGGTATCAGAGCCTGGTTCATCAAATTTACCTGGTACGATGGATAGATATATGTCTTTCAAAGATATTAAGCATGTTGAATCTCTAGCATCCACTAGTTCTTCTGCTTTGTCAGATATGTTTGAATCTAGTTCTACTAAAACTTTAATTCTGCTGATCTAGAACTTGTGGAGAAAAATCCCCAAGCTGCCTGGAAACTACCTAGTGTTAACCCTAGTCAAGTCTATGCAGATTTAAACATGTTTCATCTTAAAGTTGTTAGTTGTGTTAAAGTAAAAGAAGTTGTTTCTGAAGTACAAGAAAATTGTGATACTACTCAAACTGTTGCACTTCTAGACCCAAAAGAAATTCAAGCTGAAGCTAAACGTCATGGCACTAAGTGTCTTCATTTAGGCTGTATTCGAGTAGGCATTAGTGCTTTAACACATAAAGGCTTGAACACTTTTGTTCTATGTACAGTTCGAGATCTTACACACAATAAATTCACATATTCTTTGATAGGAGGTGTGGTCGCTCATCTATCAAATGGCCCTGTCTGGTTCGACTGCTATCCAAATTTCTCAGTCTATTCTTTTGATGAACACCTCGCTGATATTCTCAAACTTCAAATCAAAACCACTGGTTTTGATATGCGTAGTAAACGGACTAATATCTCTATCTAGACCAGAGGATGTTTTTGCCACACTAATACCATGTATCCCGTTGTTCTACATTCTCCTAGCCAAGATTCTCAGGCTAGTACTCTGGTCCTTACTGATCCCCTGAACCAAAAAATTGAACATCAGACTATTAAATGGGATCAATTA
Source organism: Pseudotsuga menziesii (assembly GCA_001517045.1). Taxonomy (NCBI): domain Eukaryota; kingdom Viridiplantae; phylum Streptophyta; class Pinopsida; order Pinales; family Pinaceae; genus Pseudotsuga; species Pseudotsuga menziesii. The sequence goes on from LPNX010400453.1 coordinate 247,267, forward strand.
TCATTTCCATCTCATTGGGTTTTTGGTACTCCTTGCATCCCTAAGCAGCATGCAATCACTACTACAAATATCCAGGAAGGATCCTCTTCCGCCATCATCTCCTTCCCTCCATCTGCATCTCATATGCCTGCACACTGCCTTCATACTTCGTTACAGCCTCTGCTATCCTCTCTGGGATCTGTCCCCTTTTCTGTCAAATGCCCCGATTGCTCTCAAGTTATATCTCTTCATAGCTTAGCAGCCCAGTGTGGTGATTGTTCTACTTCAGAGCAAGAAAATACTATCCTATTTACACAACATGAAAACCATAATCCTCACAACAATCTTTCTCCACCTACTTTGTCCAAAGAATCTTAGCCTCATCCCAAATATGTTGATATTAGTTTTCCCCATGATGATCATGTCTTAATGATACATTCCATCCCTGCACTGGAAACTGATGACCCAAGACTCAAAGAAATCTTTAGCTACTGCAGACCTGCTGGTATGCCCAAGTATGGTTTAGGATACATAGAACAAGCCAACACAGTCATCCCTGACTGGTATTCATTAGAATCAAAGGTAACGATATACATTTCTATGATACTAGGTATCATATCCAACCAAAACGCACAAATAGAGCTCAATAGACTGAGCAACCAACCGTGCTAAGAGACAATACTATTAGAAGCCAAAAACTTCAGCAAATAACACCCTATAACAGAGCTTACAAAAATGGTGCATAAAACACCCATACAAATACTGATCAAGAGAGAAAAGTAACAAAAAAACTTCAGAAAATAACACCCTATAACAGAGCTTACAAAATTGGTGCATAAAACACCCATCCAAATACTGCTAAAGAGAGAAAAGTAACAGAAAAAGGATAGAGGGAAACCGAAACAATCTATACCACCAAAGTAGGAGGCAAGATACTCATACATCAATAGAGTAAACACGTAGCTGCACGTGATCCTTTGCCTTCGAGACGAAAAAACACCACCGCAGCAGGAAGGCGAAAGCCCTACACCAAGGCATGATTTCCTCACTACAGTCATTGTAAAGTCAACAGAACAAAACCAAGGCATCTCCATTGCAACACCTCCGGGAGCCGCCGCTGCAAGACACACTACCAGGATCTGAAAGAAAGCAATTCAGATGGTAGCCGGTAGCACGTTTTTGGCTCATAGCAGACGTTTGTGAGGGTTACACCGGAAGCCTCACTTCAAAAGCCGCACCACTGAAAAGAGCCACAAAATCACCCCCATGTTCCCACTGAACAAGGTCTCCACTGTCTTGGACCAAGGGAAAAACGTCGCAGCCTCATACCAAGGGAAATCCCCATCACAAGAGTCAATACCATCTTGGATGTTATCCATCACACCCTCGGGCCGTTGCTAACCACACAAAACCCTGCCACAGCAGTCGACACTGAGATGAGCATAAAGAAATTCCGTCCTAGGGCATCACCGTCATTCCAAGAAAATACTAGCCNATCACCCCCTCGGGCCGTTGCTAACCACACAAAACCCTGCCACAGCAGTCGACACTGAGATGAGCATAAAGAAATTCCGTCCTAGGGCATCACCGTCATTCCAAGAAAATACTAGCCATATTAGCTCGCATGCAAGGAGAGGGAGGGCAGCTAGGGTTCCTTCCCTAACCGCCAAGTTCAAAGAGAGACGACTCTCAAAACGTAGTTCCTTATAGAATCATAGAAGCACCGATGAAAGCGAAGAACGTACACAAAAAGATTTTTTTCTTAATCTGCAAGAGCACCTCTCCAACTTTTTAAAACTTAAAAAAATTATTATAGCATCAACTTGGTTACTATGGTCACTCTATAATATTTTTTTAACTTGTATGTCAACGAAGCACTTTTTGAAACTTTAAAAAAAATATAGCATCAACTTGGCTACTATGGTTGCTTTAGGATTACTTTATAATATATTTTTTTAACTTGTATTTCAACGAAGCACTTTTTGAAACTTTTAAAAAGAATATAGCATCAACTTGGCCACTATGGTTGCTTTAGGATTACTTTAGCAAATGGACAAAAGTTCAAAGTTTATATTTCTCTAATCTTTTCAGGATTAACCTTTATTATAATTTTTTTAAACGTGTATGCCACATAGTTTCTTGAGACTAAAAAAATATAGCATCAAACTTTTGAAATTTTTACAAATCCAATAAATAATATTTTGCTTGTATTGTATTAGTTCAGTCGAATACCAGATTATGCTCTATGCACATTTGAAATTCTAATACTCTATACTGAAAATGGAGCGTTAATAATTTAATTTAATTGTATGCCTAAACTTCTAGTTTAAAGTAGCAAAATAATTATTGTTTAAAAAATATATAGTAGCAAAATAATTATTGTTTAAAACAGATGTACGAGTATTATTAAAAATAATATTATCATGATAAAGCTATTATGATGGTATAAAGCATCCTCGACTCGAGAAGAATTGGAGTGTACAAAGAGTTTTATTAAAAGGCTCATGCACAAAGGCATGCCCAATTCCAGAAGATCAATTTGTGAATTGGTGGGTTGGCTTATTGGTTTTTTCTTCGTCGGGATAGATTGATATTGATTCATTCGTGTATGTCTTTTCTTTGGTGTTCTCAGAATTTGTCAGATTCTACAAGGAAGCGTGAATACAGATTGGAACTTCCAAGTCTCCTTAACAAAGTCTACAAAATCTTCATATGGATCTACACATTGGACATGAGGCACATGCCACAAATCAATGCGTGATAAGTCACCAACTACCCAAACTACTTATCTATTTTTAACATATATGGTTTATCTTCGGGCATAATTTCTGCAATGTAACATAGTATTCAAAATATTTGAATTCTTAAAGTAGGGACTTACTACGTTTAGCAGTGCCTCTTGTTGTTAATTCAATGGGTTGAATGGTTTCTAAGGCATGTGGTTGACAAGGAGCCACGTAGATCACATGTTGAAATCCAGTCAAACCTCTTAGGATTACTAGTGACTACTATTGTCGATAGTTGGGTCGCCCTTAAATTTATCAATATGAATATGAGCTTTGTCATCTTCGGTTTGAAAAAAACTGCTATAAAGGGTTTTGTGGGTCGAGATTTGATTTGTAATTTTTTCTTAATAAAAATAGTAAACATTATATTATTTTATTACAAAAAATTTAAAATATAAAATTTGGTAATCCTTTGAATTTAGCAAGAGGATTTTAAATACTCAACCTATCTAAATCAATAAACATTATTGTAGCATGTGTGTGTTGTCACCAAAGTGTAGCCATGATTTTTCAACACACAACCTCTTTTGATCAATTCATCTCCGTGGGTCTTAATTTGACCTCTTTTGATCAATTCATCTTTGTGGGTCTTAATTTGACCTCTTTTGATCAATTCATCTTTGTGTGTCTTAATTTGACCTCTTTTGATGAATTCATCTTTGTGGGTCTTAATTTGATTTGTATTTATTTAAAAATAAATAAAAAGTAACAAAATTTAAATATTATTTTACTAGAAAATTAAAAATATAGGTTGTTTTTGGTGATTCCTTAAATTAAGTACAAAGATTCAAGATAGATAATCTATCTAAATGACTAAACATTAATGAAATGTATGTGCATTGTAACTTACGTGTAATCATGATTATTCAACACACAACCTCATTTGAGCCAAAAGTGCCCATTGTTGGTGCCAACCTCCTTTAATCAAGCCATATGTGGTCCCTAATTCTTCTTATAGTGTTAAGATGCAACACACTTTAACCTCCTTTAATCAAGCCATATGTGATCCCTAATTCTTCTTATAGTGTTAATATGCAACACAATTTATAGGATCTAGGGACACTATGCACACCAAGTTCCAACGTTGCATGAGAATGCTTCGACATCCCCTACTTACACTTTAGCATCATATGTGCAAACCTCAACATATTGTGCACATATCTACCACCACAAATGGAAACCATCTCCCATTATACCATGTTGTGCATATATGAATTCCAATATGGAGGCAAACTTTCTTCATTTGTACATGCCATCTATATCGGGTAAGTGTGGACTCGTACCCATTCTTCCTATATCTGCAAATGTGGAACACTTTTATGCTAGTTCTTGTGAGGTTATAGCTTCCAGTGAGGCATATGTATCCAGGATCCATGATTGTCATCTTTATTCAGTTCATTTTAAATATTAGACCTACCTTACCTTTCTCCTCTCCTGAAATTATTTCACTAGGTTTCAAGGTATCTTTCCCTACTGGTCCAGGTTACAACTTATTTGCACTGCCCACTAGACCCCCTCCTATGTTTCGCCCTTCATGCCCTTCTTTTCCAACTGTTATGACACCCATTATTTCTCTAGTATACTCCCCCATAAGCTTTCTCCCGAACCATATTCCTTTGGTGGAACAACATGAAGCCATGTCTATCTACAACGCATGTAATGAATTGAATGAGACAGAAAAGGTGTGTTCTACCCCATCTCCTTATTCCTCTATACACTCTACCTCTTCATCTGTTACATACCCTTCGGACTCGCCATCTATATTGAGGGTCAGTTTGTTAGCATCCAATCACCCTACGGGATCTAAGGCCATTCACCATTCTCCTATGCCTCATCCTTTGACATGTCCGAAGACTGATAGTAAGAGCAGGGGGTCTTCCAAGTACTATTTTAGACATCGTTCTTCAACAAAATCTGGAACAGATATGGGATGTGATTATGGAACCTTGAAAGATATAGCTGGTAGCTCTAAGAGACTCAAAGGTCATCGACCAATCATGCCAAAAGAAAGAATTTTATCTGTTATCGAGGTTAGAGGTGGGAAATAGAAAAATATTAAGGGGGACTTGAGACCACACACCCCTAGTGTGTTGGTTGACTAATGTTGTGCATCTCCTTAAATATAAGAGGGTTAGGGAAACCCTATAAAAGATTATCCCTTAAGAGACTTGTGGATAGATACAATCTTGATTTACTATTAATATAGAAGACCTTGATTATAGGTGACTCATCCATATATGTTATGAAACCATATCTATTGGATGGGACTTTCATTGCCTGGATGCTTCTGGCCATTCAGGTGATGTGCTTACTGGCTGAAATGTTAGATCTATGGTGAGTAAATCGTGTTGGGGGATTCCTACTGGCCTTGGAACTAATTTCAGCTACAGGGATATTGGCATCAAATTTACCATCCTGAATTTATATGGCCCTCACTCTTAGAGGGTTGATATCTGGGATAATTTATGTAATGCCAGTTTCCATACCTCTAGAAGATTTATCCTTACTAGGGATTTCATTTTTTATATTGGTGAATGTGATACCTAGGGTTCCATTATTCTTAAATACCCTCTATCAAATTACTTCTCCCAGAAAATTGAAGAAATGGCCTTACATGGCATTTCCTCTACAGTACTTAAGCCTACTTTGAGGAATAAGCGTATTGGCCATCAAGCTATAGCAAAGGCATTTGAACGATATCTTATTAATGAGGATATGATGATGAAAATGCCATTGATTAAGCAATGGATGGGAGATGACAATGACTCATATCACTTCCCAGTATTCCTGGAAATAAAAGGGGATTTGAGAAAGCCCCCTTCTCCCTTCAAATTCAATGCTACTTGTCTAGAAGATGAAGGATTCCATAACATCATCAAATCGATTTCGGTCCCTTATGGTGAAGTTGAACATTATTCTGTTGTTGTTCATTTTTTAATAACCTTAAAAATCTCAAGGCACATACTATCCCATGGATTAAATATAACAAGGCCCAAAAAGAGTAGGAACTTATTTCTATAGAAGATCAACTGACAATATTTTACCAATCCTATCCTAAGGGTTTTAACACAGTTGAGAAGCGATTACATATTTCCAGTCTAAAACTAGAGAGAGAGCAATTTTACTTTAGGAGGAATCCTTTACTAGGTTCAAAAGCCATTCCCTATGGCTTCAATCTGGTTACAGTAATTCCAAGTACTTCCATAATCTCACTAAACACATGATACATGTAAAGTCCATTTGGGAAATCAAGGATGAACATAACAATCTGGTCTTAGTTTTATTGGCATTGCAAATGTTGGAGTAAACCACTTTGTTGACCTTTAAAAGGAGGATAAAGATGCTTCGATTGTACCTATGATGGAGGTTATTGCTCATCTTCTAAGACTTGTTTCAGATGATCAAAAGGTAGCCCTAACTTATCCTATTATGCAATAGGAACTCATTTCTGCTATCAAATCTATGCATCCTGATAAGATCCTGGGGCCTGACAGTTGGATGATAAAGTTCTATCCTAGTATGTTTGACATAATTGGTGAAGATATCCTTAAGGTCATAGAGGAATCCAAGACTAAAGGTATAATCATGGCCACTTTTAACTCTACTTTTTAAACTATGATACCTAAGACTAATAGAGTAAAGCGTATGGATGATCTCAAACCAATCTCCTTGTGTGATGTTGTTTATAAGCTCATTGCTAAAGTTCTTTCAGTCAAGATAAAGAACATTCTGTCTAAAGTTATCACACTTAAGCAATTTTCTTTTTTAGAAGGTTTCCAAATCCATAATGCAATTGGCATTACACAGGAAATACTTCATTCTGCAAAATCTAGAAAATCTCCTATTGTTATCATTAAGGTTGATCTTACAAAAGTGTATGACAGGGTTAACTGGACTTATCTCGGGTTGGTCCTCTTACAAATTGGAGTTGATCTCTCCATTGTAAATTGGATTTTATCTTGCACTCAATCGATGAGTTATGCTTTTTTGATTGATTGATCAACGTATTCCTTTTTAGACCTAGAAGAGGACTTAAACAAGGATGTTCTCTTACTCCATTTTGTTTTCTCCTTATCATGGAAGGTCTTAGCAGAATCATTACTACTACTAGAACAAATGGGAGGCTAAGAGGTCACCATTTTGGGAATTCCTTTTATATCACCCGTCTTTTATTTGTTGAGGACATCATTTTATTTTATGATGGATCCAGAAGAGAGAGATGTATAAAATCAATGAGATCTTAATGATCTCTTCAACTGTTATAGGTATGTCATGTAATCCCTAGAAATCATTTATATCCTTCTTATTTATTGATTAACCTGAGGTAGAATGGATTACTAAGCTCTTTCAATTTGAGTTTTGTGATATTTCTATGTATCTCAGGTAATGGGGTTCATCCTTAAACCCAATGAGTATTCAAAACCGAACTAGGCTTGGCTTATTAAGAAGAGTTTAAGGTAAAGTTAACCAATGGTGTAACATTTCATTGTCAAAGATAGACCAATATATTCTCTTGAATTTTATTTTGGAAGTTATGTGTCTATTGGGTTACTCTTGCACATGTCCCATCTTATGTACTCACTCATATCAACAATCTCTTCTTCAATTTCCTATGGTGAAGGACTCTTGAAGGTAGACCCTTTCACTGGATATCCTAGCTAAAGCCATCCCTCCCTAAACAGTTAGGGGGATGGAGTCTTAAAAATAACCATAGTTTTTCAAAAGCTTTGGTAGCCAAACGTATCTGGACACTACTGACTTAAGATGGTCTATAGGCTAAGGTGATTCACCAGAAATATATTCACCCTATGACTATTATGGATTAGCTTAGATCACCTGATAAACAAAGGAGACATGTACCCATCTTTTGGAAAGTTATTATAGTTGGTTTTGATATCATAGTAGACTATATTTCCAAGCATATATGTAATGGTAATATTTTTAGAGCGTGATATGACTCTTGGATTGGATCCAAGATTCACTATAGACTTGCTGGACATATGGTTAACTATCTTACTGATTATGGATTCATTTTTTTACACTGGGCTACTACTCCATATCATCAAGCCTGGTTAACTTCTGATAGCTTGGGATTTGTGGATGAGGACAAGGTTATATGGGATAGTTACATCAAATCTCTTGATGACTGTCACATACACATTTCAAATGAGGAGGATACTATCATGTGGACAAAGAGCCCATGTGGGGGTACCTATCAACTGAAATATGGCTACCTTATGCACCAGGAAGAAGAATGGTGGATGGGACAAGTATGGGCTTAAATTGTCCTCTTAATGAAAAACTTTTCTTGTGGGTATTTGTGGACAGTAAGGTGCCTATTTGGGACAACCTTATGAAACTTTATTTGACAGAACCCGGAAGATGTTCTTTGTGTTGTATGGAAGGTGAACACCTCACACACATGTTCATCGGTTGCTCCTGTCTAGTTGATATGTGGAGATATGTTTCTGATATCACCCATATTTAGTTTGTATGGGATGGGGATGATCTTAATGATGCTTTACAAAGATGGTTGAATAATTCTACCTTCCAAAATTACAAAGTTCTTCTTGCTCTTTTGATTTGGGGAGCTTAGCTTGTCCAAAACAAACATACTTTCTAGGACACCTTTAGCTATTTTGGAATACTTTCCACATATCTCTAAGAAGAATATACTGAGGATTATAGTGTAGGAACATATTGATAAGACTATGGCATGGTGCTTCTTTGATGGTGTTGCAGCTGGACATCCATGTATGGGGGGGTAGTAGAGGTGTGATCTACCTTTCAGACTACAACTGGTCCAAATTTGTTGCAATTATTGGTACTACCTCTAACGACTTCATGGAACTTTTTGTTATCTTCGTAACTTTGAAGATTGCAATTCATTTGAAGATTAAGCACTTAAAGGTATTCAAAGACTCCTTTCTCGTGACATATTGGCTCACTGAACAAGATTTAACCAAAAGACATTTACTTAAGACCCACCATTGGTGATATTAGAAGATTGATGCTACTCTTTGATCAAATCTCTTTCCATCACATCTACCGGGAATGAAACACATTGAATAATTGTTTATCCAAACATGCTCTGTAACTGGAAGAGGATAATGCCCAACTATAAGAGGTTGACAAAGATTCTATCAAGAAATTGGATCCTAAACCATTAAAGACTATCATTCGCCCATATGGTAAGGATGAGACAACTATCTGAAAGATAAAGTTCTTAGAACATTTTAATATAAATGCTCTTAAAAATCATAGACAAGAATCTTTTTTTTTAATAAAAAAAATTAATGCCAATAACATCACATGACACCGATAAAGACGAAAAATTACCCTTTTAATAGTTATAAACAACCTACAACAATTAAATGAACATTCTTTTATCACACATCATTGTACATAATGATACGATATTGCTACATTTTAATTTGCTTTATATTTTTATGTTTACTTTATATTTTTATCTGTGTTGTCGTGCCCATAATTTAATCAAAATTGGTTTAAGCAATCTTATTTATAACATCACTTATGAGCATATCACAGTGCACTAGCCCATTATCCAAGCATTTACAAATCAAAATCTATGGGTATCCATGTCAAGAATATTATAAATGATAAGATTGACCTATTTACCCGACCATTTGCATCGATCGGACGACCGGCAACATCGGATGTGACCGCTCACGCGATCCAAGTCGTCTGATCGATGCAAATGGTCGGTTAAGTAGTTTACTTCTAAATGATATGTTAAAAAAAATATTTAAAATGATTACTTGCAAACATTAAAGCAAGTCAACCAGAAAAGGTGAAAGGAATAAAATCTGATAGATAAATAAGCTATTTTTGAGAGGGTAACTTAATTTTTTTTAAATTGAAACATGTATATTTGCGAACTTTCGAGGTCTTCTTCTTATTTATCTATATTCATTTATATTATTAATAATAATTTCTTAAAATATTTCCATTTCATTTAATTATTATTGAATTTATCTATAATTATTAATAATATTTTTTTTTAATATTTATAATATATTTATAATTATTAATGATAATTTGTTAAAATATTTTTATTTTGTTATATAATAATTAAAAAATCATCTAACTTTAAAATTTTCTAACATCATTTTATTTAGGTTATATCAAAAATGTATATTAAAATTTAAATGGCATGTCCTCAACTCTTATAAACTTCCAACATTATTTTATTTAGGTTAAATTTAAAGGCATGTTCTCAACTCTTACAAACTTCCAATGAATAATGAATTAATGTCAAATAATTATAAACCATTAAAAAACTAATACATAGTTTATAACATTATTTTATTTAGGTTAAATTTAAAAACATGTTCTCAACTCTTATAAACTTCCAATGAATTAATGTCAAATAATTATAAACCATTAAAAAACTAATACATAGTTTATAAACTCTATATAAGAATGATAAGGCACATAGTTTGTTATTTTATTTAGGTTAAATTTAAAGGTTGTTCTCAACTCTTACAAACTTCCAATGAATAATGAATTAATGTCAAATAATTATAAACCATTAAAAAACTAATACATAGTTTATAACATTATTTTATTTAGGTTAAATTTAAAGGCATGTTCTCAATTCTTACAAACTTCCATATAAACCATTAAAAAACTAATACATAGTTTATAAACTCTATATAAGAATGATAAGGCACTTTTGTTATATAGAGATATAAAAACCAATTTCAATCAAGCATCAACTCATGCTTTAGAAATTTAATAATAATTTAATATTAAAAATATTTTTACAACCATTTAATGTTGAAAATATTTTGACTGAACCATGAGCAAGGGGAAGTTTAAGATATTCAAGGAGAGACTAGGTTGGGTGGATAACACTTTCTTCAAAAAAGAGTGTTAGAATTTTTACCTTTTGCTTAGCTAGTCATTCTCCTAGTGAGGTCACAATAGAGAATACAATAGAGAGGGTGTGTTCAACATCTCTTTACAACCTCTATTGGTTTAGGAGCGTGTTCATGTTGAATTGAAATTTGAATAATCTCTTGACAACCTCTAATGGTTTAAAGGTGTGTTCAACATTTGAATATATGAGGTCAATAATATCTTTTATATATGTTCGTGTGACTTGGGAAAGAAGCCTTGGCATGCTTGTTGAATGCACAACCCTTACACACCCTTGTCTTCATAATCTTGAAATCTAACAATCCTTGCATCACGTACTTCGATATTTTCAACATTCTATAGTGAAAATGACCCAACCTCCTATGCCAAAGCTCATACCAGTACCATGATACCTAGCTATAGGGGCATTGCTTGACTTCCTATATCCCATTATCCCCTTGTCAAGTTTTTTGGTTGACACGTGTTGGGGTTTTTTAAATGCAGTTTTGTGCCACATTTGCACCATTTTTTTGTCCAATTTATTTGATACATATGATAATAAAAACCTTCAATTTTTTTTCTTTGTCACATATGCATTGTTGTGCATCATTTATGCATTGCTATAACCTATTGTGCATCAAGAGGAACATGTTTGTGTCATGTTGTGTTAAGGTAGCATCTTGTTTATAAATATATAGCATCATGTTAGTGTCGTTATAGTGTCATGATATTGTATATAATAAACAAATATATATTATTAAATTGTTGTTTTATTTGCACACAATTCCAGCATCATCAATCCAAGAAGTTACAACTTATCATGACAAGAGTACAGTTTGTAGAACTTGATCTAAGGGAATCATAAGGTCACTATGAAGGGAATGATAGAACTTGATGTGAAGAATCATAAGGTAATTTTCAAGAGGGTGAGAAGGTGAAAACAAATAAACCTCGGAGGGGAATATTAAGAGGAAAATGTGAATATGAAGATTCATACTCTAAGTTTTGAATCGTCCCTCCATCCTTTCAATTGCTCATGAGAATACCCAGCCCAATCTACAAGAAAAACATTTTCTAGTACAGGTTTTTGTGGGAACTCATGAAAAAACTCTTTCCCTTGTCCATTTATGAAGTGAACGTAAGCGATAAAAGGTTTTGGTGGAGATTTTCTATTTGGTGAAATTAAATTGATAAAAGCATATCAATGTGCTTTGAATACAAATACACCAGTTTGATTTGAACACATAGCCAATAGTGCACTTTGTATATCTAGCGCACCAAATAGAGATGCACCATTTCATTATAAAATATACTTTTACATTAAATAATTAAAAACAAACTAACCAATGTGTTTAGCTAAGTGTTGATGCCTCGATATGCTAACATATACGATGCACCTACCATCAGTGCACTTTAAATATATGATGTTGTAACACCCCTGGCTCAGATATTATAGTTGTTGCTACATTGTAAACAGTTTTAATATGAAGCTTGTACATAACATCTTATTAATTTAATATAAATTCCAGCTAGTTGCGTCATGAGGCAAAATGTTGAAGAGGAGATCCATATATTAATTGAGGGTGGTGAGGGGTTGAAGGTTTACCCCTGTACCTTATTACCTTGGTCAGTTGTTTTCTAAACCTTATGTTAAAATCCCCAAAACCCATGTTCCTAAGCCAAAACCCTAAAGAAGAACGTTTAATAATTAAATATTATTAAATTAAATTTGGGTGAACTTGATTAAATTTAATTAAGTTTTGTGATTAATTATGGGAGAAGGGTAACATGGTTCCTTTGGTATAGCCACGTGGGAACCCAAGAGGACACTCGTTCCTCATGAGCATGGGAGGAAAAACGAGCTGGGATTTGGGAGGAGGGGCAGAGCGTTGTGTGGGGAGAGGAAAGAAGAACCTAGATGTAATACCCCGGTTTTTTACCCTGTTTGCACTAAAAGGTATATGATGTAATAATGTAATTAATCATGGTCTGGAGTTAAAGGCAAAGGCTCCACCATGAATTGGAATTTTGTGTTTCGGCGATTGGAAGTGATGCCGATGGTATTTTGTGCTATCCATGCACGTTAAAATGTTGGACATCATGTGTGTATGCAAATTTAATCAAAAACCTACAACCAGCTATGTTGGCGCAACGAAAATGAAAAGGGCATGATTTCCTAAAGTTAATGGGGGGGGGATTGTCTACCCCGTGGGAGCTATTGGGGAACAGCCAAGTGTCAAGAGGTGAACCCATCTAGATGTCAACCATCCTTTTTGTCTTACTCACCATTTTCCCCCTTGTCTCATCTACCAACCGAATCAATTCAGCAGGAGTTGGTTGGGGGCAGTTATTGCCTTGGGAAGACGTCTGCATGGACAACGTCAGTCTGGAAGGGCTATCATCTCCTGACCACACGCAAACCCAGAGGAGATGTCCTTTGCTTTCCCTCACACAGGAAAAATACCCGCATTCCATCCTCACGCGAGAGCTATTCTGTTTTTCTCATGCGCAGGCAGACATTCACGTTTTATTCCTTCACTCCCAGATCTGTTCTGGGGGATCGTTTTGGTCTATGTGTTACACCCTTCACGATGGAGGTTGTTTTCTTTCCTCCACGCAGGTTGAGGGGTCGTGGTTGTCTTCTGCATGTATTCGGGTTTGCTGTGAGTTGTTGTTGAGTCGTTTTGGCCACGTTAGGTCCATAAACGACTCTGGAAGTCGAGTTGCTTAGCTGGAGCTGTGCTATCCAATTACCATACCCAATTTGGTTGCGGTGGTGTTCCCTCAAACCCTAGAGCTTGTGAATTGTTGTGTATTTTGTGGTTGTTGGTATTGGGATGTTTGGAAGTGGAAATGGAGCCTGAGAGGGCTTGATAAACCTAGTGATGCAGGTGCCCATAGATTTTCAGTGAGCCCACTAGCTTAGCATCCAATTTCCCCAGTTTCTTGAATAGCCTGTTAAACCCACTGTGTTGGCTTGGCTGAGTTGTGTACCTTGGGTTACGTGTGAGTCAGCTAGCCTCGCCTTAATCCTCATGGAATCATGCCCAGCTCGGGGGTGGAAATGTTGTTGAGAGATTAAGGAGCACACTGGCCTATGGTTGGGTGGAACGTTGCAACAACATAGCTGGTTGCGAGGAGCTTCATTAAAAGATAAGTATTCTTCTCTATTTCATCTCTACAGTTGTGTTTACTGTCTAATGAATTACAATGAACATGCTGAATGCTTGAATGTATGGTTTTTCTTCCGTTGAATGGTAATGATGTATCCATGTTTTACTTTCAAAGCATTTAAGTTTTTATGTATAACTTCATGGGGCTAGTTTCCCGAGTTAGATTGTATTGTGGTAGCGTCCTCTTCGTCGGTCGGAGGGTCGAGGATGCTACACTGTGGTATCAGAGCTCATGTTGCAGCATGGGCATCAATGGGCCATGATGAATCAGTGATAGAAGTAAGTTACCTCTGCCCAATAATAGGAAGAAATGGGAAAATGTGAAATGACAAGAAAATTTCAACAAAATTTTTCTAAGTGTGAAAAACATCGGATGGCTGAGGTTGAAGCCCATCTGATACGTCAGAGGACTTAGCTGGAAGCTCGTCCGATACACTGGATCACCGTAGTGGAAGTCCACCCGATAAGGAACCGCAGAATGAAAAATTCAAAATTTTCGAAGTCTGAGTTTCATCGGTGGTTTTGGCGAAGAGGAGCCGAGGGTTTCGGTGGAGAGGAGCTAACGGTCTCGACTAGGTTAAGCCAGGGAGGAATCGCGGAGGAAAATTTCTCAAAAAATTTCTAAGTGTTGAAATCATCGGAAGGCATCAGCTGAAGACCGTTGATACGTCGACTCAGATCAGCTGAAGTCCGTCAAAACGTTGGCTCATTTAGATGGAAGGATCCCCGATGACGCCGGAGGTGGAAATGTAAACAATGTCGAAGCTTTCAGCTTGGAGAACCTGAAGATCTCGGTCGAAAGGAACCGAGGTGTCGGCGAGGCTCGCCGAAAGGGAGCCGACACGGTGGCAGAAAGGAGAAGAAAATAACAAATAAATTTTTCGAAAAATTTTGAAGTGTCGAAATCGTCGAAAGTTGATCACTGAAGCAGAGCCGAAGTGTCAGCAGGAATCTCCTGGAGGAAGCCAAAACATTGGAAAAATTTAGCTGATCGAGTAGCCGATGCGGCGGTGGACGAAGGGAGAAATTTTTCCGAAGTGCAGGAAGCGTCAAAAAAACTTAGCTAATCGAGCAGCTGATGTGGCGACAGATGAAGGGAGAAATTTTTCCGAAGTGTAGGAACCGTCGAAAAAATTTAGATGATCGAGCAGCCGATGTGGCGGCGGAAGAAAGAAGAAATTTTTTTGAAAGTACCGGAAACATCGAAAAAATTTAGAGGATCGGTCCACCAATGTGTGTCGGAAGCCAGAGGAAGATCGGCCCGAAGCGTCAGAAAAATTTAGAGGATTGGATAGCCGATGAGCGTCGGAAGACGGTAGAAGATCAGACCGCCAAGGTATCGGAAGCATAGTCAACTAGTGATCCGATACATCAGATGGTTAGTTGGGAAGGGACATGATATGCCAAAAGAAAATTTTGAGTTTTCAGTGGGATTTTCTCAGCGGATTTCAGCAGTTTCTCAATGGGATTTTCAGCAGTTTCTAGTGGATTTTCAGGTCTGAAAAGGAAGAAAATTCTATGTTTTGGGGCAAATTAGTCAAACCTAGAATTCATAAAAGATAAATGGTGCATCGGAAACGAGATCCACAAGTTACTGAGTGTTCCTTGTTGTATGGACTAACTTCACCCGATAGAAAAATTTTCCTTAATCTTCCAAGATTTGCTCCTACAGGTGGTTGAAGTTGGCATTCCAAACCAGAATATAGTCGTGTGTAAAAATGCAGAGATCTGGTGAAAATCGTCATTCTAGAAGTAGTGTGATTTTCACACCCGAAGTCATAATGGAGCATGGGGATAGGCGTTGGAAATCTTATCCAGCAAATAAGAGTGGAGAATCACCAGAGTTTGAATGAGGAACAGAAAAGTACTAGTGGTTGTTTTGACAAAAAAATGTTGCTGCCAATATGGATAAATCCGAGAATTGCATGCTTAGAAGTAGCAAAGACCATGAAGTCGAACCAACTATTATGTGGAAGAGGAATTCCATGCAAAGATGAGGGACTTGAAAGGGAAAATTCCTTAAACCCTGTCTTGCTAACTATATTTATATTTTATAAGCTTTGTATACAAAAAAAAAAATTATGGCATGGGGATGCTGAAAATGCATGGGGATATGTTTTGCATGCATAGGATATTACATATTGGTAAGAGTAGTGGGAACTATACATTTACAAAGAACCACTAATGGTAAATATTGTATTGGCGTTGGTATTGGTAGAAAAACAAATGACAACAGGAGCATGGCTAAAGATGTTGATGATGTTGTTATGGGACCATCAACCTTAAGAGACAACAAATCCATGATCAAGAAGATGGTGAGCGAATTCTGCAATCCTCTGCAAGAGACCGACTAAACTGGTAATATCCAAGGTGTAAGCAGGATCTAGGCAGGTAATGGTTTAATTATGATAATTTCATAAGTGTTGGGAGGGGATTGTCTAAGAAATCCATTGAACCATATTTAGCAATCATGGAATGGCATGCATTTAGGAATGAAAAGCATTCATATGAATGGCATACTGCCATAGTGTGGCGGGGCATGGAGTGGTAAAGGAAAGAGGCCGCATACCATGTGGTAGTTTAAAAATTTATACTACACTCATATAGAAATATATCATGCCCTGTGAATGTTGATATGAACTTAATAACCAAAACAAGTGAGGACTAGTGGTCTTGATTATAGTAATGCATCCTATATGAGGTGGTCATAGTTAGGCCATAATATGGTGGAATGCACATTATTATGAATCCATACAAGGTAGCATTAAGCGGATATGCATGAAGAGATTTTATAAATCTTGTAATTATGCCTTGAGGGGATGCATATGATAATATTGAGTAAATGATTGTAAAGGTGCATGTATAAGTATGGATGCACATGTTGTGATGCATTGCATGAATACATAGGGATGGTGCATGTGTTATTATGACTAACTAATGACGGAAATGATGAATTGATGATAATTCCAGGATCATTTCATGAACTGTTATGAATGCAGGATAGTAAATGCATGAAGAGGGTAGCCATACTCCATTGATTGCCAGAATGCTCCGTGGAAGGGAAAAGTGGTACAAGTGATACGACTGTGAAATCAAGAGTACCTAAAAGTTCATTTAAATTGCATAAATTATGTGGCTGCACCTTGCCATATTAGTATGACAAATGATTCGCATGAACTTAATGGGTTTTGGTGATATTAATATGCTAACAGCTGGAAGTATTTGAATTCTATAGATATGAAAATGCTTCAGTGATTTTTGCAACAATGAAAAGTTATATGCATCAAGACTTACAAAGTGTTTGGCTGATTGAAGTTCAGATTTCAGGTAGATTGTTTGGGGCATGGCAATGTGGACAATACCATGACAAAGGCCGAAATATACCATGTGAAAGAGACAAACCTCATGAGAAGAGTCTCATGGTTGTGAAAATAGTTTGTGTGCATAATGGATTGTCAAGTTGGACTTGTAAAATTCAGATTTGAGAATTGCTGATAATTACCGTCATCATTTCCTTACATGGAATTGTGTTAGGATAACGTGTTGTAAGTGGATTCTCATGTTATGCTAGTAAGCATAAAATTATAATGGGCATGGTGGTGCTGCTTACAAGAGGATCACCTCATTGCTAAGCAAATCAATTTATGTAATAGACAGAGTTGCAAATTCATATTGAATTTAATTACTAATGCCATTGCTTGGTTATGGAACAATCAAATTTGGATTGTATTAGTAGATGACGATTGACTGTTTGGCTACTTGATGAATGTGCCAGGGATACACATTACAGGAAGACCATGTGTGATGGCCTGCAGGAGCCAAACTTCATGGGAAGGTTCCCCTATCTTGGAAATGGGTTTCGGGTGAAACTCCATTGGACATTTTGGGAATGTCCCATCTGCACTACATGATTGGTAAGCAACATGAGTGAGATGATATAGATTATGTCAGTAAGACATGTGTGGGATAATGGAATGTGAAAAGGAGTTGGGATGGAAAACTAAGGGACTTTCAACTCGGAGAAGGGAGCCCCATTCCTCATTAACGAAGAAATACTGCATCTACAAATGGATAAGTGTTCTGTGACCCTATCTAAGAATATGCATTTCTAATCATTAAAGTCAATATGCAGAGCATGTCTTGATTTTATTCCATTATGACAGATTGCTTCAGTATGAGTAGGGCCTACATGGCTCACATCGGAGAAGGGTGCACACTTTCCCGATGACAAGTCATGATAGAGTCTTCAATATTGACTACACCCTAGGGAGTGGACACACTCCTGGTGTTTCAATACTTGATAGTGAATGTTATGAAACACGGTTACAGTTTTAGAGAAATAATGCTGATGAGTTTTCTTATATTGCTTGTGTGGTCAAGCTAAACAGATGCAATTTGGTGTTGAACACTAAAGAGCAAAAGAAAAAGGTTGTTGCGAGGGGTTGCGATGTAAGGGTCGATGTGTATAACAGGATGTTGTGGAGGTTGTGAGGAATGTTGATGAGGATGTTGTGGAGGTTGTGGGGATTTTGATGGGGTGTTGTGAAGGCATTGCTGAAATAGGGTTTTTATATGCCTAGGAATCCATAGTAGAGCCTTGACCTAGAAATGGTCGTGGTAATGTTTCCTTCCCAGTTGGTGTGAAGGTGTACTGTTTGGACATTAACTATTTGATGTTGTGCAGAAGCCTGCGCGTTGACCTAACATCCAAGTCCATAGGAAATTCCAAGGCTTGCAAAGCAAAGCAGGAGCCTGTGGACCTGAGAGGAGACACACGATATAGATAAGTATTGTATTATCTACATCTTCTTGATTACAAATATACATGTGTATATGATTTGGTTATGATCTTCTAAGCTCTTGTTTAGACATAAAAACCAATGAGAATAAACTAAACATGTGAATCCATTCAATGTTTGAATATAGGTATCGCTGGGAGCGAGGACTATGAAGGCATCGTAGGGATGCATATGGACATGTGACCGTCCTAAAGAGATCAACATGAGCAGTAATGAAGAGGGTGCTAGTGGGACTATGTAGGTCCTAGCATCCAAGAGTTGCAGGAAAACCATGTGGAGAGACTCCATGGTTGAGAGGTCTGGAATAGACCATAGACGCTAAGTGTCATGGCCAAGAAGGGTTGGTCAAGCATTCACGGTGAAGTGAAAGAGGCTAGGAGAATTAAAACCACAGTGGTGGTGTGGGTTCCAGAATGGAACAAGATGAAAAAAAAACTCATACTGTTCTCTCTTTCCTTTTTTATTTATTTATTCACTCATGCATTTATAAAATAAAATAAAATAAACAGAAAATTTGTTGAAAGCATGTATGGCTAAAAGTAGGAGGAGTTTAATTGCTCAAAATAAAGTGTGAATGATGGAATAGTTAATTCCCTGCCCAATAATGGACGTGAATGAGCTCATGTACCTGTTGGGAAGGCATGAAAAGCATGAAAGTCTCCTCCATAAGACTTGGATTACCCATGTCAATTGGGCAACTAATTGACTAATTTTAATGCTTATATTATGCTTGGTCTAACAAGGATTACAATCATGCATTTCACAGGTGAGAAAAGTGAAAACCAGTTGTGCACATTGACCATGGCAACAGACCGAAGGCTATTGCACTTGGCTAAAAGTGTCCTTCAAACAATTGCCAAAACCCAAGAAAATCTTGGGGAGATGCTCAGGATACAGAAAAAGCAGAATGAGATGAACCACAAGGTTTTGCAGGACTCTATTTGTCTGCAAAGGGAGGTAAAAAGCATTATGGGAGCAATCCGTAAAGGAGAGGAAAGTGGATTAATGATGAGGCATTCGTCCAATCGGTCCATTAAGAAACGTTCCAGGCATGAAGACTCAAAGGAAATTGAGCAGGAAAAGATGAAGCAGCCAGTGAAATGTTGGAAATGCGGAGGACATCATTGCCACCGGAACTGCCCAACAAGGGAACATTAAGAGGGTAGCAGCCAAAAAGTTCCTAGACTTGGGGATGAGCCGAAAGCTGAGAACTAACAGGAGAATCTTATGGAAGCCAAAGGGCTTGGTCCTGAAATTTCAAAGTAACTAATTGAGCGTAGGACAGATCTGCAAAAGTTTTGAAATTTTGGACGTGTAAATTGTATATGTATTCCTAAGTATTGGAACACCGAGGACGGTGTTATTCCAAGGGGGAGGGGATTGTAATACCCCGGTTTTTTACCCTGTTTGCACTAAAAGGTATATGATGTAATAATGTAATTAATCATGGTGTGGAGTTAAAGGAAAAGGCTCCACCATGAATTACTGTTTTGTGTTTTGGCAATTGGAAGTGATGCTGATGGTATTTTGTGCTAGCCATGCACGTTAAAATGTTGGACATCATGTGCGTATGCAAAATCAATAAAAAACCTACAACCATCTATGTCGGCACAACGAAAATGAAAAGGGCATGATTTCCTAAGGTTAATGGGGGGGCATTGTCTACCCTGTGGGAGCCATTGGGGAATAGCCAAGTATCAAGAGGTGAACCCATCTAGATGTCAACCATCCTTTTTGTCTTACTCACCCTTTTTCCCCTTGTCTCATTTACCAACCGAATTAATTCAGCAGGAGTTGGTTGGGGACAGTTATTTCCTTGGGAAGACGTCTGCATGGACAGCGTCAGTCTGGCAGGACTGTCAGCTCGTGACCACACGCAAGCCGAGAGGATATGTCCTTCGTTTTCCCTCACGCGGGGAAAAAGACCCACATTCCATCCTCACGCGGGAGCTATTCTATTTTCCTCACACGTAGGCAGACATTCATGTTTTATTCCTTCACTCCCGACTCTATTCTGGGGGATCGTGTTGGTCTGTGTGTTACACCCTTCACGATGGAGGTTGTGTTCTTTCCTCTACGCGGGTTGAGGGGTCATGGTTGTCTTCTGAATGTATTTGGGTTTGCTGTGAGTTGTTGTTGAGATGTTTTGGCCACGTTAGGGCCATAAACGACTCTAGAAGTTGAGTTTCTTAGTCGGAGTTGTGCTATCCAATTACCATACCCAATTTGGTTGCGGTGGTGTTCCCTCAAACCCCAGAGCTTGTGAACTGTTGTGTATTTTGTGGTTGTTGGTCTTGGGATGTTTGGAAGTGGAAATGGAGCCTGAGAGGGCTTGATAAACCTAGTGATGCAGGTGCCCATAGATTTTTAGTGAGCCCACTAGCTTAGCATCCAATTTCCCCAGTTTCCTGAATAGCCTGTTAAACCCATTGTGTTGGCGTGGCGAGTTGTGTACCTTGGGTTACGTGTGAGTTAGCTAGCCTCCCCTTAATCCTCATGGAATCATGCCCATCTCGGGGGTGGCAGTGTTGCTAAGAGATTAAGGAGCACACTGGCCTATGGTTGGGTGGAATGTTGCAGCAACATAGCTAGTTGCGGGGAGCTTCATTGAAAGATAAGTATTCTTCTCTATTTCATCTCTACAATTGTGTTTACTGTCTAATGAATTACAATGAACATGCTGAATGCTTGAATGTATGGTTTTGCTTCCGTTGAATGGTAATGATGTATCCATGTTTTACTTTCAAAGCATTTAAGTTTTTATGTATAACTTCATGGGGCTAGTTTCCCGAGTTAGATTGTATTGTGGTAGCGTCCTCTTCGCTGATCGGAGGGTCGGGGGCACTACACTAGAGCGAGAAGAAGATCCTGGAAAATTCATTATGTCTGATAAATTCACTAATGATACCAATTGTCTGCTATTATAGGCATTTGTTGTTACTATTCCCTTTGATTTACCAATTTGCTGGTTGATACCTATTGCTTGTTGTTACAGTTGCATGTGTAGCTATTGTGGTGGCTGAAACCTTGAGGGAAATTCAGACATTTGCAATGAAGTGTATCACTCAATGTCTTTAAATTCCTGAGGTGGAAGAAAAACTTTGTTTTTATATACCCTGAATTTAAATTGTGGCCATATGGTAGAATTGACTAGTTGTTTGGCAATTTTTGCAAGAAACCCTAGGCAGAATTTCGACACTTGGAGTGAAGTGTATCATTGTGTGTCTGTGAAGGAGCTCTGGTGGGTTAATTATGAAATTGGCATGAAACTGGTTTAAAAACTGTTGTTTTTCATATGCCTGGTTATAATTTTGTCCATTATGTTCAACTATTCCTATTTAATCCCTGTGAGTGAGTTGAGGAGGTTGGTGAATTACCTGTGATTAATGTTTGAATCTCAACTCAGGGGTGGACTTGGGAGATGAAATAAGTGACATGCTGGAAAATTTCTACGCTTGGGAGGAGCGTGGTAGCCAATTGTTTGCTTTATGACAAAACCTTTAGATTAGTATTTGCAGAATTTAAAATTCTCTCTTAAATGATTGTTGGAAAGAATTTAATGGTGAAATATCAAGGTTTTAACTTTGTACATTGATATATGCTAATATTTTTCTGATATATGGGTGAATCCACGGACCTGGGTAACACTTTTTGGCAAGCGCATTTTGGCAAAAACAGAAAAACGCACCTCGGTCGAGGGCTTGTTAAGCCCTCGAC
>LPNX010400453.1:278623-305042 GCA_001517045.1 Pseudotsuga menziesii
TCATACACTGTTTCTAGTTGATTATTTGTCTTTTATCAGTGTATTTGCTTGTTATACTACCATTTTGTTACAATTGGAACAATCATAAAATCTGTGATGAACTCCCCATAGGTTGATGGTAGGAATATTAATATCCATCCATACCCTTCAGCAATATTTAAATCTAATAAGCTCAACAGGAACTTTTGATATGTTTCATTATTCTGATTTTTTTCTACCAATATTCCAACCCTCCTTTTGGCATACTTCAAAAACATTGATACAGCACAAGTGAGAAGTGTCATGCCAGAAGCACTATGCTTGCATAGTTGGCCTTCTTGGTCGTGCAAGGCATTTTGGATGGACTCAAGACTTTATTAAGAAAGAAGCCATTATAACCTGATCCTGCAGTGTAGGTCCTTGTTTGATGCATCCAGATTTCATTGTCATTTTGAGGTAGGAGAGTTGAATTGCAACATCTTTGCAACTTAAAGCCTGGAAAGTATGGATTTTATGTATTGCTATCCAGCATTCATGTTGCAGATGGCAGGTGGTATGATGCAGCAAAAGTGAGAATAGTGATAAAAGGCACCAGATTTCAAAGGACACCAAGATGCAGTTTGGCTAAGGTAAATGGCAGGGTATACAAATTCGTGGTGGGGGTAGACTAACACCTTCATTATGAGGAATTTTATGCAATATCTGTATATCTTGGCTGGGCACATATGTAGGTGGCAGATTATGTTCATAAAACAAGATTTATGCTGCAGACCAGGAAGAGGTTAAGGAATACATGATCAGCAGTCACAATAAAATATTGGGCGGTGCTTTCCAATTTACAAAGACACCCATAATGACTAGTAAGTCATCGAAAAAATATCGCAAGAGAGAAACCCTTTCCATTATTTGGAGAACAATGGGTGAAATGGTTCAATTATACAAGTGGTCATGTGTATTGGCTTATAGCCTAGAAGCCGAAATCACAAAACATAAAGTTGTGGAAATTTCATAATATCTGTAGATTGCATCTGGGAGTATGATTTGGGAGACACAACCTATAGACTAAAGCATGAACTCCTTTAGGCTTGGCAATGTATGTGCGTGCTTTTGCTCCAAGATGATTGTCAATGCATTTTATCATTTTGATAAAGTTTAGTCTCTAGTGGATATAATGACCACTTCATGGTAGATGGTCTCTAGTGGATATAGTCTCTAGTGGATATAATGACCACTTCTCAGAATCAAAACCTTGCTGGTTCCTTCTGATCACAATTACGATAATAAAAATAATCTCCAAAGTCCATCTGCTCCAAGACATGTCTAGACTACACCGGCAAACCTGTCTTGGGGAATCTTGACATCACTACCAATTTGTTCTAGATTGACTTTCAAAATCTCAACTCATTTTTATTTTCCAGAAAAGAGTCAGAGGCAGAGAAATCAGTGAAGTGGCTGAGGAGACTTATAGGTAAAGCATCTCACCTGCTCAGACTGTACATTCAAATGGTTTTGGGCCATTAAAATATCTGGGGAGCAACATTCTTTCTTGTTCAGCTTGTGACAATGGTGGGTAAGGATCAACACTTGATCATGGAACATACCGCAATGGTGTATCTAACTCTATTTTGAACTCTCCAGTTTCCTGTGATGAATTTCCAAACAACAGCAAAATAAGCTTAGAGTCATATCCAGCGTCTTGCTAAGAATCATTAAAGAGATTGCATCATTTGTTCCAAAATAAAAATCCAGTGAGTGTATCATGCGAATTGCAGAGAACACTTGAAAACAATCAAAGATTAGAACCTTATCCAACATACCAAGCCAAAAGAAAAGAACAGACATTGAAACAGTAAAATAAAAACCTACATAACCTAAGAAATCAAAGATGGATAAATCTGCTATCTGACGATAGAATATGCCAAGCTCTACTAATTTAGGAAAATGGAGGATAATATATTCTCCCGTGCTGGAGGAGATAGTGCAAGGGAAGACAAGAAATGCATTTAGTGATACATCATGTTTAAGGTCATAAGAGTTGCAAAAGATGAATTTTGGGCATCATTCTAAGGCAGTCTCCACAACAGCAGGCACAAACACCCCTATTTTCTAAATCTGGGCTGAATTTGAAGGTTAAATTCCAATTCTAGGCATAAGCAGCAACGATAAGAACCCTCATTCTCAGTTATAACTTATAAGTTGTTTAGGGCAGTTTTGGGTGCATTGTATGCCCTAAAAAAGCAGTACACAGATCTGATATTATCTTTTGAAGTAGAAATTGTGCCTAAAAGGGTGAAACAGCAGTAAAACAACCTAAACTTCAATTTTGGGTGCATTTAAACCATCATACTGCAGCCATATTCTCTGATCTAGAGGTGAACAGCAGTCATAAAAGCCCTGAAAATGATTGTTTGGAGCCTTGAGCAGACCTGTAGCAGCATTTGGAAACAGCAGTGATCCAACTTGAGGAAGCCATCAGCTATTAGAGGATTTTCACTTGATCGCTATCATATTCAAGCTACTGTCCAGCTTCTAGGTAATATTTCTCTCATGATGTCTTTCTCACAATTTCTTTAATATTGACTTGAGTCCACCAACTAAGTTCAATAGAATAATTCATAGCTAGCCTGGGAATGCAGTTTCCAAAGACGCATTTAAGTGCAAAATGACTACTTGACATGGGTTTAAATTGGTCTGATATCTATTCTGTTGGTTGTCACATTTTGGAAGTGTGGCAGAATAGCGTCTTGAATTTATGGAAACAAGAAAAGCAGTATGTTACTCTTTCCCTTTTCTCCATAGAACCCTCAGTTTCTCAACATTTCTCCCCTATATGTAAATATGAGTATTTTTGTAATACGATAAATTTCAAATTAAGATAGAAAGCATCAATGCTTATTTATGGAAGCCTAAAGCTCATCAAATCTGAAGGAATTGATGCACCATACAAATAAACAAAAACATCTAGTACTACAAATATCATTTAGATTTTTCAGTGACTCGGCTGCATAACAGACCTGAGACATAAAATTTAGATGAAGCTTCGTCTAACTCCAAGCATGCCAGCAGCCAAAGTGCAATGATTATTCTAAACATTCAACTGAATTGAATCCAAAATAACCCTTTAATTAGCCGAACCCTCAAACTTCTCTACTTGCTACATATTCTTACTTTCATGTCGAGATAATTAAATATTCCACTTTTATGTTTGAGATATAATTGCATGTTCCTCATTTCATGGTTTTATGTTCATGAACACTTTCAAGCAGTTCTGCAAAGGAATCTCCTATGTACACAAACATCTCAAACCTAAATATATGACAAGCGGATGAAAATATATAGCCCAATCTTATGGCACCAATGCCTGGCACATCCTGTAGCTAGTGCTATAAATCCTTGACATTAAAAATATACCTACAAACAGTATATAACTTGTAAAAAAATCTGTAAAACAAGTTTATAAGATGATTAATTCACTGATTAATTTTCTGTTTACTTGTGCTTACACCTTTGTAAGAAGTGAAGCCTACTTAACCTGATATTTGCATGAAGTCAAAAGCACAACACTCTTGTAATCTACTAGCGAAGCATAAGGTATCTTTTCTCATGTGATATTCACCCAGACATGTATTGCAGGTTCAGATCCCATAAGGACCTAGAGGTTAAGTGGAGAAGCCTTGAAGGAGAAATCTCAGGGGGATTCATATTGCTATGATTTATCTTTTCCACACCAATAATCAAACCATAACAGTACCCAGACTGTTATAAAAGCTAGCAGCAAACAGGCACACTAATAAATGAACATTAATCTACAACACTTTCATGAAATATGTAAAAATGCATTTATATTAATTTTAGAGCAAATATGGTAACTACAGGACGTGGAATTACAGTATGTATAGAAGTATCATGCTAAGTATTTTGGTCTCAGTTAAGTGCAGAGAAAACTTATCCAATACAAGGATATAGAAAACTTCAAGCTCACGAATACATGCCACTCCACTATTACATCCAAGAATAAGCATAACACCACAAGGTAAAACTTCAAATGAGTTGAGATCCAAAATCTTGTAAAAAAGTTAATATACACACCTCGATATTTTTATTCCAATTTCCTCTTAATCACTACAGTAATGAAATCACAAAATTTATAAACTATTATGTAAAATAGAAACATTCAAATACTACAACTGTGATCTGGAACAATTTCACAGAACATGTTAAAGTACATCAACATCTTGAGTGGGCCTAATGGTTAAGAACATGTGTTTTGCTCCCTGGAGGAGCACATGTTCACACTTCTGTAAACTAAGCAATGAAATTGCAGAATGGAAGGGATCTCTTGTCCCACAAACAAGATAGTCTCATACATCAATATTCTTACATTGGATACAAATTGTACAATTGCATGACTTCATACCCAATTTAAGAACAATGTATTTCAAATTTACAAAGTGCAAATGTACAAGTCCTTCTACAAACCAACATAAAGAGCAGACAGAAAAAATTTCATTATTCATACAAATGACCTAGCAAACATAAAACTCCTAAGCAAGTAATAAGTACAAGCAAAAGACACTGCCCATCTATTACTGTTCCAGTATCAATTGGATAATAATCGTAGCATTGCCCAGCCAATCATTCAAACTACAAACAGGTGATGTATTAACATTGATCCAGAGCATATTTAAAAACCATTCAGAATTGTACAACATAATCTAGAGCCATTTCACTGACTATGACTAGCAAATTACCATAAAACAGTCCTGTCTTTGCTGAGTATTTACTACTTGACCTTGCTGCTACTTGTATTGTTCAGGCAGTGAGCAGCCACTCTCCCCCCTATAGGGTGATTGTGAACCCATAATGGCTCAGAAAGGGCCCAGTAATGCAAATGCTAATGCTTCTGGCAATGCATCTGCTCACTCTGTAAATCCGTCTATTGCAGAGGCATTCAACAATGGTGCTGACTAAAAAGTGCATGGTAAGGTAAATGTTAATGCTTCTGGCAATGCATATTCCAGCATGTAATTTCGTCTATCACAGAGGCATCCAACAATGGTGCTGCCAGAAGAACCCTAGAGATTCATCCTGGAGGTCTTCCACCAGGTAATGAGCCAGACCCTTTTATCCGTGTTACTATTTATGTTTCCAAATAAAGGAATTACTTGCAATAAGTACAATCAGTACACACTACTTGGATATTTCATTGGCTGCACCCATCAAGAGGCCATTATAAACTCATGCATGAAGGCGGGCTGAGAGCTGCGTGGTTGGAACTGCCAGACTAACATCCCATTGACACAACACTCTAGAAATATGTGGAGAAACTTGGCACTAGGTGAAACTCTGGTGGGAGCTACAGATGAATAATTTATATGTTTTAAGAACGATTAGATTGGCTCAATGAGTGAAATCCCATTTGCTTGATAAACAAGGGAATGGACTTGTGAAGCACAGAAGTATATCACCCAATGTGAGGACAAGACTTCAAAGACAGTAAGATAAGGCTGAAGTAGCTTCAGTTTATTGGCTTCAAACAGGTGATATCCCAACCAAAGACTTATTGAAATGTTCACCTATAAAGAAGGCCCTAATAAGGCTATGCAAACCTGTGCTGACCATCCCACAAGTGATAAAAGCTAACTCACAGACAACATTTATCCACCAGTCATTGATGCCAGCTAGACGAGCTGTCAGTGCCTCTTTCAAAGATGGTTGATGGAAAGTCACTAGGATAAGATTGTTAAATTTGGAACAACAATTCACATCATTCAAGTTTTCAAATATCTGAAGATTGACCTCCTTCCACAGGAGGTGCGTAATTTTCTCCATCTGGACAAGAATCTCTATCTAGTTTTGTATCTTGAGTGCTTCGATCAGTGCTTTTGTCTTCAACATACCCAGGCACCTTATTCAAAGGGAATTTGTGTTGAAGTTCCAAGTTTCTACCTGCTGCATCAAAACTCCTTGGCATGCCTTTGTCATGACTAGAACGGGAGTCTCTATCAGTCCTAAGACTCTCAATTGATTTGATTGGAAATTTACTAATTTCTCTATGTTCTCCATTGTGAATAAAGTTCTGCCCATCAATTATTGGTCCACATGCTTCAACTTTCACATCATATTTTGAAGAAAAATTGTTTTTCCTAGCTCCCTTCAAGTCACAAGGGTAACTAGACTTTGAATGATTACTATTCAAGGAAGCTACCATTTCTGCAGAATGCTTCCCCTCAGGATTCAGACAAACACCGTCCATGCACAATGGACTAGATCTTTGAAAACTATAATCAGTGGCTCCATTTATAGATGCATGGCTAACAGTGTTGCCATCAATAAGACATGACATTTGGGTGGACAAGCCATCTAAATTGCATGTTTTTGCTGACTGATTTTCAGTATCACAATTTGAATTGAGATGAACGGAACCCTGTGCACTTAGATTTGGGGATAGATCCTGATTATTACCATTGTTTCGTAATATTGATCAGCTATCTCTCTTATAGGGTAAATCCTTTTTAGCAAACATATCACGCATTTTGTTTATTTCCTGAACTGGACCAAAAGGAGAGTGGTAATGAGTTGAGTTATTTTTTGGCAAATGTGGTGGTGAAAGGCCTAGAACAGGAGGCTCTGGTTCCAGTATATTATTTCTCTAGCAATGTAGCATATACTGTTTTGGAGAATATATTGCCATGGGTATTGAAAGAAACTTATCAGAATATCGGAGAATATTAGAAAATATTGTTAGAAGGCAACCTGAAAAACTCTGAAAACTTTCTAGGTGAACCAAAATCCTGGTTTTGGAAGAAAATGGCCCATATACACTGAAAACTTAATGTGAAATAGAATTTTTTTTAAAAGAGGAAATAGAAAGGACCTGGTAACAAGCTTAGCTAAACGCCCCACCAACATCATTCACCAGAATCGTAGACCCTGCATTGATAATGTGCAGCCGTTGGAGAAACCCCACCCTGTCAAATATACCAAAATCGTAGAGCAAGCTTAGCTAAACGCCCCACCAACATCATTCACCAAAATCGTAGACCCTGCATTGATAATGTGTAGCCGTTGGAGAAACCCCACCCTGTCAAATATGCGAGCAGGTAGGCATAGGTGAACAAACCCCAAGCCATCGAATCTAGGAGTAGGCAAGTGTAGGTGAGAAAACCCCAGTCCATTGGATCGATGAGTAGGTGTGCTAATTCTGAAAACCCCAATCACCTAAGTCGATTATGGTCCGAAGAGGGCCTGCAAATACAACCAACATTCCATGGATGGTGCCACCACCATGGATCCTTTCATCAAAACAATAACCTTGAATTCCAGCAATGCTAAACCGTTGAGGGAAAAAAGGTATTGATGGGATGCAGAATGGAAAACCAGCGAATTAAGAAAAAATAGAATAATATCATTCACAAATGACAAGTGACTCAATTACTCATTACTCATAATTTAATATTTAGAAATAATATATTCAATCATAATATTTAGAAATAATAATTTAATGATAGTCACAAGAATATGAGAGGGATTAATCAAGTGCATACCTTCCAAGTATGAGTTGATAGCCTTGCGAATCAATCTTACCTTGGGGAACACAAACTATTTCATAGATATCACCATTGAAATAAGAGGCTTGAGGTGAACAACTATCACCTTTGAAATTATCTTATATATGCAATTGCAAAGTGATAATGGTATGAAATATTTGAATTTCATAGGCCCCAATCCACCTTTGGGATGGATTCTAGGAATATTGAATTTAAACTAGAATGCATCGTCCTAGTCATCTAAACTTCCTCCTCCACCTTTAATAGATCATCACCAATTATTTCTAAGAATTTGAATCCACATAAAACTTAGTTGGTCACCCTAGAATCTTATCCATTTGGAAATATTAGAGGAAGGAACACAATTATTCCTTTGTCACTAGTTGAACTTTATTCCTAAAGGATTCATCTAATTACAAAGGGACTTATTTTCCTTCCTCAAATATGGTCAATGCATTACAACCCACCCCCACCACACAACACCTCATACTGGTACACATATCTCACTTAAGTCGTCGTCGCTTAAGCGACGCTTATGAGGCTATCCGTCGGTTAAGCGACGCTTATGAGACTATCTGTCGCTTAAGCGACGCTTATGGCCACATTTTCAAAAAAAAAAATTATCTTTATGATTTTTGGTAGGTTTAAAAAAAGAAATCCATGCGCCATCGGATTTTTCCATCGGATTTTGGATCGAAATGTAGTAGTGTATAATGATACGGTTTAAATCTTGCAGGTCTTTGCTCCCAGTTCCAATGTTGTTGGTGAAAGTGGGCTCACCCTTCAGTTTTACATGAGCATATAAACTGGTAAGCCCCGGTTCCAATGAGGGTTTCTTCCTGCATGACGTTGTGGTTGTTGGAAGTTGTTTCTTGCAGTTAAAAGGCACGGCCTTGGTTCTCTGTTAGCTTAAGTTTCAAAGCTTGTTTGTTATTGCAAAAGTTTTAGAAACCCTTAAAGGGTACTTCATGTAGGGGTGAAGAAGGCTCTGGAAGCCATGATGGAAATTGGTTTTTATTTTGTGTTTTCAGCCTTACAGCCTGAACAATGTAATTGCTTTCATTTTAAAACGATAAAGCTCAGCTCTAAACTCAATGAGGCTGTCGACCTTTGTCTAGTTTATTTTAATTTTTACAATAGATTTTAGTAGGTGAAGAAAGACTGTGAAACAGTTAGGATTGTAAATGAAAACATGATTTTTCTCCTGTTAGTAAATTATGGTTACTATTTGATATAAATATATATATTTGATATAGTTCAATTTTGTTAACAGGCCTGAGCCTCGACCTTTTAATTCTAATTATTGTAAGCCATTCCTTATTATTTGATTATGTTTTTGTAAATTGTTTATGTAATATTTGATTATTTAATTATGTTTTTCAACAAATTGTTTATGTAATATTTTAATTATTATCCTGTATTATAAGGATTCCAGTGCAAAGTTTATGGGACATTTTATTGTGTTTAAGAGTAATATTTTACTCTGTTTTTGGCTCAAAAGGGTTAATTAATAAGTAAACCCTACAGTTCGATAATAACATTATTTATACTTAGTAATTCTTCGCTCTGTTTATTTAATAATTTTCTTAATGATTTTTACAGCTTGTTTTTAATTCTCAGCTAAGAAGGATTAGGGTTTATTGCTGCATACTTGTGAATAGGATATATTTATCTTTCAAAATCTAAGTAGTGTATTTAAGTTACTGTAAAGACTTCTGTATAAGATCAGAGACACATAGTGTCTGAAAATCAAATGTTATAAAAATGTTTTGAAATTTATCTTTACTTGGTTCTTATATGATAGCATGTTTACTATACTTATGTTTATTTATTAAACTGTAAGTTCTATGTTTTATAAAGAATACTAATATTAGAATAGTTCTATAAGTAATATGATTACTAAATGTTTTTACATACCTATCTTTTAGTTTTTATCTGTAGTAAAATACATTTAATGCAGACATTATTTACTAGTTCTTTACAGTAGAAATCATAAGCAAACTAAAGTAAAATGTAGTTACAATTTTCATTCAAGTGAAAAGAATCATCATATTCACCTAAACACCCAGCTGTACTAGAGTATTGCCTGAGCCAGGCATAGAAAAATACAGTATGGAAATTCTATTTCTATATGTTTCTCATTTTGCATATTTATTACTATTTCTAACATAAACTGCAAATTACCAAGTACAACATTACACAGTTACTCCTTTATTCACAAACACTAATAAAATACTAACATGCTCGTAGTTAAAAACTAGTAAACATTTTACTGAAGATGGTAAATAAATATAATAACATGAAGACAAATAGAACCTGTCAATGATAGGGTGACAACAGCTTAAGGAGGCTGTTCCTCCCAACCTACTCCTGGAGAACACTCAGACAGTGCTTCCTCAGGACCCCCGAGCCTGTTCCTGGTCCTCATGGTAGAGTACTGGGTGGAGAATATAACCTTAAGGCCTTCTATCACCTGACTGGTCCAATTACCTCAGTAATTCAAATCTGCTCATAGCAGTAAGAACTTCATCCTAATAGTTGCAATAAGTTCAGTCTCAGTAGTTAACCCCTCAAACTCACTTCAGTAATCCCCTCCATTGAATTTCTCTTGAGTAAATTCATTCACCCTGAATGATCACCTCTTAGAATGAGCAGCAGCCTCAGCTGTCTTCAATGGGAAATTTTATAGAGATGCCTAGGTCTTCTAGGTCAGTTTTCATTTAATGAGCCACCTGCTCCAATTCCACTTTCTTAGGGAATCATGACCACAAATATAGGGAATTTGCCACTTGCAACAGTTGGAAGTAGTTTGAGGATGCTGTCACTTGTCAATGTACTCTCCACCCAGTCTCCTCCACCAAGTGACCAATAAACACTCTTTTAACAGCTTCCCTAAGTTGTTGTCTCATTATTTATTTATTTATAAATAAAATATTCTGAATTACATTAATTATTCTTGACCCCACCTGGTCATCAATTACAACTTAGCATAAAATATAACACAATGTTACTCAAATAACATTAAATTGTTTTTGCAAATTGGGGCATGTGACATTGGGGAGTGAGAGTGGAGGGAGTTGTTTCACTTTTTTTTTCTTTACTGTATTTGCCATATCCGTGTTCCATTTTGGTGGGTTTTTCTTCAATCGTTGCTGCAACAAATGAATGCCATTTGCCTATCCTTTGTAAAATGGAATAATATAATTCAGGATTCCCAGAAACCTCTGCAATTGAACTTTTTCCAAGATCTTATCCAGGAAGTGAGCAAAAACCTTCAAGACATGTTCTTGAAGAATCACATGTCCTTTACTTATTTTGTATCCCAAAAATTCGATATCCTTTTTTCCAATTTCATTTTGGATTTTGACAAAACCAATTCATGTTTAAAAACAAGAGAATAAAATTCTTGGAGATGTTTTAATTGTTCCTACAATTTTTTGGAACAAATAAGAATAACGTCTATATACACTAATGCCCAATTCTTTTCTCTGAAGATATCTTTCATTCTTTTCTGGAATTCTAATGGTGCATTATTGACTCCAAATGGAAGGACTTTCCACTGATACTGCCCATGAGGAACAACAAAAGCAGTTTTGAACCTGTCTTTTTCTTTAATTC
The DNA here is from genome assembly GCA_001517045.1 of Pseudotsuga menziesii. Taxonomy (NCBI): domain Eukaryota; kingdom Viridiplantae; phylum Streptophyta; class Pinopsida; order Pinales; family Pinaceae; genus Pseudotsuga; species Pseudotsuga menziesii. The sequence continues at coordinate 289,771 of LPNX010400453.1, forward strand.
CGATATGGTAAAAGCTAGACTTTAGGTCAAATTTTCTAAAAATTGTACATCCTGCTATTCTTTGCAAAAGAATGGATTTATCAGGGAGAGAGTATCAGACTTGTTTAAGAACTTTGTTCAAGGGTTTAAAATTCATAACCAATCTGGGTTTTCCTCTTTTTATCTCAAAGTGTTTATTGAAAACAAATGCTCTTAACTTAAATGATATGTCGTATCAAAGAGCTTTTATCAAATAAAACTCACCATTGCAACTTTATGTTGAACACATCGAAGTAAAGTAGGGTAAACAAAAAATAAAACTCCAAATTGACTTTTTCACTTTTACTGGTCCTCTAGTGCTTCCAATGATAGAAGCACATGTACTCACTCTCTTGTATGAACCCCCTGCTACTAGTTTGGATTTGTTGCTTAATTTTTGGAGTCGTATGCTTGGCTATTCATTTTCAAATTGTTGGAAAACACTTCTAAATTTGGGTTTCTTAATCTATGTGGAAAACATGCCTCTTTGGCTTGCAAGACAACATGCATATTGCTTCTTACTTCCACTCTTACATTTTAAAAGATCAAAAATTGAAATTTCTCATAAATTTCATGTTTTTCCAAAAATATTTTAAAAATGTCCAATTAAGTGTTCAATTGGTTCACCTTTCACCAAACTATTGGATGCATCTTATAGATTTATAAGAAGTATCATAACCAATGTGTTATGTTTCTCAAAGCACACTGCTATAATTTGAAATAAATAAAATAGTAGGCCATTGAACTTTAGTAATGAATGTGGCATTGGTAATGGTGTGTCTAGATATTAAAACTGTACCATATACATGCATTTTTTAAACTAGGAGTAACTGGCCAATACTTCAAAACATGATATTGGGCACTGTGCATGGTGCTTCTTGACATTCAATGAGCACCAGAAAGGTCGATGCTTTATAAAATTTATTGGGAATTGTGCTCAGTGTGTACCCACATTCCATGAGTGACGACGGATTATTGAATTAGAAATTGCCCCACCTTAGTCGGGTCATTTATTAATTGTAAATTACATCAGTATTAATTTTGTAGATTATTTAAAACACATCAAGAAAACAAAGGTTGAACTAATAAGTCTACAATATATCATTGCAATGAATGACATTCAAGGCATTGTATATGGTGCTTTTTAATACTACTAATGCATAATTTTATGGTGCTTGCAAGAATGTAAGTAAGCATCATTAATGGTGCCTTGGTACATATGAAGCACATTGATGACGCTTGATGAATCTTGAGGCCTGGTGCCTCAACACTAGGATTCTCATGTCCTCCTTCATGTGGGTGGATCTCAGTCATGTTTATAGGGAACATAACAGGAGGGCAGACATCTTATCAAAGGAGGGATTGCACATGGTACCGGGACATCTCCTTATTACTGAATATTTCGGGAATGAGATTATTGGGGAAAGCTCAGCTCAACTCTTTTAGAATATGTTCTTTTTATTTCAGTTGATCTCTCCAGATTCATTGAGATACTTTCAGGTTTGCTGAGCATCTATTATTGATTACTTGAGATTCACCCCCTCCTTGGATCAGATTTCTGGGTTCCTGTTATGTTCTTTAGGAACATAGATGACTGTACTTGATAGTCTTCCTATGAGAGGGTTCTCATTGTAGTGAACAAAAAGTGCTTTGAGTACGAGATACTGTGGATATTTATTTGTATTTTCATGTATTTCCATGTTGTAATATTGTCTGATAGGACTGTATTTGTTGTACTGTCCAGGTTAGGACTGTTTTTACTATTGCTGCACATGTGCAGTATATGGCAGATTTACTTGAAGATGTAAAAAGTTCCTTTGATTCTCTGAATACCAAGGAATGTATTTATTTCGACTGAAAAAAAAATGCGTATCGACCCAAGAATAAGTTGCATTGGTAAATAGTTAAAAGTACCATTGTTGGTGCTCTTAGGTATCTTAAGCACATTATAATAGGATAGTTTACTTTTATGACTATGTCAGTGCATAATGTAAGGAAACATCATTATCGGTGTTGTATTCCATTAGAAGCACAACATGCCATTTGAAATTATAAATGTTCTAGCTTACTGATGCATTTAGGAAAAGTATTTAGATGTTCCATTATCTGTGTCTTTTTACTAATAGGTGCTTCGTAATTATATTGGAATGATGCACTATTTCTTAGGTCTAGTGTAATACCCCGGTTTCAACCCCAATTGCATTAAATTATAAAGGATGTAAATAGTGTTAATAAATCATGGTGTGGAGCTCAAGGCAAATGCCCCGCCATGGATTTAGTGTTCTACGTTTCGACAATTAAAATTGATGTCGATGGTTACCATGTTAGTTGATGGCATAATATAATTTTCTACATCATGTAAATAAGCAATTAATAAATACCCACAACAAGCTATGTCAATGAAACATTAAAGAGATGGGGGCATGATTTCCTAAGGATAAGGGGGGGGGATGTTCAAACCTTAAGCCAATAATGTTCAGCCAAGTGTCAAAAGGGAGAACCCATCTAGTTGGCAACTACCTGCTTGTCTTATTCACCCAGCCACTTAATCCTCCAAGGAGTTAGTTGGGTAGTTGTTTCCTTGGGGATTGGGAGGTATGGGAAAACGTAGATTGGAAGGAAATCGTCATTTTCTGGGCAGGGTCGTAATCCATTTCCCCCATGCATTCCCAAGGGGAGATCTCTCACCTATTATCCCTCATGTGGAAGGGATGAGCCGCATTACACACACACAATAGATTGTTCCTCAAGGGCACAACTAATTTTTCCTCACGCAGACGCTCCTTCCTCATTCCTCCATCATCCTTTCTCCCAGGCACGTTTTGCAGTCTGTTGCATTTTTCTTTCATGGTTGGAGGGTCGTTTTTGGTAATGCCCAGTGGATTGGTGAAGAGACCACATTTTCTGGGTGTTTGATGAGTTGTTTTTTCCCATGTGAAGCCCATAGAGCGTTTTTTAAATGGATTTCTCACCCTGGGTATTTTTCCCCCATTTTACCAGTCTCTTTGGGTTGCAAACCCATCCCTTTTGGTTATGATTTGTGGCTGGGGAGGTAGCCCCATGATTTGGGTGTGAACAAAGGTCGTTTTTGCCTTTGGAAGGCCATCCAATGTTTTTTGAACGATTTGGGTCACTTGGGTTGCTTTCCCCATTTGTCAGTTTGATTTTGGGTTTCGAGGACGTTTTTGGTTCATACCCGGAACTTGCATTTTGCAGTGTAGTGCATCCCTGTGTTGTCTTGGATGAGTAAGTCCAAGGTAGTGCATCCCTGTGTTGGCTTGGATGAGTAAGTCCAAGAATCCATCTGTTAGTGGGATGATTGTCTTTGGATGCGGTTATTGGATTGACTATGGGTGTTTGGCCTTGCTGTGTGTAAGTCTGTGTCCCCTAGTTCCTTGTGGGAATCATGCCCAGCTTGGGGGTGGCAGTGATGCTGAGAGAGTAAGGAGCATATTGGCCTATGGTTGGGTGGAACGTTGCAGCGACATAGCTAGTTGCAGGGAAACTTATTCTCAAGATAAGTATTCTTGTATTTAACTTTGCAATTGTAATTTCTTCGTAAATTATCATGAACATGTTAAATGCTTGAACATGAATGTTTTTTGTTTTATGAGTATGAATAACATGTATGTGTTGAATGAAATGTCTTTACGTCCGATGTAAATTGCATTATGCATATGTAATTGTTTTATATTCAATGCATTTTATTGTTTATGTTCATGGGGCTTACATTGCCCAATTAAATGATAGCAGTACCGTTAGGTCGCATCCTCTCAGGCAGGAGGGGATGTGACATCTAGGGGTGTGGAAAAGTCTAGGTGAGGTGTTCTTGATGGACATTGGGCCAACACATTATTTCTTGGTTCTAGAGATGTGATAATCAAGATCAAGAAGACAAGGCTGTGCATTATTACTAAATGGTGAATCAATCTAATGTCCCTCGTCTCAAACTCCATGAAGTATCAAGTCACATATAGATAGAACCAAAACAAACATATTAGATTTATCAAATAAATAATAAATATTGAGAGCTGCAAAATTTTTGGTGAAACCCAAACCTAACAATTACTCATAAATCCTAGAGTATCAAGCATGTAGTGTCTGCTTCAACCTGTAAAGGAATTTCCTCAACTTGCACACATGGGCATCTTGCCTCTGCACACAAACTCTCTCAACTAATTGATGTATACTTCTTGTTCAATCACATCATTAACAAAGGGTTTCTTTCCATCCATCTTATATAACCTCCAACAAGAAATTGACATTAAAGACATGTTAGTCCTAACAGAAGTATACTTTGGGACTATCCAGTCTATGATGGACTTGTTTTTCTTTTCTACAACCCCATTCTACTACAAGTTGTAAGGCATTATCGACTTCCTCTTGATCCTTGCATCTTTGTAAAAAGTGCCAAACTCCTTATAAATATACTCTCCATGGCTATCTAGTCTCAACACCTTAATCTTCTTCTATGTTTGATTTATATAAGAGCTGTAAACCCTTGTTATTTCTCGAAGACCTCATCCTTGGTCTTTATAAAGTAGATATAATTAAGTTTGAGAGGATTCATCCATAAATGAAACATAATAAATGTTACCTAATAGTGAAAACTAAGTCATGGGTCCACCATACATTTGGATGTATTAGTTTAAGAATATACCTTGATGTATTCTCACTACATGGGGAAACTATTATTGGCATGGTTTCCAAGTGCACAACCATATCTTCTCGATCTTGAAATTTGGAAATCCTTCCACCATGTCCTTCAAGATCATTGATGCTCCATACTGTAAGTGACCCAACTCTTCTATCAAAGCTTGCATAAGTTTTCATTGTCATGCACTAGGAATTTCACTGGATCCACCAATAGCTTGTACGAATTACCCTATCTAATGCCTCTAGCCAAAACTCGACTAGGATCGAGGCATATATTCATATGAGGACTTACCAATTGCCAAACTCAACAATACATCCTAGCTCCATCATAAGTGAAACTAAAAATAAATTCTTAGTTAAATTAGGTACACATAAATGTCACCACTAAGCTTAGGAACATCACCCAAGGGCATCCCCAAATTAGATGGATCCTATTCTTTCTGTTGGATACATGACATGAGTCATCAAGCTCCACCTATATGCCTACCACATCCTCCTGAAGTCTATTGAAGGCCTTCTTGTTGAAGGCCATATATATGGGTGTTCCATTATACATAGACCATTTAACGATAGACACAATGTAAATGAAAGGCATGAGACCATGGAGAAGGTTGTCTTAAGTTTGGATACAAGCTAATTCATTTTGGTAGAGGCTTTTGCACTCCCTGCAAACTACTTTTGATTTTGTTGTATTCCCTTCCCCTTCTTCTTCTTAAGACACTAAGAAGCTTAGTGGGCAAGATTTTGACACTTAAACACTTGATGTGGTTCAAGTCCTTCTTCCCTAATTTGAGGAACCTATATCCTCTTTCTTTCCTTTTTGACCCTTCTTGAGTCCTCCTTTCTTACTACTTCTTCATCATGTTGATGAGGGATAGATTTTATCCTTCCTCCTTTATACCTACAATAATATCTAGTCTTGTTTCCTACCATAACTTCTTAAAGTGAGGCAATGTATTTTAAGTATAGACACTCGGAACAAAAAGTTATCAATAAGATGAAAACCCATTTGTAAATTTGGGTACTAACTCTTCAGTGAATTTCTTCTCCAACTATTACACATTAAAGAAACTCTTGACACTATTTCTAATGCTATGAAAAATCATTATATTTACTCTAATTAACTCAAAATATTAAACAATACACACACTCTTTATGGTAAAGTGAAATCCAAAAACACACCCCTAGAGGGACGTTGAGTATATTCAAGCAGTTACATGCCTCACATAGATATTTATGTGACTTTATATGGCATGAGAAGAATCGAAATAATTCTAGGATCGTTGGTTGCATATTCATATTATACCGTGTGTTGTAGCACTAAAAAGACCGTTGACTAATCATCTTGTAGATTAATGTGAGAATAGGAAGATTGGAGGATTCTAGAATTAGGCGATGATTACCATAATAAGAGAAAAAAATAATATTAATTAAAATATTAAAAATTAAAATATAAAGTAGGTTATTTTTTTGTTTTAGATTATTTTTTTATTGTTAAAATTGTATAATTAAAATGTTATAAATATTTTTGGAAGGAGACTTTTAACAAAATAAATAATATGGATGACTCCAATTTTTTTATAGGAATTTGGTGTTTTTAATTTTGTAAATAATTATGTTTTAATAGCTATTTTAATGGTAAAAATTGATTCAACAATTTAATTAACTCTAGGACACTCAAAATTACATAACTTGAGAGGGGTTTTTAAAAGTTTCAATCGAATTTATTTGGTAATTCCATTTGTGAAATCACATCACAAATATAATTTGAACAATAAAAATACTATGATTTCATCTTTTCAGCAATTTTTTATTGTTGGAGTTGCATAATTTAGGTGCTCATAAGTATTTGCTAAATCCATTTGTAAAGTCACAAATACAACTTAAACATTTAAACCATTTTAAAAAGCTGAGCTTGTATATCCTACTCCACAAACCATTTTGGTTTCTTTTGAGTAAGGATGCTTGAGTTTGTATAGAGTATGTTTTTGGATACTTATGGTTGACGCTGTTCTCTTCTTCTGAGTGTTTGATATTAGTATTCTTCCTCGAGCATTTCCTTAGATAGAATGATCTGGGCTCTCTTTGTCTTCTCTGTGGACATTTTTTTGGATAGTTTTTTTTTTTGTCATAAAGTGGTAGTTGGATGGTGACTTTTGTGATCCTACATATGGAGCGCCTTATATACTGGACAGACTTTCCCTCGGGAGGGGAGCCTGTCCAATGCACACCGTCGGATTTCGCATGTGCATTGGACAGGCTCCCCTCCCGAAGGAAAGTCTGTCCAGTATATAAGGATTGCCTCCTATATATCTCCTTTGATTACATTGTATGAACAGTTCTTTGATGCAAATAATCAGTCTTTTGACTCTGTACTAAAATGATATCCCAATATCATACTGATGTAACCAGTTATCTTTGATTCAATATTGAATAACAAAAAACCGCTCTGAAAAATAATTTAAACAATAAAATATAAAGATTTAAGCCTAGAAATATTTGCCAAATCCAATTTTTTTTTTAGTAAAATAAGATTGATACAATTTTTACATTTAAATTTTAAATTTAAACATTAAAATGAGATGATTTCACAAACGATTTTAATACCGGATTCCAGAAAAATCCCAAACCTGGAACATTTAACTAACTCCATAAATTATTGATTAAAAACTTTAGTGAAACAAACAACTATCTTAGCATCATTGGGAATTTACTTTTGCATCCTGAACAGAATAAATGTGATAAACTTGCTTTCGAGTGTGGATTCTGGAATCAAAACAAAACATGAAAAATGAGAGGAACCAACAAAAAAAAGGTATTTTCACAGTCCGACTGCCGCGTACGAAACGGAGAGTATAAGAATCTAAACACCGTGATCGGATTCGGTCTATATGCATCCCAGTTTTTAAATTTGTCCAATCGCGAGGTGGATGAACCTCCGATTTGCTGTTCTCATTGCCAAAAATTCGATTCGCAGCCAATCGAATTGAACACTTTTTTGAGCTTGCTAGGCCTCTAGTTCGTCGTCTACGCTTGAATCGGATCCAAGCTGTTACAGATTGCTCAGCTTTGAATTTTGCTCCATAGCAATCATACCCATGAGACCAGAGAAGAGGAACGGTGTTATGATACCTACTGTAATACAGAAATCACAATTGCAGACAAGCAAGACACAGCTTCGATTCAGCTTCGATGCTAGATGGTCCAATTCTCGACAGAAAAAGAAAACCAGCAAACAGCATTAAAATCTTCTCATGTACCCAAATCTCTCTGAGAAATAACACGCCATTGAGAATCAAAATAATAAAGAAACAATTCATTGGTGTTAAATGTGAATATACAGATCCCAGCCCAGACTCATGTGATATATTACTGGCAGATCCCAATACAGAGGGGTTCTGTGTCTCGAATAAACAAGGGTTAATCTTTATTCGATTGTACAAAAAACAAATTCGCTGTACCTTTACCAAAAACCCTCATGAATTTACCAAGCCCTGGGTTTGCATCATATTTTGGAAAGGAAACGAGTTCAATTCTTCCCCTCGTCCTCGACCTTCCCGGAGCCGTAGCCCCGCAAGCCCCGGCCGAGATTACGCTTCTCGAACCCGCCCCCTCCGTGGGTTTTGTCGCCATTGTTTATGGGGGTCGTATCGACATAGAGGGCAGAGGACATTTCAATCTGGTGAATACGAATGGCACCCAGGAGTCGCTCGGGAAGCTCTTCGTCCGACTGAGACTCCACCATGAACGCCATGTCCACCGTGACAGAGGTCACGTAACCGAGGGCGAGATGAATTATAGCGGTGGCGAGCGCCGAAGAGCCGATATCGACATCGATCTCTAAATAATTGTGCCCTCTATGATAACGGCAGGTGAGGGCCTTGCCCAGGAGGCATGCTGCATGGTTTCCCACGGTAGTCCGCACGATCCAGGGTCCCTTCACGATCCGATTCAGGAGCTTGAATCTGCTGTTTCGGAAAGCGTCGTCCCCGTGCACGAAGCGGTAGAAGAGAGACCCCGGTGGGATTGGGTCCTCTGTCGCGTAGTAGAACACCGCGCTGTGCTTCTGCTCTCTCCCGGGCACCTGCAGGTTCACAGCGAACACGAACGCCTTCAGTGCCCTGCCCTCACCCTGGGCACGGCGGAGGGCGGCCATGGCGCGGTTCTCCGGACGGGCAAGGACGTGGTCGAGCTTGGCCGAGGAGCGGAGCCAATCCATGCCCAGAGGCTTCATCACCCAGTCCCCAGACGGGACCTTCTGTCTCTTGCTGAAATAGTCGGCTCCCCGGATTAAGAACCCATCTCCCGGCGGCGACGACCAGCCATTGGTGCCAGTATCTGGATCTACTTCTCGGAGTGGCCCTGATTTCCTGACTTGGTCCTTCCAGTCTGCATCAAGCTCCCTGGCCCTGGACATGGCTCTCAGGCAGAGATCTCTGGTTCGACTCTTGTTAATTAACAAATGAATGAACCTCTGTTTTTATGGAGAGACGGGAAATATTTGTTGTAAGCAAAGTGCGCTGACGAGAAACGTGTGATAGGAAGCAAAGTGGAGTCCTCGCTTTCTCCCGTTGCTTCTGCATCATATTTTGACAAAGCAAAAGCTTTGTGGCTCGCTGGTCAAGTGTCAGATATGCATTCATATCTGAACAAGCGGTGGCCATTAAGATTCCCATCACAACATGATGATAATCATTGATGTGCTTTAGAATCTTGGCTATCCTGGTTTTGTGGTTGTTAAAATGTATAAGTGGCCATTAAGATTCCCATCACAACATCACCATTCATTTATTTTGAATTTGTCCTGCCCTGTCACGCCATGCGGGTCGCCTGCTTCTTCCTATCAGTTACAGGAATTGTCTGGTTGTGAAGCAAGAGCTGGATTAGTTGGATGGATATAGGAATTGTCTGGTTGTCAAGCAAGAGTTGGATTAGTTGGATGGATATAGGGATTGTCTGGTTGTCAAGCAAGCGTTGGAATAGTGGGATGGATATAGATATGTTTGACAAGCAATATGCATCCAACAACTAAATTAGTATTTTAATTTAGTCATTTAAGTTGGATGGATATGGATATGTTTGCCAAACAATATGCATCTCACAACAATAGTATTTTAATCGAGTCATTTATATCTTAACAGCAACATTTTGATTTAACAATCTATATATGCTAGTAGCGTCTGGTACATGTTTATCTTAAGATATTTTTAGAATGGAATTCATTAATAAGCATTGTTGCTAACCATCTATATCCAAGCATTCTGATTTAACAATCTATATATCCCAGTAGTGGCTGGGTGCATATTGCTTAAACGTTTATATTAAGATAGTTTTAGAATGGAATTGATTAATAAGCAGTTACTAACCGTCTATATCCAAGAGCAGCAACATTCTGATTTAACAGTTTATATCCCAGTAGCATTCTTTATATCCAAGAACAGCAACATTCTGATTTAACAGTCTATATCCCAGTAGTAGCAGTTGGGTACATATTGCTTACCTGTTAATCCAAAAATAGTTTTGGAATGGAATTGATTCATAAGCAGTTGCTACACTTACAATCAACCAAAGTTTTGGAATATATATATATATTTTTAATTGTGAATTATTTTTCAAATGTAATAAGAAATTTGTTGAAAGTTATAATTTTATTGTTAAAAGTTATCATTTCATCTTGAGATTTTTTTTATATAAAACTTTATTTTTATATATTTTGGCCAATTTTTTAATAATTTAAATTATTGAATTCTTTTAAAATGAATATATGTTAACAAAACTTTTATCCACTTATCAAGTCGGTTCATAAATTCTTACAAGATTTTATCTAGAACTTGTATAAGAAATGGAGTGGGTTTTGTCCACTCTTGAACTTATTCCTTATCCGATGGTTTTGTTAGAATTTCACGTTACTTTGAAAGTGTTTACACCATATTTGGGGTGCTTCAGTAGATGTTTGGCCTCAAGGTGGTGTTGGCTTCGTGTTTTCCCCTTGAGTGCTAGAGTTCTCTTGCTTGAGTGGTGGACGTCCTTCATGGTGACCATATGGAGGAACCACTTGCTTGGAGAGGGCCCCACTTGGAATGATGAGCAGTGTACATCGTAGAGGAGGGCTTCAAGTTCTAGATGGCATGTGGTAGCTTGGATTCTTATTCAGAAGATTGGAGATGGCCCAAGGATGCTTAGGGCTTTGAGAATGTTATTGCAATGGGTATTTTACTGGCACTATAGCACATTGCTTAATGAATTGATGGAGTATGTGGAGGCTTGTGATGGAGTGGTGTGTATTTTTCTTGTGTAGCTACATCACCTTGGAGTCCTTTTTGTGTACGATATCACCTTAGAGCATGACATGTGCATTTTAGAGTGGATGTCTCGCTTGTGTTAGCCTAAAAGGGATCATGTAGGTTGCTTGTAAGAGCTTGTTCCCACATAGTATTGTTGACCTCCCTTACCTCTCATATAAATAGATGAAGGAGAGAGTCTTTCCATTCATATATTCATTTGTATTATCTTCTTTGTATTGAGCTTCCTAGAAGAAGTCGATAGGGCTTCCTCATGAACCTTAGTTGGAGATATGAAGTCTATAGGGGGCACCTTTATTGGATCTTGACGCTTGTGAGATAATAGGGTTTACTCTTGTTAAGAAGACACTAGTGACGATCACTCTTCTCTCTCTCTTGGATCTTCTTCTGTATGTGGTCACTTTTGTCTTAGAGTGCTAGGGTTCTTGGATATTCCTAGAGTTATGGTTTCTACCATAAAAAAAACAAGAGAATCAAGATTTTGTGATAAACCCTAGGGTGGATTTGTGGAGAAGAAGAGAAGAGAACATAATTCCAAGGATGTTTTGGAGATATTCTTGTACATTGAATCTTCTTGGTTGAGTTAAGGTTTAATGATTTACGCTAGCTAAAGATTTTTCTAATAGTTGGAGTGTTTGTACCAGCGTTGAGAAAAGCCTATGCTATGCACTTGTACTTCATCTTGAGATTATATATGAAGTTTTTAGCTATACATATCTTGTGCAATTTCTAGATTTGAATTTCAACTATATATGTTCTTTATGCTTTGTCATTTACAATTGTTTCGGTCTTGTTGATTTGACATAAGTAAATGGGAAAATTGTTAAGTGTATTAGCATCTAATGAAGAATATACAACGTTGATTTTACTTCTGTTGCATTGTTGTAAAATTACATTTTTAGATCTAGTCATTGGTTTATAAGTTGACATAGAAGGGGCTAAAACATATCTCATAATTGTGGTATCTTTTGTGTTTGAATATCCATGACATGTGGGGTTGTTTGAAGTGAATTATTTCGATATTTCCACCACTGTTTCATACTTTAATTTGTAGTAGTCCTTGTTGATTTTACCAATTTAAGATTTGATAATTATTTTCCTTATGAATTTTATGCACCAAATTCTTCATAAAATAATTATACACTTAAAGATTCAACCATATGTTATACTTTAAATAAAATGAATGATTAATAATGTTAAGATTCCATTAGGAAGAAATATTATTGGAAAACACAAAACCAATTTAGGCAAATAGGATAACGACACAAAACAAAAAGATAGACATGTAACCACACTTACTCCTTATTAACTAATGTACATATATGCATGAGAAGTGACCCTTAAAGTTCAAATTCCAAGTGGCCTCTTGGACTCTCGGGTGACTCTTGGTCTCCTCAATGACTCATCATTTTCTTTTCTCATGAAAATGATGAATAATAATAATACAATAACACAGAAATATGCCAAGCCAAAGGATGAGATTCCCAATAATTCCCCCTTTAATCCAAAGGAATCCAAAGGGTGTATAAGAGTCCAAGAAAAAGAATATAAGTGAATAAAATGCTTAACAAATCACTATGTCAAGCAAGTTAGTAGAAGCTTGCACCATCTTCTACTAAATACAGGAGCTCTCTGAAGGGGTGGTTTTGTCTTACCACCAACCAAAATGGCTAGGAGAAGCTGAGATCTTCTACTATGTGGGTGGTTTGAAGCTTACCACAAACTCTCGAAGTCGATGCTCATAGGTTATGTTTGGAACTTGGCACTAGGCTCAGAGGTTTAATGTGGTAGAAACAATAGGAGGTTGAATTATTCTACTTAATTGGTGGTTTAAGGATGACCATGAATAATCTAGAGAATTGAAATAGGAAGTGAACAATTGCAACATCTTGTTGAAAATTTCTAGCTTGACAATCTTTTGCCAAGTAAGTTAGCTAGAAGCTTGCACTTGCTTCTTCTACATGAAGGTTCTCTCGATACCGGTGGTTTTAGGATGACCAACAACTCTGGAGCTTAGTTGAACATAGATCTTCACACACTCTCTTGTTACCGACTGTCTTCATTTCCCTGTCAGAACAATGTGAGGAGAAAAGAGTCTCAAGGTGTCACAACTAGACACAAAACACATGAGTACTCTCGAAATGGTTCTCTTTTGTCTATGTGGTTATATCACTAAATGTGGCCTTTGAAACTTTCTGTGGCTCATGCTCACTTTCTATGGAATACTTTAGAAGGCCATGGCTGCTTGTTAATTTCCCCCCCTTTCAGGTGCAAGAGGAGAAGTCTAGGTAGAGGAGAATATATAGGGATTCTTGAAACTCCACCATTTGCAAATACAATTCAGCAGATTCAAACCTTAAGAGGTGAGGGGTGTCAATCTCAACCGAAAATGAACCCATATACAATACAAAATCCAACTTTTCTTTTTTATTTTGATACTTACAAAACACCAACAAGTACCAAAAATACACAAGAACTTACAAACATACACAGTTGCAAGTTTCATACATGATAGTTGAATTGAGGAATCTACTATACCTCAAATGATTATCTTGTTCTGCTATCTTCTTCCGTTGAAGCAGCTGCACAATTCCTAGTTTCATATAAACAAATTTTCTACATACTGCCAGCAATAACCTGCAATAATCTGTGCACAAACACTCACAAGCCTTTTCTGAAAGTCCAATACTTTCATTCAACAATCGTACACTCATCCAACACTTTTTGCAATAGTTTGCAAAAATCACTTTTCTGCAACACAATGCTATACAGTTGTATCAATTAATTCTGCAACATACAAATTCAACTCTACAACATACAAATTCAATTCTGTAACAACATTATTTAATTCTGCAACAACACTATTCAATTCTACAGTTGTGAATTTGGGTAAACTCATTCCTGTTAGTGAGAATTTTGCAATGGTCTCTTCAAATTCCACTACAATGCAGTCTCAAATTATACTTTCAATGTTTCAAACATACAAGGTGGCAAACAATTGAAATTGTTCTAACTACATCTCAACACAACCTTTTAGAGTGCAAATTTATTGCTTACAAAACACTTATTCACATCATTACCTCCATGATAAGATATAAGACTAGACTTGAACTCATCAATAAAATTGAGCAAGTGATTCTCCTACTGGTGAGAACAAATCCATGCATTTTAACAGACCTAATTCTGTGACTGTTTTCCACACTATCATCTAAAAACTTCTTGCCCAAAGCAAAATAACCAACAATATTATGCATGGAATATAGCATTGCAAACATGCAAAGATCATACCAACAAAATAGAGCACCGAACCCACAACTCTTTTTTTCTCACACACATGCTTCAGCATCTATACAGATGTCACAATCGCAACTCACTTCACTAGCAAGGGAGAAAATATAGATTTCAACATATGGAGAGAAGAATTTTCACTTCATAGCTTGTAGCAGTTCAACACCATGGTGACATCTTCAACACATAGTTAGAAATCCATAACAATAGCATCTGGAGTCCTCTTCACGGTGGTCTATTAACAATCAAACAGGATGATCCTATGCATAATAGGTGCCAACTTGTATCCTTGCAACCAATTTCTCATTTTACAACAGTTTTAGGGCTATTAGAGAGATGTCTTGTATCAGTCACGTTCTGAATATACACACATTTGGAGGGTGGTCTTTATGGGCAGAGATTTCAATGCTTCACTGGATTGTTCTTCCACATGATCTTCTTCACTGTTTCAATGCAGCTCCAGGAATCAGTGATTGGAAGAGTACCACAACACATCTTCAAGTAGTGAAATAACTCTACACTTCAATGCAACAAGTAAAATCTCCGGAACAATTTCTTTTGAAAGGAATCTTTTCTCAATACGTAGGAACCAATGAATACCAATACAACTCCATGCAGTCTTCAATTGATCAAAGCAGCTCCATTCAACAACTTCAACATGGTCTTCAAATCGCAATAACTCCAATGATTCCACAGACTTCAGGAATGTGAAGTTTTACTCCTATCTAGGAAGCTCCACGAGGTCATTCATATCTCAGTAGTATTCACCAGATTTGTGATCATGAAATAACTTGATGTATGAAGGGATTTTAGATTTATCAGGATTTGCACTCTTGTAGCCTCTAAAATTGAACTCTAAACTTCTGGTCTAAGTCACCTGACACGGGGACACGGGACACGAAGGACATGGGGATTCGAGGTGTCCGACACGGGTACGGTGACCCCGGAATCAAGACACGTAGGATACGTTTTATATACATATATATATATTTTTTAAATATATATTAA
>LPNX010400453.1:308794-334151 GCA_001517045.1 Pseudotsuga menziesii
ACTAGCTTCAGGGTGGTCACTTATGACCTCAGATCTTGGAGAATGCCTACTGATGCTGATTTCAACATCAACTTGACCGCCGCATCAACTTAATCGCAGATAAGTTGATCGCAGAAAAGTTGATCGCACCAAATTTGATCGCATCAACTTGGTCGCACCAACTAGCTTGGTCGCAGTAAAAAGTTGGTCGCAGAAGAAAAAAAGGGTGGTCGCAGTAAAACAAGCTAGAGTTAAAAAGTGAAATTATTTATTGTTAAATATTTACTGAGCGCTAAACCCAAGTTTAGTTGGCTCGGTTTTGGCTATCTGGTATCAGAGCAAGGTTATATCAGAGCAAGGTTTATAACAGCCCAAGATTTTAGGAAAGAAATCTTGTCTTAAAAAGTGGAAATTAATTTTCTACGGAAAGTTAATTAAAAATTAAAAATGGCTTCCACTTCCGATTCACTACAACCTCCAAGTTTTACAGGAAAGAATTATGAATATTGGTCTTTAACAATGAAGGCTTTATTCAGAGGACAAGATGTCTGGGAGATAGTTCAGCATGGTTATGCAGAACCAGCAGACATGACAGCATATAACAATCTCACACAGGCTCAGAAAGATGCCTTGAGAGAACAGAGAAAGAGAGATGGAAAAGATCTGTTTTTTATACATCAAGCTATGCATGAGAGCATACTCCCAAGAATATCAGCATCGACTAATGCCAAGGAAGCATGGGATACATTGGAGACTGCCTATCAAGGTTTGACCAAGGTAAAGACATCCAAGCTGCAGATTCTGAGAAAAGATTTTGAATCTCTGTGCATGAAAGATTCAGAGAATGTAGACACATTCTACACCAGAGTTGTTGGGTTGATAAACCAACTGAAATCTCATGGAGAACCCGTATCAGACCAAAGGGTTGTTGAAAAAATTCTCAGTAGTCTTCCCCCAAGATTTGAAAATTTGGTTGTGACCTTAGAGGAACACACAAACATGGCGACATTTAGCATTGATGAGCTGCAAGCTTCACTCATCAATCATGAACACAGAATCAGCAGATCACAGACATCACTGGAAGGTGCATTTGCAGCACAGTCATCCATAAGCCGTGGTAGAGGCAGAGGGAGAAACAACTTCAGAGGCAGAGGAAGAAGTTCTTCAAGAGGAGGACGAGGCAGAAGTCCTGCAAATGTCGGTGGCAGAGGAGATAACCAGAACCCAAGTCAGCCAAGTGGCCAGAGGTTTGATAAATCAAAAATTCAATGTCATTACTATAAGAAGTTTGGTCATTATGCATATGAATGCAGGAAGAAACAATATGACCAAGGAAGACAAAGCCCAAGTCAGTCAACCAGCGCCAACACTTCAACAGGTGTAATGTTAATAGCATCGACATCTCCACTTGAATGCAATGCTGTTCAAGAAAGTCCACATGACATATGGTACTTAGAATCAGGATGCAGCAACCACATGACTGGTAATTTAAATTTGTTTTCCAGTCTAGACACTTCAGTTAAAACTGATGTTACACTTGGAAACAATGCCCAAGTCACTGTCTTAGGAAAAGGCACTGTTGATATTATAACCAAACAGGGGGAGAGTAAGTATATCCTGATATCTATCATGTTGAAGGTCTAAAACATAATTTGTTAAGCATTGGACAGTTGTTACAAAAGGGCTATAGAGTCTACATGGAAGATGAACACTGTGTGATCAAAGACAAGCGTACAAGCGACCAACTGATAGCAAAAGTGCCAATGACAAGCAATCGCTTGTTTCCATTGAGGATAGTTCCCAACATAAAAGGGAAGACAAAGACAGGAGCTGCATTCAAGGTAGAAAGTGAAGAAACAGTCGAGATCCTCGACAAGAGAGAAAATTGCAGCGCTAATTTGCAAGCTCCATTTCAGACAGAAGTTCAGGATGAATCCTGGTTGTGGCATTTCAGATTTGGACATCTGAATTTTGGTGGGCTGAAGCTACTACACACAAAAAATATGGTGAAGGGATTACCATTGATTGACAGACCAGAGAGGGTTTTTGAAGGCTGCATTTTTGGCAAGCAGCACAGAGAGACATTTCCAGTCGGAAAGTCCTATAGAGCACGCACACCACTTGAAATTGTGCACTCTGACATTTGTGGTCCAATGCAGACATCATCCATTGGTGACTGCAAGTATTTTTTAACCTTTATTGATGACTACTCAAGAAAGACATGGGTATATTTCTTGAAACACAAATCTGATGCATTTGGTTACTTTCAGCAGTTCAAGGCACTCGTGGAGAACCAGAGTGGACAACGCATCAAGATCTTAAGGACCGACAGAGGAGGTGAATATGTTTCAAATGAATTTCTGAATTTTTGTAAGACCCATGGCATACAGAAACAATTCACTGCACGGTATACACCTCAGCAGAACGGTATTGCCGAAAGAAAGAACAGAACCATCATGGAGATGGCACGCAGCATGTTGGAAGCCAAGCATTTGCCAAATGAGTATCGGGGTCAAGCAGTCGCAACTGTTGTATACATTATGAACCTATGTCCAACAAAGAGTGTGAAGAACAAAGTTCCCCAAGAAGCATGGACATGTATGAATCATAGTGTCTCACATTTAAAAGTTTTTGGTTGTGTTGCATATGCTCATATCCCAGATGAACTGAGAAAGAAGCTAGACAAGAAGGGACAGAAATATATTTTTGTCGGCTATTCAGAAGACACAAAAGCATACAAGTTGTATGACCCCGTCACAAGGAAAGTCATAATCAGTCGGGATGTTCAATTTGTCGAGAATGAATCATGGGATGGAACCGTCGACACAAATGTCAAGATTGTGTCGAACATCGACAACGATGATATGGAAGAGGAAGTGGTTCAAATACCACATGTAAGTCAACCGGTCGGAACACCGCCGACTCCCATGACACCAAGACATGGTTCAGCACAAGGACCATCGACACAAGTAGCAGCTCAAGCTACACCGACAAGTACGCCAAGAGGACAGCAGACTCCATCAAGCATTTCGTCGGGGTCAACATCGACAGAACCAATGAAGACAAGAAGTCTGCGAGAGATATATGAAGCTGGTACACCTAATTCATTCTCTCTGTTTGCATTATTTTCCCCTATATATGATCCACTAACATGTGAAGAAGCTGTTGAAGAAGAAGTATGGGCACAAGCCATGGATGAAGAAATAGAATGCATTGAGAAAAACCAGACATGGGAACTGGTCGATGTACCAAAAGACAAGGATGTAATCAGTGTCAAATGGATTTATAAGACAAAACAAGATGCTGATGGGAATGTGCAAAAGCACAAGGCAAGAATGGTAGCAAGAGGGTTCACACAGCAACCCGGCATCGACTTCAATGAAACGTTTGCGCCTGTTGCACGCATGGATACAGTCAGAACAGTTTTGGCCATTGCTGCACAAAACAAATGGCATGTTCATCAAATGGATGTCAAGTCGGCATTCTTAAATGGCTATCTAGAAGAAGAAGTATATGTGGAACAACCACAAGGGTATGAAGTTCCAGGTCAAGAGCACAAAGTGTACAGGCTGAAAAAGGCACTCTATGATTTGAAGCAAGCTCCTAGAGCTTGGTACAGTCGGATTGATTCCTATCTCATTGAAAATGGATTTCATAGAAGTGAAAGTGAACCGACTTTGTACACCAAAGTCGATGAGCAAGGTAAGATGTTAATTGTCTGTCTGTATGTAGATGATTTAATATTTACTGGTGATTATGGCATAGCAGATTTTAAAACAGTCATGGAAAGTGAATTTGAAATGACTGATCTGGGGCTTATGAAATTTTTTCTGGGCATTGAAGTTCAGCAGTCTGAAAGTGGTATCTTTATATCACAGTCTAAGTATGCAAGTGAAGTTTTAAAAATGTTTAACATGTCTAACTGCAAGACAGCCCCAACACCAGTGATAACAGGTTTAAAATTGAGCAAGGATGATGAAGGATCCACTGTAGATCCCACGCTGTTCAAAAGGCTTGTTGGCAGCCTTATGTATTTGACAGCAACAAGACCAGACATTATGTATGGTGTAAGTCTGATCTCAAGGTTCATGGAGTCACCAAAAGACTCACATTGGCAAGCAGGTAAAATAATTCTGAGGTATGTAAGTGGCACAAAAGACCTTGGTATTATGTATTCAACTTCAGAAAATTTTAAACTCATTGGCTACACCGACAGTGACAATGGAGGCAGCATAGATGACAAGAAAATCACATCTGGATACACATTTCATTTTGGTACAGGTGTTGTTTCATGGGCTTCAAAGAAACAGCCCATTGTAACTCTATCTTCAGCTGAAGCAGAGTATGTTGCAGCAACAAGTGCTGCATGTCAAGCTGTTTGGATGAGGAGAGTCTTAAAAGACTTGTCACAGAACCATCAAGAACTGACAACAATCTTCTGTGACAACAATTCATCCATAGCATTATCAAAGAATCATGTGTTTCACAAGAGAACCAAGAACATTGACACAAGGTTTCATTTTATAAGAGAGTTGGTAAACGAAAAGGAAATTTGTTTGGAATTTTGCAGGTCTGAAGACCAACTTGCTAACATCTTCACAAAGCCATTGGCAAAGGACACATTCCAGTATCTGCGTAGTTATCTTGGAATGACAAGTTCCCCACAGTGAACTCTGTCATAAACAGAGCATGTTTAAGCTCTGAAACATTTTGTAAATTTTGTTTTAAAAACTCCATCTGCTTATAATTAAGGGGGAGTGTTGGAAAAATGTAATTACACGCATATCTTTACCTGGCTTCCAGCCGACTCTATCAGAGTCTGGATAAGCCACGATCTTGTCTGTCAGTCTGACAAGGAGGAAAAGTCCACATGTAGGCAGCGTAATTCAATCGAATTTATTTCAGAAGCTAAGTTGTTAGGTAGATAGTTATTGCAGTGTTTAATGCAAAGTAAGTCGACAAGTAAGTCGGTTTATGCTGTAGCAATTTTCAGATTGCCTATAAATAGAAGAAGCATTTTGTAATTTAGTTTACAGACAGAAAAAGGAAAAGATACAAGCAGAGGAACTCAGGGTGAGAAAGTGAAGTCGAAGCTCAAGCTTCTGTACATGTGATTTAGTCGGAGAGCTGAAGCTCTGTGGACCGACGAGTTTGTAACATACAAGTTTGTATTACTTTGTATTTCCGCATAGTTAATATATGAATGGTTGAATTCATGATTATTTGGCCACACATATTTCCAGATTTACTTCTGTAAATGTCTTTTACAATTACTGATAAGTAAAAGAACAAGAACCCATAAAAATCTCACCTCGTGAAAGTTCGAGGTTTTATGGCACCTTTGGTCGATTCAAATCTTCCTACATATTTGGGCATATGTTTTCCATAAGTTATTTGGATTTGTAAATGTGGTCATTTTACTTCATCTTACTCAGAGGTGAAAAGTATTTGTAATATTCTTAAGTCTTTAGACTAAGAATCATATTCTGCAGAGTTCTGCCGCATGCACCAACTTGATCGCAGGTATCAACTTAGTCGCATGCACAAACTTGATCGCAAAGAAGTTGATCGCATCAACTTGATCGCAGATAAGTTGATCGCATCAACTTGACCGCCGCATCAACTTAGTCGCATCAAACTTAATCGCAGAAAAGTTGATCGCACCAAATTTGATAGCATCAACTTGGTCGCAGGAAAAAAAAAAAAAGGGTAGTCGCAGTAAAACAAACCAGAGTTAAAAAGTGAAATTATTTATTGTTAAATATTTACTGAGCGTTAAACCCAAGTTTAGTCGGCTCGGTTTTGGCTATCATCCAATTGCATATGCATTCAATTGCACGAGAAAGAATTAGGAATATTTAGCGCATCATTGAATGACGTCTACAAGCTATTCACACATCGAGATCTTCATCAACGGGATAGCGTTTGCGTGGATATCTAGGGTTCACGCTATTCCTCAAAACATGGAACTTCTTTACCAACAAAGTCTCACAATTCTTTGTGATCAAATATTTTGAGTGTAATACAAAGAAATAAATTGTGCAACACTTGATTCAAAATGATTGATCAAATTTGCCGTCAATTGTAGATTGAAGTGGGTGCACAACTCTATGGGACGACTCAGACACCGGGAATTAATGTGTTCAATGCATCAACTCTTTAATGAATTAATATATTGCATGTGAATGACTCCAACACGACTTCTATTGTGGCCTCCAGTTGGCAGTAACCTTACAACATACTAGCATCAAACTTGATAAACTCCTTGATCTTGCCATCATCTAAGTCAATCTTAATCGATTGAAACCAACCAGAAGTTCAAGGTGCAGTCTCAATATCCAAATAAAAGGAATCCAGTACACACTCTCAACTCCAGCATTTCAAAAATTGATACCCAACAATATTGAAAAGGGAAAATGCAGAATGGATGGTTTGATATTTGGTATTCTACTCTCCGACTTTGATTCCGAGGCAGAAGATTAAAAGTATGGTTATGCTTCTTCTTCAATGATTCTGCTCCAATAATACCATCATCTCTATCTCCATTCGACATTAAAAATTTCTCCCACCAGAGATTGTCCATTCATAAGAAGAGCATGCATCACGCAACATACGATCATAACATTCAAAACCAAGCATCATAACATTCAAAACTAAGCACGCATCAAAACTTAAACTTAGTGTATGGTCGCAACAACTTAATTGGGGGTAGTACTCACGCACATTCACCAAAATGGAAGATGCGGCAATAACACATATCGTGGTTACATCAATTCAGAATTAGGATTCGTGTAGGTTGACAGTGGCAATATTCAGGTCTTAGATGGAAGAATTATACGTAAAATAGGTAGGAACGCAAATCATATCGTGTGGTATGGAAAACCATGCAGATGGCAAGCAGAAGATTTGAAATGTACAAAGCTTAATTTGGAGGATAGAGGTACATGAATACGTTGGAGATTAATGATGTACACAAAAATGTAAGTAAATATGCTAGAAATTAGGGTTTCCAGCAGTTAAACGTATGGTAGATTAGCAGAGCTCATTAGGACAGAAATATTGGCAAACACAAAACCAATTTAGGCAAATAGGATAACCACACAAAACAGAAAGATAGGCATACAAGCACGTTTACTTCTCATTAACTAATGTAGATATATACATGAGAAATGACCCTTGGAGATTAAATTCCAAGTGGCCTTTTAGACTTCCAAGTAACTCTTGGTTTGCCTAATGACTCATCATTTCCTTTTCTCATAAAAATGATGAATAATAATAATAAAATAACATGTTAATATGTTAACCCAAATGATTAGATTCCCAATGAACAAAAAAAAAAGCTGAATACAAAACAATACATGAACCATTTATTTTCAAATGTAAAATTAACATCATTTTACTCTTTATTTAGATGCTTAATTAATTAATTATTATATCATATTTTTACCTCTATTGTGTTCCCCACAACCTCATTGACTTTTTTGAGTGATGGGGGATCATTACAAATTATTGGATTAGAATATGTTTTCTTGCCCGAAATGGTTCTTTGACAATTTCCTTAACTAGTTTGATAACCACGGAGTGGAAATGTAAGCATTCGTTGACTAAATTTCCAAATCCTGGCTTAGATTGAGTTTAACAACGCTGATTTAACCTCATAAAAGTCAGGTATCGAGAGTGTAACATTTGTTTATTCACAAAACCATGCAGAAGCTCCAATCTTGGTATTGATAGTCCAGAGTTAGAACTAGCAACTAAAGTAGTCATACTCCATTTATTAGGATTAATTAATAATCCTCCCTTGACCACCATAGTTTAAATGTCATTTCCTAGCTTCAAATTATGTTTCCACTTCATTAGTGCCATGGGGAACTCATTTGGGACCCACCTACCACTTGATGCGGGCCAGTTTGCATGAGTTTAGGAGTTCCATGCGCCAATCCCTATAATTTAGGAACCCACGCTTTCATGGGAGTCCCACCATTAGTTCACCCCAGTATGTGTTGAGTTATCCTCCAATGGACATCAGTTAGCATCAGTTAGTTCATCTTCAATTAGCCTAGCACCACATTTGCTTGATTTAAGGGAGTTAGGCTCCTTTTCCCACCTACCTTGGTTAGTTAACTAATTGTGAACTGATTCAATTGTTTGTAGTTGCGCTAGTGAGTATCCACTATGTTTTCCATAGTTAGTTAGCTCTAGAGTCAGTCCAAGTTGTGGAATTCAAATCACACCTAGCGGATTTGAATTTCCTTATTTGTATCATCATTGTATTACACAGAGATTAATGATAATAGAGTAAGTTATACTAACCAATTTTTTGTCTCTTGGTTGTTCAATTTTCACCATGATTTCTTGATCATTGTACTGAATTGCTTCTTCCTCCTTCACCCTTCTTTCATAGTGAAGTTCATTCCATCCTAAATATCCTGAAGATTTTCTAAATTAAACATGGTATAAGAGCAGGTAACCAGGCCAACTTGAATCCTTAGAAACTTTCATTGATGCACCAGAAGCAATTGGGTTCCACATAATTCCTGGTATCTTTGCCTCGCTCCCTCTAGATTTTGTCCATAGAATTCTAGCAGGTGTGATGCACCTAAAGAATGTTCACATGTCAAAGTAGAGGGTGATTGAATTGGTTTTCCCTTGAATTAAAGTGTTTTTGTAGGTAAATTGAAGAATTTAGAAGAATTGTGTTGCTCCTTGAAGCTACAAGATGGATAATTCAACAACCTTGACACCCAATATCCTCACACCCTTCAACTATCTTGATTGGAGGGTTGATATGCAGATAGTGTTGTGCAACAAAGTTCTGTATAGGGTTACCATGGAAAGGAGGTCGAACCCCAACAACCTCTTGAGAAATCGAAGTATCTAAACAAGTTGGATGAAGAATTTGAAATCACGTGCATTCATATCTCCAAGGAGTTACTTTTACATCTTCATGGATTAAAAACTCCAAAGGAAGTATGGCATAAGATCGAATCCCTTTTTGGAAAGAAGGATGAGCTGAGAGGCTATATTCTAGAGAATGAGTTGATTACTCTTCAACCCAACAACTTTGAAACCATCCAACAGTTCTTATCCAAATTCAAATCCATGGTCATGCAGTGCAAGCAGTGTGGGATTGACAAAAAGGATCAACAATTAGTGCTCTATATCTTGAGCAAAATTGGACCATAATTCTCAGTGTTTGTATCCACCTTTCACTCCAGGAGACTGAAAAATCCAAATTGGAAAATTCCATCACTTGATTCCTTCATAGAATCTCTTATTCAGGAATAAGATAAGCTAATATAGATGGGAGCCCTTATTGCCTCCAAAAATCAATCTCTCTTAGTCGAGGAGACAAAGAATGCACAAGAAAGGAGGAAGCAGAAAGGAAATGATAATAGGAACACCGAATTCAAACCAAAGGAAGAGTTTGATCCGTCAGATGAAGCCCCAATCTCTAAGAAGGAAAAACATAAGAGGTTTGACAAGGGCAAGTGCTCCTACTGCAAGAAAGGAAACCCTATAGAGAAAGGTTGTATGAAGACCATAGATCAGATGTCAAGACTCCTTGAACAACACAATATTTCCCTCCATGAAGGTGCAAGGAAGGATGATTCTGGAGAGAATACCGAAGATCGTGAGAGATGCCATGCACTAAAGGATGTATTTTTAAAATATCATGCCTGCCTCATCGATTCAAGAGCCTCGAATCACATGGTTTCATCCAAAGAATCATTATCTTCATTAAAAATTACTGATGGTCCAAGTATTCACATGGGAGATGACACTCAAATCCAAGCTAAAGGGAAGGGTTCAATCAAATTTGAGCATGGAGTGTTCAAGATGTCCTCTATGTACCATCCTTAGTAGCAAATATGTTGTTTGTATATTAGATGACTGATACAGGCTCACCAAAATGAGTTGTATTTGATCTTGACTAAGTGGAGATCTAATATATCTCAACTGGGAACCTGATAGCGAAAGGTGTTGCAAACGATGCCTGCAAGGCATATGAATTCTCACATTTTTTTCCATACTCAAATCCAATGCATTCTCAATTGCCATTTAAAAGGGAAGGTAAATTCATTCTACCTAAACCTTTTGCATATGATGATGTTTCCATTAATGTTTCAGATTCATAACCCAAAGCAGAGGACCAAGTTGAATCAGTTTTTGGAATTGAAGATGAAGTTCAATCAGATCCATTTCCAGATCCAATCCCTACTCCCATTCCTAGGCCTAAATGTTCTCAAACTTCATTGAGGCTATTGGGAACATGGTTGGAGATTCATCTGACAAAAGGAGAACTAGGTCTTAGTTTCAAGAAGAGATCCTTGCACTATGTTAGCAAATCCAATTCTCCTAGAGAGGTGTTATAAACTCCCAGAGAGATGATACATGATGGTGAGGTTTTATCAACAGTTCTGCAAAGTGGTTTTCCATGATTTCACCAAAATAGGAAGCCATAGAAAAGGAATATGAGTCACTAAAGAACAATGGGACATTGGATCATGTCTCTTTTCCTCCAGAAAGAAGATACAAAAGTAACTTTCTACATGACAAATTGGAAGAAAAAATATACATGGAAAATCCTAAGGGGTACACTAATGATTCTCTCTTGACATGCAATATGAGGAATCCATTGTATAGGATCAAGAAAGGCCCCAGGGCATGGAATCCCAAGTTGAACTCTTCAATATTGTCATAGAGGTTCGAAAGATGCAAGTTTGGATACAAAAGTAGCAACATTTCTTCTCCTATCTGGCATCAGATTGGAAGAAGGTGGAGAGGTTCACATGCACTCTACCAGGGAACTAGTGCACACAAGGCCCATCAAACTGCATTACTACTTCACATAGATGCAGACTGCATAAAATTTTCACAAGTTTTTTTACTCAAAAGGAAATATATTGGTGTGAAAGCTTGATCCTGGTTCCACTGTTCATTTTGAGGCAGGGGGGGGGGGGGGGGGGGNGGCCTAGGTTGTCTAATTTTGGATTAAGGGGGTGGGGGTATTAGGATTTATTAATAATCCTCCCATAACCACCATAGTCTAAATATCATTTCCTAGCTTGGGATCATGTAAGTTGCCACTTCATTAGTGCCACGAGGAACTCACTTGGGGCCCACCTACCACTTGATGCCCCAGTTTGCATGAGTTTAGGAGTTCCATATTCCAAACCCTATAATATAGGATCCCACACTAAGTCATGGGAGTCCCACCATCAGTACATCCTAGTATGTGTTGAGTTATCCTCTGATGGACATCAGTTAGCATGAATTAGTTCATCTTTAGTTATCATAGCTCCACATTTGCATGATTTAAGGGAGTTAGGCACCTTTTCTCACCTACCTTGGTTAGTTAATTAATTGTGATTAATTATGAACTGATTCAGTTGTCCTGAGTTGCACTAGTGAGTCTCCAATGTTGTTTTTCCATAGTTAGTTAGCTCTAGAGTCAGTCCAAGTTTTGGAATTTGAATCAAACCTAGTGGATTTGAATTTCCTTATTTTGTATCATCATTGTATTACACAAACATTAATGATTATGAGAGAATTGTTATGCTGACCAATTTTTTGTCTCTTGGTTGTTCAATTTTCACCATAATTGTTGTTGTTCAGGAAAACACACCCTTATAAACCGAGGTTCTCTAGGGTTACCAACTTACTAGAATAAAATTGCAGAGAATCAACCATGTAGAAATTGAAATAGGAATAGGAAGAAAACTGAGCAAACCTGGTTTATGGCGGTTGATCCTAGCTTTTCTTCTCCTCTTCTAGTTGCTTCCACAGCTTCCAGGGTATCTCCAATCACCTGCAAAGAACAAGTTCTTCCTGCAAATATCTTATATATATATATATATAAATGGTTAAAAAATAATTCAGAAATTAACATATACAAGAGTGCACAATATTGGAAGAAGAACTTTCTTTATTGATAAACAAGGATGGTGAGATTACAACCCAATGCCTGAAATAAGCTCTCCTCTGCAAACCAAGAACACTGAGTTCTGTTGCTCCAAGATGTTTGAAGGCATACCACTAGCATAACTTTTCTCTTCTAAGAATGATTCATTAGCCTCAACGCCTACCCTCTATTTATACATTAGGAAAGAGAGAGGTTTCGATGGTTGAGGAAGTTGGGATAGTCATGATTAAGGGCTTAGCTACCCTCTACTTATCATGCTTATATTTTTTAACTTCTAATTAAAGTATAGACGACTATTGATATAGGACAGTCGCGTATGACACACCACTTGCTTTAAGTAAACCCGCGGGTGCAATCCCTAAAAATATACACGCGAGTTGCAATGTACATACTCGCGTATGATATGTGGGTTGATGTGCAAGTAGTTGCGTGTGCAACCCTAATGTGCAAATAAAAATATGTTCAGTTGGTCAGGTGATGATGTATCAACAGTTATGCCCATCTATAGTGTTTTGGCTACTTCAATCCAATTTGTCCTTTTTTGTTCTGACATATTGGATGTTAGTACTTGAACGAAGAAGTGCCATTTTACATGATAATAGATGCCCTTTAATGTGTGAGGTCAGAGCGAAGCAATGGCCGAAATACATTACAGTATTTAATCTTGAAAAACTCAAATGACCAAGGCAGCAAAGGAGGTACCTGAAACATATACATATCAAAGTCATATACAAAATCATATATGAGGATGCCATGTTCAATATAATGGAACACTAGCTCCTTCACAATATTTGATTACATCATATGATACGGGTAACAAGACCACACATATTACGAATGTGGATCGAAGCCACAATATACAATGATGAGCCTTCAAAATATGGAAGCTATGTAGTTGATCATGACACAATCTTGCGCAACTTAGGTTATAAAAGTGAACCTAAGGTCTTCATTGAAATTCAAAGGAACAGGTACAATCCCTACCATGTGAATAGATGTGTTGAATTCGAACATGGAAGGAACTCAAAAAGATGTCAGACAATGAGTAAAAATAACAACTGAAGCAAACTTAGTTCACCAATAATGGTAGTGAATCCTAACGTACCATCGTCAAAACTCTAGGTCTTCGTCTTCAGGAAGTGATGATGAGAAACCATGCTGTGATGAGGAAGGAAATGAATCCTCCAATATATCACAAGAGTGACTAGGAACTGGATATGGGAAGGTAGACACACGTAATACTCAAATAGGATAATGATGGAAATCAAGATAATAAGTAGATGAAGGGATAGATCCTTGAACAATGAGCACGGCATAGAGATAACCCAAGGAAGCTTTTGACTTGCAGATAGAACAACTAGACTTATCTGACATGTAGGAGACATGATCAGATTCCCCATGTATAAAGGACAAGTGGAGGAGTAAAAACTCAAAGTAATAGCGGAGTTGAAAGTGTATACTGAGACATGAGTATCAGAAAGTTCAGAGAGTGCTATGTCCAAGGAGGAAATGCTGCCACTGTTTATAACCCAAAGATAGTAATTCTTCATTATCTTTCCTGTTAAATTTTAACGAGTCCAAGAAATTCAACTCGAGTCTCTCTTAATTTTTGAAAAGCTTGAAGAGGGGAGAGAATAATTCTTGATAATGTTATTGATTTGTGTATTTTACGAGCCCTAACTAGTACATGCTCGTTGGTGTTTTCATATTTTGTGAGTCTGGAAACTCCGAAGAAGAATCCAGGGGGGTGATTTTTCATACAAGTTAGTCTCTTGAGGCCGGAAAAGTATAAAACAATCCACAGAAGAACTCTCTTAGCTCCCAAAGGACTAAGGTATACCTTTTCGTACTTATTCAACAAGTTCTGAAAAAGGGGTAAACTATCACTAGACCGATGCACCTTCAACAGCGGAAAATAGCCTAAGTTTAACGAGTGTGAAGGAAGGAAATATCACTTGGAAATATCCATTTGATTAAGAGAAATGGGGCTTACAATAGTAAACTCGATGCTTTGTTCTTTAGGTTTTTGCGAGCATGACAAAGACATAAAGTACACTCGGATTGTTTTTCATGTTTAGGTCCAGAGCACGAAAAAGAGAAAACTAAGCTCATACCCGGTGTCCATTTTCCATAAGTTTAGTTCCTTAGGTCCAGAAAAGTGATAAACCTATGCCTGAGAATAATCTTCTCAATTCCAAAGAAAAGAGAGTGCTCATTTTTCCTAACTATTCCACATTGTCCAAAAAAGCTATAAACTACCACCAATGTGGATGCCCGTTCACTTATTCTTAACGAGTCTGAACGAACAAGTCTACTCGATAGTCAAGTCTATTTTGAGGAGTCATACCTGGGACTAAAGAAACTCCATAAGGGTAGGGAGCTTTATAAAAAGGGATAGCTCGCAAAAAGATGGAAAATGAAGGCTCCTTTTGTTGTGAAAAACTACTAGGAAGGCTCCTGCAAACCTACCAAAACTGCAGCATGGGTACCAAAAGACAATAAAGTGTTCTAAACTAGGGTACCCATGAAAAGGAGGCCCTATCCACAGAGGAACAAAGATGCAGACGAGGTAAAAAATGGTTTAACACCATAGTCCATGGTCAAAGAAGTAATCCTAGGGTTAAAAACGGATAAGTTATATATGCAAGAGTACATATGGAGGACCAAATCCTACCCTATATGAGCAGATAACAACTTCGTAAAGATATCGAACCTATTGCACTTAGGAAAAAGTCATGGTATTAGTTCAATTATAAAAATTATTTTTTAAACTATAGACTATAGGTCCAAAAATTTGAAATATTTCTATATATGGTTCAAAAACAAAAATAAAACATACCATTTGACAATTTGCACAATTTGGCAATTTTTTAGTTCTGGCTTCAACTGTTCAACGAGGATAAAGCAGTGGAGAAAATCGACTTCCGTCAGTTGCAGGTTAATCTACTCTCCCTTCTCCTTCTTTTCATCCATTCAAATTTTCATTTTTGTGAAAAATTTTGTGGTTTCATGTCAGCCCTAAAAGTGTCACGCAGTACACACGGGTATGCCACTATGACTGTCGCGTACATGTGTTTCATACACGAATTTCTCAAAAGAAATTCACATATGCCACGTGAAATGCTTAAATCATAATCGCGTGTAATGCGTGACCTAGCAAAGATTGCAACATGGACAAAATTGAAGGAAATCAATGGGTTCTAATGGTCAATGGGCAGGTACAAATGGTGTTAGAATGGACAGAAAGAGAGCACGAAGACATGGATCGAGAAGCTCTGCCAGATTCCCCAACATCACACGATTTAAAACAATGTGGTTTACTAAAGTTCTTATGTACTTCCAGCATGAGGGCGAACGTCTGTTTACTGGAACATCTAATCAGTTACTGGGATCATGACCTTGGTGTCTTTGATCTTCAAGGGGAGATCTTGGAGGTAACAATAAAAGACATGTATTTTATTACAGGGATGTCCGGCTGAGGTATGCCCATGAACCTTGAGGGTACATGTAGGGGTGTGACCCTATGAGTGTCAAGGACTATGTTGACACTTACTGCCCACCAGGGACATAGAAGAAAGGATCATGCATTCCTATTGTTCACATAACCAAATTTCCATTATAGGTAGTGGTTAGCACTGTGGTGAGAATTGTTGGATATTCTTCATTGCATCTAGCTACTTGGTCACAGATGAGGATTGGAGTGGAGTGTATGCAAAGGGTAGTATTTGAGTGGTGCTCGGGTATGATCCCGATTATGAGGAAACAACTCTCTTACTACAAAAGAGGACGAAAAAAGAAATTTGGATACTCAAGTATATTAGTGGCGTTATTCTTTGAGAGAGTTCCTAATATAAGCCCCGCAGTGGCACTACCACCATATTCTCCTTGCCAGCCTAGACTGACCAGGTGGGGAGAGGTATTCCTTCGTCAGGGTGGCGGAGGATCTGTTCAGAGTGTCTATGATGATGAATTTTATCTGTGGTGGGAGCGACAAGTACCAACTCT
Organism: Pseudotsuga menziesii; assembly: GCA_001517045.1. Classification (NCBI taxonomy): domain Eukaryota; kingdom Viridiplantae; phylum Streptophyta; class Pinopsida; order Pinales; family Pinaceae; genus Pseudotsuga; species Pseudotsuga menziesii. The sequence continues at coordinate 324,705 of LPNX010400453.1, forward strand.
CAAGCAGTTTCTGTATGTTGGATTGGAGTTCCGAGGAGATAATGATCTAGTCCTCCCGCTAGGGGAGGCATGGGGAGAGCTAGGTATTTTTATCTTTTTTATGTTATTTAATTTTTGTGAAATTTAATCATGAAGTTATATACCTATGTATAAGAGTTTTAATCCATTTTAAAATGTTTAAATGCAGATATTGGACCTGTATTCCTTGATGGGAACCCTAGGACTTTTTTACGACCCACACAGGGTGGGTACCAGAATATCATTCGAGTTCTCGAGGGGAAGCTAGCTAGGCTAACCCAATGGGTTCCTACTATGAGGATTGAGCAGATTCCCCTTATGATGCAAAAATTTGTAGTAGGGATTCTGACCTCCTGGATATGCCTATTGAGGCAGGTAGACCGGGATGTTTTACATTACAGAGAGGCCTAGGAGGCATCCACATACGAGGAGGTTGAGGAGAAGGACTAGATCTATAGGAATATTTATGGATTACGATCCTATTTTTTGTATATTTATACAGTTGTGACAAGATCTTCGGATCAAGACTCGATCTATCTATGGACAAATTTTACATATATATATATGTATTTCCTGGTTATTTACATGTGTCTCAAATGTATCTATTATGTTTAGTTTACAAAATATGTGTTAAGTGCCAATCTATAATGTAGTTCGCATAAGCATCAGTGATTGTATTTTCATTTCTTGGAATGTGATTAAATGAAATATAATCAAAATTTCTTTCAAGTAATCTAACTTGCAAAAACTGATGTAACAAAGTAGGGTTTCACACCTGATAGTCCCCATTGAGTTGGGAAACCACGAGTTGACAATCAAGTCTCACCTTCAACCAAGTAATGCCATGTGACATGACATCCCATAGAAACTCAATGAAATCCCTGTACTCGGCCACATTATTAGTAGCAGGACCTAAGAAAGCACCTCCAGAGGTAACTAACTGTCCCGAGGATGAATAAATGACCCATGCGACTAAAGCCAGGTTACAAGTATGGCACCTAGCACCATCTACAAAACCCATGAACCACTCAGATGACATCTGTAACAACCAACATATTGTATAAGAAACACTAACCAACAAGCTATTGTACATAAAATACATACAATAAAAATACAAGAAAAAGTACCAAGCCTAGGTGTAGTACTTCTTCAGGTAGAAACCATTTCTAGGCTCAGGAAACTTATTTCCATCAAAATCAGTTAATTCATACGCCCCTTTTTTCAAGACCTTTGACAGGACGTAGGGACCTAACCACATGGAATTGAATTTTCCTACCCCAGGGGTTTTTTGTCCTGATCCCAAAGCAAGACAAGTTCCCCTTCAGAAAAAACCCTTGGCTTTACAGCTTTGTCATGCTGGTTTTTAACCCTATTCTTATGAGCCTCATTTGTTTCCAACACATCTCTGCGTCATTCATCCAACTCTTCTAAGTGCAGCAAACGTTCTTCTAGTTCTGTGGTGTCAGGGAGTACATGAATAACTATCTTAAGCATTGGAATTTCACATTCAACTGGAGTGACTGCTTCCACCCCATGAACGAGTTGGAAAGGTGAAAAACCGATGGCAGTATTGACATTAGACCGGTATTTCCAAAGTGAAGGATATAGCATGATGTACCAATTTGACCAACTTTCATTAATGGTGCATTTTAGAATGGTCTTCAAAATCTTATTTATTGCCTCTACTTGGCCATTCGCTTGCGGGTAGAGGGAATATGAGTGATATTGCTTGAACCCTAGCATAGTAGTCAGCTTGGTCATCATACTATTATGAAAGTGACTACCATGGTCAGTGACAATCTCCTTTGGAGTATCGAAACAAGTAATGATCTGGTTGAACACGAAGAAAGATGTCGTTTTTCTATCTGCTTTGAAGGTAGGCATTGTATCTACCCACTTGGTTAAGTAATCAACAATGACAATGATATATTTGTGCCCCCTAGCCGAAACTGGGTTTCACGTCACGAAATCCACCCCCCACTTAGTGCAGGGGCCTACCGCAATGATAGGAAATAGCGGAGCAGGATGTTACCGCATTTTCTTGGTGTAGAGCTGACACGGATGACAACGCTTCACAGCCTCGACACAATCTTTGAAGATCGTGGGCCAGAAATAGCCAACATGTAAAATCTTTTGGGCCGTTGCTAACCCAGATAAATTACCCCCACACGCTCCGCTATGGGAATCATTCAGGACATGCTCAAGCTCCTCATGGGTGAGGCACTGATGCAAAATATAATATACCCCTCTTCGATACAAAGTATCACCTATGATCAGGTATTTTTTTGCATGTACACGTAGTTTACGTTGTTCTTCCCTCGAGAAGGATGTAGGACACTTCAATGTCTAGAGATATATAAGGATATCTCTATACCAGGGATTAGAGGTGGAAATCAGAAAGATATACTCATCTGGGAATGAGTCTTCTTCAACCACTACACTTTCTTCTGTAGGAAATTTTGAGATAAGCTCTGCAAAAACTAAGGAATTTTTGGATTTAGCGGATTGAAAATCCAAGTCAAATTCCTGAAGAATTACTATCCATTTGTTGAATTTTCCCTCGATAATGCATTGGGACAAAACATATTGAGAAGAATTAATATCCACCACCACTTTAGTTGTCCTTGGTAAAATGTAGTGACGCAGCCTCCGAACAACATAAACAACTGCTAATGCTAATTTCTTGATGCGGGAGTATTTGAGTTTGGGACTAGCTAATGCATGAATGAGATAATAAACAACATGTTCTTGGTACGTGTCGTCCTCCTGAACCAATACTAACCCAATGGTCGACTCTGACGCAGCCAGATACAATTTAAACCCTTTAGATTAATCTGGTGGATGTAATAAGGGAGATGACAACAAATATTTTTTCAATGCCTCGAATGCAAGTTGTGCTGTTTCATCCCATACAAATGGAGTGTCCTGCTTAAGCAGACACATGAAACCATTAGTTATCTTGGCATAGTTAACTACAAAGCGTCGAAGGAAATTAGATTTCCCTTGCAGGCTCTGAAGTTTCTTGATAGACCGAGGATGAGGCAGATTTACAATGGCCTCTACTTTCAAAGGAACCACCTAAATTCCTTTGTTTGACACAATAAACCCGAGTAGTCTTCCCGAATCAACACAGAAAACACAATTGTGGGTATTCAAGCATATTTTGTAATGTTTACATCGTTCAAAAATTAAGCGAAGGTGATCTGGATGGTCCCTCCTCTTGCGAGAATGGGCAGGAAAATCATTAAGATATGGCTCAAAAATATTCTTAATGTCGTGGAAGGAAAAGTTCATTGCCCGCTAAAAGGTAGCCCTGACATTTTTCAAACCAAAGGGCATTTTCTTGTATGCGAAGATATCCCATGGACAAATAAAATCCATTTTGTGTTGGTCTTCCGGCTTGATTTGGATTTGATTGTATCCGGAAAAACCATCCATAAACGAAAAAACCTCGCTACCCACACAAACATCAACAATTTGATCTATAAAGGGTGTGGGGTAGTTTTCCTTGGGACACGCTTTATTTAGGTCATGAAAATCAGTGTACATGTGTATTTTCCCTTGTTTCTTATCAATGTGAACAGGATTGGATACCCATTTCGTCAAAGCAATCGGGTAGATAAAGCCAGCTTTCAACAACTTTTCCACTTCATCCTTAACGGTTGTCTCTTTACGCTAATTAACAGGTCAAATATTTTGTCGACTCAGTTTAGAATCAGGATAGGTTTGGATTTCGTGTTCTACAATCGATGGATCAATTCCTAGCATCTCCTCATATGACCAGGAAAACACATTGCAAAATTCCTTAAATAAGGTAGTATATATGGCAATCTCCACCAAAGAGCAGTTTGCAATGATATGCACATTTTCAACGACGTTGAGGTTTGCATAGATGTTGATAGGAATCATAACAGAGATATTTTCCATATTCCCCTCGACAAATATTCCATCCTTTGGAAAATGATTAATCAGTACATTAGCATCTTCCACCAGTCTCACGTGGAACTCTTCGTTTTCAATTCTATTCAGTTCTGGAAGAAAGTAGGATTTGTGGTGAACATCTTCACAAATGTTATCTCACCCACTCCTGGCTTCCAAAATGGCTTCATCCAAAGGAAAAACCATGTCTAAGCAGTCATATGAATATAAAGAGTTATCTGCCCAAGCAGGAAGATACGCTTCTTCTAACTCCTCTGAGACTATTGAAGGAATCGCGATAGGATTAGCAGTGGTGTTAACAACAGCTTGATAATCCACTTCCACTGCTGATAAGGGAACCTCAAGTTCATAACGCGAAGGAAGGACCCAAGGATTAATTCTATCGAAGACCGCCATGATAGACTTCCCTACACTAGTAGAACCTAGATAGTTTATAAGGGTTGGGATATCAAATGTTCCCATTAACGATGAATACATTCCAACCCCCAAGTTCTCATTAGCCGATATAGTCTGATCAATCAAAGGTACAGTGGACTCATTAGTTTCCAAATGGCCCTTCCGAGTGAAATTGAGTTGGTCAACAATAACCAACTTCCTTTCATGTGGAAAAACCACCACTCGTAGAACAACCAAGGAAATCATGCACATGGCGTAAGTACAAATTCTCCCTAATAAAAACTTATAGTCCAAAGGGGAATCAATCACCTCTACTTCAAAAACCATTTATTTCCTTGTCAGCTTAATCTCAAAAGCTGGTAGGATACCATGCAGACGGAAAGACCTTTCGTCGAAAGCAGTAAATAAGGTATTTGATGGAACTAGGTGTGGGGAACCTAAAGCCTTCCAGCAAGAAATTGACATAACAAATGTGGAAGCACCTTCGTGAACAACTGTCCTCCCAATGGTTTTTCCACCATGGACAACATCTACTAACAAAGCCACATGATACAATAGATGAATCTTAACATCTGACATATTAAACTTCGCCAAGAGGCTCGACAAATCCATACTGCCTAAAGTTGCTAATAGGGCATCCCGTTGAGTAGGACAACTATGTAACACTTCTAACACCGACATTGCACATGGGGTTTGAGCCAAATATTCAACTATAGAGTAGTTGGAAGAAGCCCTAGAGTTAGGATTGTGAAATGATTTTTTAAAGACACCTTTCGGTATCTTATGCATTGGATCAACATGTTTCTCTATAGTGAGAGGGTTAGAAGTTTCAATAGCCGTCTTACCCTTCTCTAAAGACTCTGCTTCGTAATTCTTGTTTCTTGTCTGGAGCAAGGTGCTAGATCGTACCATATTGATATAGTTATGATCAGTAGGGGCATTAGGAGTGCCTCGGCTACATTAGAAACAGAAGCTGCATTCTGTCCGTGGGGAAATGGGTCCTTCAGGACAATCGGTTGTTGGGTTTTAAGCAACTTCTAAGCTTGGTCAATACGATGGCATTGATGGGTCAGGTGGTCTCACTGGAACAACTTGCAAGGAAAATTCACCTTCTTCTTATCTTTCTTACCCCCATCAACATTGTTCGTGGGTTTTGGCTCGTTTTGATTACCCTCACCCTTCTTCCCTTTCTTCTTTTTTCCACTGGGCTACTGATTTCCCTTCTAAGAAGACTACGCAAAAATAGTCGCAATTTGAGATGAGGGGGTGGCAGCCTTTGCTACCTTCGATGTAGATTGTTTCACTAACAACTCATGTAGTTGCTTGGCCAGTGAATCTACAGTGCGAGAATTAACTGAACCGACCACACCATCAACATGGGGTCCAGGCTTTGGCTTCTTGGTACTATTGGTAGACCGTAGTGCCTCAGGTATAATCTCATATAAGATCCCAGACTGAGCATAAATCAAATCTAAGTGTTGGGCCCTGAGGATAGCCTCTTCTTCTATGGTGACCCATGAAAAGGATACGTCCTTAGATATATAAGGTAGTAAATATTTTAAGAACCACTCTAATAAGAACTCGGGGGGGGTATGGTTGCTTTGATAAGGATTTTCTGTATTCCCCACTCTTAGATGTGATCTGAGATGTGCGTGGCTTTGTTTTTTTGAAAAGTCAACAACAAATATGTGTCGGCATCATACCAGAAAAGAAGCTGGAAGTGGTTGAGAAACACAATTGCTAAGTCCAAAAAATGTCATATGCACCAGAGGAAAGTTCAATATACCATTTTGCTTCCACATGAGTCAAGGTCCTTTGGAATAGCCTCAACCGAATGGAATCATCATTCAGTGAGTTCGAAGAGCACCATAGGTGAAAAGTGGTTATATGGGCACCTGGATCTTTACCAGCTTTCCATTCAAACTTAGGAATGTTTGAAGGTAACTTAATCACAATAGGTGGCCATGCAACACTATGTCACACTGGGTCATTCATCAACTTTGACAAGTATGAAAAGTTTAAAGTTGCCAAGAAGGGAAATTTAGGCATAACCGAAGCTTGAAAAGCATGAGTCTAGAATGTACAAAGACCTGGCACCTGGTTCCAAAACGTAAATGTAAGGTTTCCCCCAGCCACTGGTTGTGAAGTAGTTGGACTACTTTGAAAAGGATTCCACCTGTAAGCCAGCGGATTACTTGTGTGTGGTGCACTATAAGTGGTTTGAGCCGCCCTAGATGAAACTGGAGTCTGAAAGATAGGAGCAAGTATCCCTCCACCAAAAATAGAAAAGGGAGAGCTCGTGAATGGGGTTGAAACTAGTGTCTGGAAACCTTGGCCATAAGCATTTGTGTTTCCAAACTGCATGCCCACATATTTAGGTGTAGGACCCACATAAGGAGTGGATGGGGTAATGTTCCTCCCATTCCACGGGAAACCCTGGACAAACGAGGAGGATCCAGCTGGAGCACTCTGAGTAGTGTGCATGAATGAGGGGGAAGGAATAGGTGCACTAGGAATCCTAGTGACAACCCCACTAGAAGGACCTACTACATTATAGGAATCCGATGGTTAGACCACTAGACTACTTGGTGATAATGGTGCAATAGATGCACTTGGTCTTGGAGTACCAACCGGGGGAGGTGGCACTCCTCTAGCCGAAATGGTTGAAGTGGGGGTAGAAATTCCCTCTCTAGAGCTAACCATAACTCTACTCATAGGAACACCAATAACAGGTGAATTAAAAGGAAGAACTTGGACGATCACAAGATCATTTAAGTCAGTCACAGGTGGGTTAAAATTCCTTGCAAACTCGTCAGCCTGCAAGTATTCGATCTCTACTACAATTGTATCTTCCTGGTTAATCCTAAGTTCCAGTTCAGCTGGAACTTCGCTAACTCCTACTGGTTCAAATGAACCGTCAGTACCTAGTCTTCGCCATTGAGGGGGCGGTGGAGGCTCCACCATATTAGATGGAGGATTTTTTTGCAACTTTCTTGACCTACGGAGAGGTTGGTCCTCCACAGCTAAAATTTTTAATCACACACACCTAAAGACCAACTAAATACAGAAAAACCAAACAACACTCATTCAAAATTTCCTAAAGTCACACAGGCACAATAGGTATAAGATATGCCTTCCAAAGGAAAGCCTGGGATGATTAGGGCCCAGGTCCAACCAGTGAAGAACTGATAGATGGTTACTTGGCATCCTGTGCATATGTTATTAGGCACAAGCGGAGGAATCACCCAACCGCCCTCCCACACTATCCACCGGGGTTACCTTCCAAGTCCGTCCAAGGTATACCATAAATAGCCTTTCGGTATCACCTGTGTATGATCCCTAGTGTCAAGAGAATAAATGATACTAAAACTACACTCAGAGTCTGACGGAACAGTCGCAAGCCTGATCCTTATGCATGGGCAGGGTAGAAAATCCCGAAACACTGTCAACACCGACACCGCACGAGGCCCAAGAGGTGGTATTGACAAGATCCCAAAACACATAAAAATCCTGATATACGCTTGAACAAGGAATCAGAGGGTTATCTCCTCAATCCAGGTCCTTACGCGGCCTCGTGTTTAACTCCTGTGTGAGAGGACATTTCCATATGGTCTCATGTAGAGGAGGATTTACCTAGTGAAAGGCCAACTACGTCTGAAGTCAAATACTTATGGACAGTTAAAACTCCCTAGTCCATAAGCCTAGCCTAAACTAGTTGATGTATGAACCTAAAAAAAAAAACTTAGTAGTAAATTTTAATTAATCTTTCTTTTTAAGTGGTTGTTATTAGTAAGAGGTAGCGGGATGAAAACTGTGTGGTGTTATAGACTCGGCAAAAGAAAGCAAAAAAATGATGTAAAAAATAAAATTTTCAAAGCAATTTGCAAGTAGTATGCCAATTTTTCTTTTCTTTTTCTCGTAAAATGAAAGCTAATGATTTTTTTAAACAAAGCATGAGAAACTACAATACTCTACATTTTTTTTTCTTGAAAAATAACAAAAATAACACTAGATACAACTTAATGCAAAAAGTATAAAATTTTTGTCTTTTCTTTTCAAAAAAAATTTGAAAAATTATAAATGCAACTAAATGCAAACTTGAGTAAGTTTGAACAATCTAAGAATATAGCAGTAAATGATGCAAGGATATCCTATAATAACACACTTCAACCTAACATGAATAAATGGCACAAAACCAAACTTGGCGGAACTATCAAATCAAAGACTAAATAGATTCAAAGCGGAAATAATGACTTACTCAAACCACTAACAATAGTACAAAGCATACAATGTTTCCAAGGACTGATCAATGACCCAAAAGACACAAGCACTCAGACCTAAGCCAAGTAGGATGACCTACAACATTCACCAATGAAGAAATCAAACACAAAACACTCAAGGACTTGAATGATCAAATAAAATGTGAGATGTACAGACCTAAGACTTACAGTATCATGTCAGAACCATAACCTACACAAGCATCAGAGAGGTCACAAAGCAGGGACAAGAAAGAACCCTATGAACTCAGACGCACGTACAGGAACACACACATGTTATAAAGGAAACCCCCGTGTGACACACAACTGTCCAGAAAGCAACCCACGTGTACAAAGTGAAATGTGGGACTGTCAACAAGAAAACTCGCATACACTGTCAAAATTAAAAAAAAAAAAAAAAGTACTAACAAACAGGCCCTGAACATGCAAAACTGAAAATCAAAGGAGAAAACAAAACAAGTCAAAAACATAATAAAAAATAGCAAAAGACTGGTCAGGGAGCCTAAAGAGAGAACCCGCAATAGGCTGGACTCCCCAATGGAGTCGTTGGTTCTGTTGTTTACGAAAACACACCCTTATAACTGAGGGTCTTTGGGGCTACCAACTTACTAGACTAAACTTGCACACAATTGGCCATGTACAAACTGAAATAGGAATAGAAAGAAAATTGAGCAAACCTGGTTTATGACGGTTGATCCTAGATTTTCTTCTCCTCTTCCAATTGCTTCCACAGCTTCCAGGGTATCTCCAATCACCTGCAAAGAAAAAGTTCTTCCTAAAAATATCTTATATATATATATATATATATATATATATA
>LPNX010400453.1:336050-376580 GCA_001517045.1 Pseudotsuga menziesii
CTTTCTTTATTGATAAATAAGGAGGGTGAGATTACAACCCAACGCCTGAAACAAGGGCTCATGTGCAAACCAAGGACACTGAGTTATGCTGCTCCGAGATATCCGAAGGCATACCACCAGCATAAATTTTCTCTTCTAAGTATGATTCATTAGCCTCAACCCCTACCCTCTATTTATACATAAGGAAAGAGAGAGGTTTGATGGTTGAGGAAGTTGGGATAGTTATGATTAAGGGCCCAACTGTCCTCTACTAATCATGCTTATATTTTTAAACTTCTAATTAAGGTACACACGACTATTGATATAGGAAATTCACGTATGACACATGGCTTGCTTTAAGAAAACCCGCGGGTGCAAGCCCTAAAAATATACACGCGAGTTGCAATGTACATACTCGCGTACAATACATGGGTTTCTTTGCAAATAGTCGCATGTGCAACCCTAATGTCCAAACAAAAATATGTTCAGTTGGTCAGGTTACGATGTATCAACAGTTATTCCCATCTATAGTGTTTCGACTACTTCAATCCAATTTTTTCTTTTGTGTTTCGATATATTGGATGTCAGTACTCAGACGGAGAAGTGCCATTTTACATGATAATAATTTCTTGATCATTATACTGAATTGCTTCTTCCTCCTTCAACCTTCTTTCATAGTGAGGTTCATTCCAGCCTGAGATCCCAAAGTTTTGCTAAATTAAACACCTTTTTGACTTCTGAATTTCATGATAATCATTTAGGAAGTCAGGAGTCGACACGACAACAGAACATAATCGTTCATGTCTCCAGTTTCCCTTCTCCCTCCCAACTTTTGATTCCCGACATCGACACGTCGAAAGTAGAAAGTTGGAACCGAATCATTGGCACGTAATCAATGGCTTGGATCAGGTCCTACATGATGACCTATTGTCAATATTTCCCCAATTTCATAGAACACTTCGCTAAATTTATCACTTTTGGTCATGACCTTTATATTGAAATCGACGACCCCGATTCCGTCTTATCTTGACAATCAATGAACACAGTTTCTTTGTTTTACATAGGTCGAAACTTAGTCGATTTTCCATTCTACGCCACATCCTCTGCACTGAGATCAATGTCTTGGATTACCTCTTTTCCTGGAAATCAACCCAGCCACTCAACCATGGAAACTTGACGATTCTCACCTTTACTTAGACAATTTCAATTATGGGAATTCAACCATGCCACCTCTATTTCAACAAATTCCTATAAACCCAATTCAATGCATGCAAATGCATGCGTGCAAGACTTTGCCACCCATTAACAAATCTATAGGCTAATGGAAATGCATGCAAATGCAACTAAAATGCACAACATGAATACAAAACACTTAACTAGTGCAATTCATACAAAATGCAATCATTTCTTCATAAATAGAACATGAAATGAACCCCTTTACATAAATAACATGTTCACAACTATGTATAACCATTCCATTGAACAATTAATCCCTGCAATTATATTCATTCGTCATACATGATTAAGCATTCATTACATGAACCAAATGGAATTCATAGACAATAAAATTGAGAATTCATGAACACTAATTGGACAATTCAAACACAACAGAATACTTATATTTCAATTGAACTGTTCAAGGAACTGCCTATGTGAGTGCAACATTCCACCCAACCATAGCTCTCTATCCATCTTATATAATTTCAACTGATAGGACACCCTTGAGCTGGGCTATGATATCCACTGGGGAGGAACCAAACTAGCTCACTCATAGTCACTCATTCTAATCCTGTTTCTTACTAGGTTTATCAAGCACACACGAAGTCAAAGGGAAGGCGAATGTTAAGCTAGTGAGCTTAGCGATAGAGTTACATGCATCTCCACTAGTTCTGCCAGCCCTGACACCCAAAATACACCCAACACAAGGAAGAGTCCCTTATTTGATACACAATTCTTTAGTTGCTCTTCCCTCCAATTCTCTTCAGGGTGGGCATAGAAAGGTCCAAACTGGTAACTCTAAAGACTTTAGCCTTCATTGGGTTTATCAAGATATTCACCCCCAAAATTTCTCAAAATTCCTATTTCTCTCCGTCTGTAATTCCCAATTATGCTAAACTCAGATGCACAATTCCATTCATAGGGTTTCCATCATTTTTAGATTAGGTTGGTTCCACTGTTGCAAATACAACATATTGGGGAATTTTAATTATGATGGCATGCTCCGTTTTCTTTCATTCTCCTTCATGTATAGATCGCATAGGTGAGAGTATGCCTGAATGAATGAGGACCAAATTCATTTTTCCTCTTTTAACCACTTATACTATGAAACGAGAACTTTATACTAGGAACGAGAACCCTAGCCATAAAAACGATGATTTTTGCATAAAAAGCACCCAAAACACCCCCAAATAGAAAAGTGTTGATACCAGTATACATGGTTTTTTTTCGGGGTAAAAAATAGAGCCATAGCCTAAACATCCAATATTGTTGTTTACAAAAACTTTAAAATCAACCCCTTAATTGGAAAAAGTTCTTTTTCTTTAATAGATAAATTACAAATTTTTTGAAACTTGTATGTTAAACAAAAAAATTCATAAATAACGACTCTAACCATAGAAAATCAAAGAAATTATGATATGATTCAAATAAAATCATATATTAAACTACATAAAAACAAATCATTCATATAAATTTAGCTTCAAAAATAAAAATAAAAATTATAACATTTTTTTGATTTTTTTAATTAAAAAAAGACAAAATTAAAGATAAAAAAATTATTTTAAAAATAAATGAAAACAAAATCAATTATGTAAAACGCAATATTTTAAAACTTTATAAAAAAAAAGTTAAAATAATTTATTAAAAAAAATGTTTTGAAAAAACAAAATAAAACAAAAAAAAAATAAATGAAAACAAAATCAATTATGTAGAAAGTAATATTTTAAAACTTTATAAAAAAAAAGTTAAAATAATTTATTAAAAAAAATGTTTTGAAAAAACAAAATAAAACTAAAAAATAAATGAAAACAAAATCAATTATGTAAAAAGTAATATTTTAAAACTTTATAAAAAAAAGTTAAATAATTTATTAAAAAAATGTTTTGTAAAAACAAAAAAACAAAAAAATTAAAAAACAAAATAAAACAAAAGCTTACATCTTGCGTATCCTACTCCTATATGGAGAAGCCTACTCCTATATGGAGAAGTGGTGCTGTAGTGGTGGCAGAAAGGTGGAGGTGGTGTGCAAAAGAGGGTAGGGATGGGCGGCGCGATTTTGAGAATCGCGCCGCCCATCCTTATCCTCTTTTGCACACCATCTTTGTTAAGTTTGAATTAAGTTGTAAGTTGTATGTGGTTCGTTAAGTTTGAATTATTTCAAATTTTTTTTTTTTTTATGTTGTAAGTTGTATGTGGTATGTTGTTTTCTTTATTTTTCTTTATTTTCTTTATTGTTTTTTAGTATGTGGTTTTTTTTATTTATTGTTTTTGTAGTTAGGTTTATTTAATTTGTTTTTTTGTTTGGTTGTTTTGTTTTTTGTTTTTGTTTTTTTATTTTATTTTACAACATTCAAGTTTAAAAATTATTTTTATAATTTTGTTTTTAATTTTTTATAAAATATTAGTTTTATAACATGGTTTTTGTTTGTTTGTTTTGGTTTTTAATATTATATATTTGTTTGTTTTGGTTTTTAATATTATATATTTGTTACAGGTAAACGCTTAATATTTATAGTGTTAGTAGTGATTTATTTTTTACGGATATTAAACACATTTATTTTGTAAATTGGACCAAAGATAAGGTTTATTAATTTGTTTTAATAAATGAAAATAATGAAGGCAGATATAGTCAGACGTTGACCTATAATGTCGGAGTTAAAAAATTAACATATGCAGAAAGTGATTTGAAAGAAGTGACTGCAAAGATCTATAAAAGCCACAAACCTTGATTAATTATCTCATAGATACATTTTCAAGAAAAGGAGATTGGGTCTTAGTTTTGTTCTCGGGTCCAAGTAAAATTTTTGATATTATATATGAAATCATATTTCAAGTTTTATTGTTTTTTTTATTCTTCATTATTATTATTTTTTTAAAGTATGTTTCTTTATACTATTTCACTAAACTATTTTTTGTTTTTGGTGATTAGGTATAACAATAACATGCTCCCTACAGAAAGGAGGAACTTGCATATCCATTGATAATGATCCACCGCAATGCAATTATATCAAGCAAAGAATTAATGATATTCATGTTCTTCCTGATGAATTGCAAGAAGTTGGTTTGAAGAAATGAGAGTTTAGTGAAACACTTGTGGCGAAGATGTCCAAAGAGCCTCAACCCCCATTAGGAGGAATGTTTGTAAATGAACACTTTGGGCATCTTGCAGACATAGAACACCCAATGGAAGCGGAAATTGATATCCTTGAAGAAATCCAAGATCCATAAAATTTCAATTTTGATAAAGAACTTGGCCTGCATGATATTATTGATTAGTTTCATGTCTTGAAGAAAATGTTAAATTTGACAATTTTTTGATAAGAAATATTAGTAATGTTTTGACTTTTAGGCTTTATTTTAGAAATAAAATTTCTATATATAATGTTTTTAATATGTCATTTACAAATATATGGTAGAGTTTTTCTTGAATTTATGTGAATCGTCACTTTTTGGAAAATAATATGAAATAGTATCATTTTTATACATAAAATCTTTGAAAATCTATTGAAAATTGTTTTGAAATGTCTTTATTTTATGGATTTTTTTACAATTTTGTCAATAAAAATGTCTTCTTTTGTCCCTAAAAATGTCTTCTTTTAAAGAAAAAATGCAAAATGTATATGTTTTTCATTATAACTTGCTTCTAAATATATGTTATTTTGTTAAATTTCTAAAAAACATACTTGAAAATAGAAATAAAAAATATTTTACGACAAAGATGATTCAAAGGTCCAAAAAAATGCCTCAAAATGAAAATGTGTGATACTAGTATCAACCCTTTTTGAAACGGAGTTAAAAATAACTAGTAAAATTAGGAGAGAGAAAAATGAGAATTGTGTCGAGTTCTCGTTTCATAGTATAAGTGGTTTTTTCCAAGGTGTATTAAATTGAGCACATAGATATGTGAACAAACACACAACTCACAAAATAGATCACACAATTTACTCAGCAATTGAAGAATGAAACAGTGCAAAAAAGGCTTGCAGCTGTGAATGCTATCATTAATCAAAAAGTAATCGAATGATAATTACAATGAAGTAAAATGGCTTTAATAGCCACATGAAATTCGAATCCACATGAAGAAATTTGAATTGATAGACTCTACTTGACTGTAGGTAACTAAGACCTTGTCTAAATCACTATCAAAGGACTCAGTAGTTAACTGACCTTGTCTAAACCATAACCGGAGTTCATCGGAGCTCTAAAACACAAATCAAGTGTTACATTCAGTGTTGACTAAGGCTAACTGACTGTGGTAGGTGAGAAATGCACCCCACATGAGTGTAGTCAAGTAAACCTAGTGCTAACTGAATGTAGAGGACTAGAACTAAATGTAACTGACTCCTAACTTAGCTTGACTAGTCATTAACTGAACTGAACTGACCTTGGTTGGTTTCAGCACTCCCAATGGCTCCTAAATTGTAGGGATTGGTCTAGGAGGCTCCTAAACTGATGCAATCAAGTGCAATCAGTGGCAGTGAGCCTCAATTAGTGTTCCCCACACTTTAGTAACTGAAACATGTGCCCCAATTAGGCCAAGTTGACCCAATGGTGTTAATGACTATAAATAGACTGGATGGACTCCCAATTTAGACATATGACCAAATTTGGACAAGGGAGGATTAATAATCCTAACACTCCCCCTGAATGCTAACTTGGACAACTGTGGGCCTTGGTAACTAAGACCATAGGTCACCCATTACATCAAGTAAAATAAAGTAACTGCTTAATACAAGGAGCTGGGGCAAAAACCACATGGGAAAAAATCCCCCCCTCTATCTAAGCAGGTAGAATCAGGTCTCAAGTTTGAAAAACTTGAAAATATGTTGCTACAATCTTCATCTCTATGAGGTAGCGAAGCATCATGCATGGTGTGTTGTGCATAGGTATTCTGGGGCCTGGCATGTAGACTTCTCCTTCTTCTCCAAAAATGATGATGGAAGGAAGGAGGAATGTAATCTTTGTCTCTTGATGAATGAAGAGGTGTATGATCATATCCATTCTTCTGAATGTAGTGAGACTGAGCCCTTTCCATATAGCATCTTACAGGGAGTCTATTGCATCTCCCTGAAGGAGGTAATATAGCATGACATAGCACAAGGGTCTTTCCTTTCTGAGTGTCAGGTGAGTTTCCAGTCATCTTCCTAGCTTCCAGTTTGGAAGTAGGGACTGAATCTAGATCTGAGTCACCCTGAATCTCAAGGTCATAAACTGATAAAGATGGATCTGCAAAACTAGTAGAAGTTGTAAAAGAAGTAGATGCAATGATTTTACCTTCCCTTGCAAGTGGGTGCTGAGAGTGCACCGGTTCTGAAGGAGGCAGGAAATGTGAGAACTCATATGCTTTTGAAGCATGATTTGCAGTACCCTTTGCTATGATGCTCCCAGTACAGATATATGTGATCTCCACCGAGTCAGGACCAAAGATTACTTTCTTCGGAGATACAGTATGGGTCATCTGATAGACAGAAAACAGGTTTGAAGCTAGAGAGGGAACAAATAGTACATCTTTGAACCTTCCATGTTCAAGTTTGACAGAGCCCTTTCCCTTTATTTTGACTTTACTGTTATTTCCCATCTGAATACTAGGACCATCAAAGGACTGAAAAGAAGAGAATGATTCTCTGGATGCAGCCATATGGTTGGAAGCTCTAGAATCAATGAGGAAGACAGGTGCTGATGTGTAGCAAGCCTTCAGTGTATGTCATTTCCTTTGGTATTCTTCATCTTCTTCTTCTTCAGAGTCATCCTTCCTTGCGCTAGCAGGTACATAAATGTTATGCTTTTTCAAAAGAAGAGCCATTTCATCAAGTTGTCTTCTCATACAGGAGCTTTCTGAATGAAAGCCCCTTCCACAATAAGAGCAGAGGACCTTGCCTTTGCCATTCTTCTTGCTTCTCTTTGAACCTGAATGTTCTTTTGACTGCTCTTTCTTCACAAGGGACTCATCCCTTTGCTTCCCTTTGTCATTCGCTACCTTATCTCCTCTTGCAACTAGAGCTAGATCTTTGGGAGATCGAATGATCCCCATTTGGATCAATTTATCATTCTTAGAAATAAGAGATTGGATGAAGGCATTAAGAATGGGCATCTTCCAATTTGGAGTAGTAAGCATTACTGTTTGGAACGTGGATACAAAGAGTGAGTAGTCTGCATTGAGATTTGTGAGAATGGAAAGGATGAGCTGATCTTCATCCTTCTTCACTTTGCATTGTTTCAATTGATATATCAGGTTCATGAACTTTGTGAAGAATTCATTCAGATATTTGAAATTGGATGGATTAAGAATAATCAGATCATTTTCTAGCTGATGGATCCTCATCTCATCATGCTTATCAAATAAGGAAGCAAGCTTGTCCCAAACCTCCTTAGGAGTCTCCAAGTCTTGGATGTGAAATCAAAGATCTCTAGAGACTGAGGAGAGCAAGAGTCCATGGGCTTCATCAAGCCTGTTCATGTGCTTAGCTTTGTCTTTATCATATTCTGTCTCTTCCTCTATTTCTTCTGTGAGTTTGAAGAGATGCTTGGTACAGAGCATTACCACAATGTCATCCTTCCACTGGTGATAGTTGAAGGAAGTGAGAGGCTCCACTGGATGAGCCATTTTGAATGTAGTAAGAAGGATTGAGCTGCTGTAGCGAATGCAATGAGAAGAAGAGGCTGCTTGCAGCGAATGCTGTAAGAAAAGCTGATAACCTGTCACACAATCAAACATACAAAGTAAGGTCGATAATCTGCACTTTTGGAATTTCCTTCACACCCAACATAGTTGATCAAGAAAGCTTGATCAACAATTTCCTAACTTGGGATATTAAGTGGTAAATTCTCCGCTTCTGGTGCAGTACTGGAAGGAGCAATTTGCTCAAAAAAAATGATCCAGCTGGAGATCTGAGGAGGAGAGGTGTCTTGTCCGCCAAGGCTCTGATACCATATTAAATTGAGCACATAGATCTGTGAACAAACACACAACTCACAAAATAGATCACACAATTTACTCAGTAATTGAAGAATGAAATAGTGAAAAAAAGGCTTGCAGCTGTGAATGCTATCATTAATCAAAAAGTAATCGGATGATAATTACAATGAAGTAAAATGGATTTAATAGCCACATGAAATTCGAATCCACATGAGGACATTCGAATTGATAGATTCTACTTGACTGTAGGTAACTAAGACCTTGTCTAAATCACTATCGGAGGACTCAGTAGTTAACTAACCTTATCTAAACCATAATCGAAGTTCATCGGAGCTCTAAAACACAACTCAAGTGTTACATTCAGTGTTGACTAAGGCTAACTGACTGTGGTAGGTGAGAAATGTGCCCCACATGAGTGTAGTCAAGTAAACCTAGTGCTAACTGAATATAGAGGACTAGAACTGAATGTAACTGACTCCTAACTTAGCTTGACTAGTCATTAATTGAACTGAACTGACCTTGGTTGGTTTCAGCACTCCCAATGGCTCCTAAATTGTAGGGATTGGTCTAGGAGGCTCCTAAACTGATGCAATCAAGTGCAATCAGTGGTAGTGAGCCTCAGTTAGTGTTCCCCACACTTTAGTAACTGAAACATGTGCCCCAATTAGGCCAAGTTGACCCAATGGTGTTAATGACTATAAATAGACTGGATGGACTCCCGATTTATACATGACTCCCGATTTAGACATATGACCAAATTTGGACAAGGGAGGATTAATAATCCTAACAAGGTGGTCTCGGCCAAACTTCCCGCACAAGGTTATTTCCTTCGGAAGAACCAACGATGTCCACCTATCATCCTTTTCCCTATTCCCATTCCCTGTTCATTAGAGTCATGAGGTTGCTCCCAGCCACTGATCCTTTTCTTAACTAAATGCTAGAAAAATGGAAATTAATGGAGAGTTCTTTCCATTTTTGACATAGGGGTTCCCACAAGGACACTTGAAAACAAATGTCACATCCCATAACCCCCTCACCTCTCCCTAATGGATGTCATAGCCCCTCATTCATGTTGCCTCCATAGCTATCCTTGAACATTATATTTGTATTACATAATATTTACAAGTTTTGCATTTCCCATGGCTTTCAAAACAAATGCAATGCTTGTCTTTACAACCCAACTATTCACTAGTGGGGCCTTGGCCTTGCTCCATGTTAGGAATTATACATTACATATAAAACATTTACATAGTAACAACGCCAATACATTCCGAGGATCAAAATGGGGCATTACAACCTCTCCCATGGTTTTATAAAACCATGGTATTTCCCCATGGTATTTTATTTCTTTATCTTTTCATTTTCTCTTGTTTATATTTATTTATTTGCACATACCATCAACTTATTCTCTAATGTACGTAACAAGATCTAGAAACTTAGTCTTCATATCCTAAGAAGTATTTCCATGTGCCTGCTTCACATGCACGTCCTTCCATTTTAGAATAAATTTACCATGTGTGCACCCACACTAGAGTAGACTTGACCATTCCAATAGGGGTAGTTAATCCCTAAGAATGAGCAAGTCAAATCCACTCTATTGTGACCATGAATACTAGAGCCAAGAAGACATGTGATGGGAAACCCAAGTCCTATACCACTTGATTAAGTACCATGATCAAGAAGTATTATACCAAGGCCTCTAAGAACCACTAAGTAGATATGAAATAATCCTAGTATTCTACCACTTGGCCAAGAACCATGGCCAAGAAAGGCTACATTCAGGGGTCTCACATACATTAGTGAGTGAACCATCGTCATCCTCCATAGGTCAAACCACCATAACCCATCAATCCAAGCACCATGGCTACGCTTAGGAGGATGTCTAACTGAAGATTCCCCAAACATCAACCATCCTAAGGATGAAAAATATAGGGATAAGATCTGAGAAACCTTTTAGGAAGAAGATGGAATTTCCGTTTTGCATTGAAGTGCAAATTTTGAAAAAATTCCAACATGGTCTTAGAGCTTGTTCTTGTTGAGATCAGTATTGAGAAAGATGGGTTTGCATTTCAACTAGAGATCATATGGGATAGGGACTTGACTTAGTCCAAGTCATTGGGTGTGAAACCCCAAGTTGATTGAGAGAAGCACCTTGACCCTTGGAAGTGTTGTTTATTTTTCATTCATTTATGATTTGTGCTTGAGATGACCATTTTTACCTATGATATGTTTTGATAGGTTTCTCTTGTGATGAGAGATGATGGATCTTTTACAATGATGGTTGTTATAGATGTAATTTCAGCTAGTCTCACATCCCTAAGATGACCTGTGATAGGTGGTTGATATGTTCAAGTGGTTTCCTGTGATAAGTGGTAAAACTATGTGATTATTGACTAGCATGGTTTTAATATCAATGGGTGAGATACTCTGAAGGACTTGTGATAGGTGGATAATTTGTTCTAGTATATGTCAGTGTGTTTCTCATCTTCATATTGCAAATTTTCTAGGATGGATATGGATTTGGTCTCTTTCTTTTCCTCTAAAACTATGTCTAGTGTTGGATGGTTTTTGGACAATGGGATTTTGATGCATATGACATTAGGAATATATTTGTTGAGTAGATTTCATAAGCCAGAGGGAGGCATGCTTGTGGAGCTTGGTAATGATTATACTTATGTGTAAGGGTAGTTGGATCCATTTCATTTTAGATTCCTCAGGTCATGTTCTTGGGTTAAATTTTGTTTTGTTTGTTCATGTATTGAAGAAGCATATTATTTTAGTGTCTTGTACAACAAATATACATTGTAGAGTTTCTTTTGAGTGATAGAAGTGCACCATTAGATATTGTTGACTAGATAGCTTGAAGACTTTGGCTAGAGTGGTGTGAGAGAGTATCCATTATAAGTTACTTGTTTATCCAATAACACTATTACATTTCAATGAGAGATTGGTAGAGCCTTATAGTTTTGAGGAGGCACATGTAGAGCATGCATAGTGGGATGTGTTATCACTAAAGTTAACTCTCGACTACAAGAGAGCCAAGCTCAGAGAAATCTTAATGATGTGGAAAAAGTAGATATGTATGAGAGTTTATGAGCAGGTAAATATGCCATGGGATCAAATATCTGCAACAAATATACAAATGTAACACGTTGTAATAGAAAGATTTGCAACTGTGAACTTATAGAAAAAGTAAGTTAATCCCATTCCAGATCCTTAATAAACATGTATATAACTGATAATAATTCTGGTATGGATGCATAACGACCATACACACAACAAAATTATGAACAATACATAATTTATCAATTCATAATAAAACAAAATAGGGCTCATCTCGACTGTAATCACTCCAGAGCCTCTCTTCATATTAAGGGAATCAAAATAAATACATGTCTGCCTGCAACCAACAGTAGCATCTTTTTCTAACCTTCCCTCAACCCTCGGCTGGAACTCTCTGTGCCCACTTCATTACAGAATGATGAAATTTATAATAATTACATAACCTATCTATATACCTAAAATAGAAGTAATTCTTGACTCATTACCAGAAAATATGGAATGATTGCTAAAATCAAATCACAAAACCATTTGTTCTCTCTTCTTGGAATCTAGGAGTGTTTGACTCATTTAATCCAAAAATCTCTATTATTAAATATTCTGCCATTTTCCCTTTGAATACTTAAATGCTGCTAGAGGACTTCATTGAATGGTTGCAAAATATGGAAATAGATTAAAAACTGCTGGAAATCTGGGATTGATGATATTCATCTACCACCTATCCTCTGTCTCTAAAATCTTAATGAAATATTGACTGTTGAAAACCTCTGCCATCAAAGACCTCTCAGACTTACAATTTCAATTTTTATTGAAGAGAATTTTCAAGCTCCAATTGTTTGATGAGTGTTAACACAGAAAATGGCATAAATTATGATCTGCTGAAGAATGACTCCCTTTAAATCTGGAAATGGATGAAAATAAAGATGATGCAATATCTCCGGCACTTGAACATTCTGTATTTGATGAATGGCACACTTGGTGTGAAATATTTCTGAACACTTGCTTGTTCTATCCGTTACACCTGGGCATTCTATTTTGTAATGGGAATAATCCCACATGCAATACACTTTTTAATTATTTTATATGCATTGATGCTTCAACAAAATGTATGACTTTATTGACCCATGGACTTCCTTTTGGCAAGCATTGGTTTGGATTTACTTGCGGTGAGAAACTTGGCTTGGGACATGACGGATAAACATGAAAATGGGATAAAGACTTATTCTTTTACCCAAAGACTTTTGCATAATACATGGGTAAGAAGGTAATGACTTAAAATAATATATATTTTGTCTTTTTAAAATAAATTATTATTTAAATAAAAGAATAAAAATCTTTTTCTAAATAAAAGAATAAAGATTTTTATCTTTTAAAAATAATAATTATTACTAAAATGATAATGCATTTAGAAGAAATACTTTGAATAGAGATCTCTTTGGGAAACATAGAAAACAAGGCCAATGACACACCCTACAAACTAACTTGGATGGAGGTTTGAGGAGATAAGAAACTAACCATGTTGATACTGGAACAATCATGAATTTTTTGACAACAAAGAAAAATGAGATCCCTCTCTACATAAGCACTGCCAGAATCCAAAAAATTCCGTGGACAGATCTGGTGACAACATCTGGCTCTGGATGGGGATGGCATGCCCACCGTGGGCTGCCAAGAAAAAGCAGACCTGTGCCTTATCTGCTGGGCTGGAGTTTTCATGCTGCTGCAAACCCAGAAATTGAAAAAATGTTTTAAAATCATAGTCTACAAACTGAAGATTGCAATCTGTTCTGTTGTATATAAAATTTTGAATTGATCCTACTTTGTACCAGTTCTCCAATGGGTTATGGAGTCAGTCAATATCATTTCAAATTTGGCCCAAACTTCTGCAACTTATTCAAACTGTAACAAAAAAGCTGAAAACAAACTTCTGCTGCAAACTAACAATCTGAAAAGAATCTTCATGCTCGATGATGAGCTTATTCTTCTATCTATTCCTACTTATAACCAGTAAAACTGGCTTGACATGTGACATCATGTTTCCAATGAAGCCATGATAACATTGAACAAATTACAAGATCTCTTTCAGTGCAGATAGAAATCAGAGAGGCATTCATTATGTGTAACATAAATTTAATTTGTAACACATACTTATAAACATCATCTGATTTAATTCCAAAAGTAACAAGGCTGAAATCTTCTGAGAAACATGATTCCATATAAAAAGCTACTGGATCATAGAAAAGAGAAGTAGATAGATAACCAAACATGATTACCTCTGCTAGCTGCTCAATGATTTCTTCAACCTCTGATGTATGGTTGTCATAAACTAGTTTTGACTGTACATGACAAATAAGCAGAATGTTTTCATAATTTTGTTGATCAAATCTAACTTTTCCATATGCTACCTCATACATATATTCTTGATGAGCAGCCTTTTGATTTTCCTCTTTAATCACAGATAACAACTTATCATAAGAATCCTCTTAAAGGAGTTGAGGAAAGACCTCTTTTTCAATTATTTGTTCATTTAAATCTAAGACAACAAGTACATCAAAGACAAAATCAAATGCACCGACAACTATGCAGTCATCTTTCCTATCATCAATTAGATCTAAAAAATCTTCCTCAATAACATGATTTTCATTCTTGCAATCAGAAGAAACATTTTCTTTCTGTTGAACATGCTCTTCAAATTCATCTGAGTTTTCATCATATATGGGCTAATAAAAAACATCATGAAGAGTATTTTCTTGACTCTCCAAATTTTCCAAAAGAGTGTGTGAAATTTCATCATTAAAGATTTGATCTTCAAAACTTTCTGAAATTTGAACTCTATAAATTTTCACTTCATGAGTTTCTTGGAAGGATGACAGCGCATGAGCAGCTTGATTGGTTTTCAAAAGTGAAGACTTCAGTTCTATAATGCTATCATCAGTTTTCATATCAGAATTCTGAAACTTTTCTTGATGCAAAACATAATTAAAAGAAGAAACTACGTATAACGAGTCTGCTTCCTCGTTTTCTTTAGCAAATTCTAAATCCACAATTTCTTCATTATCCATTTCTAGTTCATGTTTATGGGAAGACACATCATCTTGAAGATCATTAGAGAGATGATGAAGATTAAGAGGAACAATTTATTCTCTATCTATATCTTCAGTCTCATTATGCAATTCATATTCCTCACAACAATTTTCAAATAAAAACTCAGCTGAAAAGTACCTTTTAAAGTGCTTATGGAACACTGTGTGGAGATATTTCAAGGATGAAATGTTGGAAGGAGGTAATGAGAAATACCATTCACGTGCATCACTGTCCAATGAATACATGAACATCTTCGTGCTGTAGATCTAGTAGATCCATGCACTCATGAAACTTAATGAGGTGATATGCAGAAATGTCTTCTTTCCTTTCTCGGAAAATAGGCAGAAAATCTCCCCATTCTGACATATTCGATACTGGATGTGGCAAACCAGGAACTGCAGAAAAGTCAAGAGGTGCAAACCTATGAGCCACAATGGCCTTCATTCAATCCCGTTATGTCATTTTGGATCTTCAATAAGTGGGGTCGCCTCTGGATTCTTTGGAGTCATCTAGTGAAAAAATATGCAATCATATAAGTGTCCACTTCTTGTTCACTGTCATGAAGAGTATCTAATCAATATCGAACCCCGAGGACGATGACTTCATTCCTCCGTACCTGGAAATGGCGCCAGAAGATGTTATCACTAAAGTTAACTCTCGACTGCAAGAGAGCCAAGCTTAGAGAAATCTTAATGATGTGGAAAAAGTAGATATGTATCAGAGTTTATGAACAGGTAAATATGACATGGGAAATATCTGCAGCAAATGAACCATATAAGGCGATTATTAAATCAATCGCTTTCCCTTTCCAAAAAAAAGGGAAAGGGAACAAAGAGACCTTAGGACTGTCAAATTTATTTTATACACCTAGAACTTCAGAAACATTGCTGGATGATGCTCAATGAGAGAGCCTTTATGGATGGACAAGCTGCGATAACCCTTGTTTACATATTCATACTTGGTACGACACTTAGACCTACTACTCTCCCTACTTGCATTTCTTTATGTTAGACTGTTGTGCGTGGGATCGGATCGTCGTACAAATGTAACACATTGTAATAGAAATATTTGCGAGTGTGAACTTATAGAAAAAGTAAGCCAATCCCATTTTATATCCTTAATAAACATGTATATAACTCGTAAGAATTCTGGTATGGATGCATAAATACCATACACATAACAAAATCATGAAGAATACATAATTTATCAATTCATAATAAAACAGAATAGGGCTCATCTTGACTGTAATCACTCCAACTACTCTCTTCATATTAAGGGAATCAAAATAAATACTTGTCTTCCTACAACCAATAGTATCAACTTTTTCTAACCCTGCCTAAGCCCTCGGCTGGAAATATCTCTTCCCACTTCGTTACATAATGATGAAAATTTATAATAATTACATAACCTATCTATATACCTAAAATAGAAGTAATTCCTGACTCATTACCAGAAAATCTGGAATGATTACTAAAATCAAAACATAAAACCATTTGTTCTCTCTTCTTGAAATCTAGGAGTGTTTGACTCATTTAATCAAAAAATCTCTACTATCAAATATTCTGCCATTTTCCCTTTGAATATTTGAATGCTGCTAGAGGACTTCCATTGAATGGTTGCAAAATATGGAAATAGATTAAAAACTGCTGGAAATCTGGGATTGATGATATTCATCTGCCACCTATCCTCTGTCTCTAAAATCTTGATGAAATATTGACTATTGAAAACCTCTGCCATCAAAGATCTCACAGACTTACAATTTCAATTTTTATTGAAGAGAATTTTCAAGCTCCAATTGTTTGATGAGTGTTTACACAGAAAATGGCATAAATTCTGATCTGCTAAAGACTGACTCCCTTTAAATTTGGAAATGGATGAAAATAAAGATCATGCAATATCTCCAGCACTTGAACATTCTATATTTGATGAATGGCACACTTGGTGTGAAATATTTCTGAACACTTGCTTATTCTATCTGTTACACCTGGGCATTCTGTTTTGTAATGGGAATAATCCCACATGTAATACACTTTTTAATTATATTATATGCATTGATGCTTCAACCAAATGTATGACTTTATTAACCCATGGACTTCCTTTTGGCGAGCATTAGTTTGGATTTAGTTTCGGTGAGAATCTTGGCTTGGGACATGACGGATAAACATGAAAATGGGATAAAGACTTATTCTTTTACCCAAATACTTTTGCATAATATATGGGTAAGAAGGTAATGATTTAAAATAATAAATATTTTGTTTTTCTAAAATAAATTATTATTTAAATTAAAGAATAAAAATATTTTTCTAAATAAAAGAATAAAGATTTTTATCTTTTAAAAATAATAATTATTACTAAAATGATAATGCATTTAGAAGAAATACTTTGAATAGAGATCTTTCTGGGAAACATGGAAAACAAGGCCAATGACACACCCTACAAACTAACCTGGATGGAGGTTTCAGGAGATAAGAAACTGACCATGTTGATACTAGAACAATCATGAATTTTTCGACAACAAAGAAAAATGAGATCCCTCTCTACATAAGCGCTACCATAATCCAAAAATTATGTGGATAGATTTGGTGACAACATCTGGCTCTGGATGGGGATGGCATGCCCACTGCGGGCTGCCAAGAACAAGCATACCTGTGCCTTATCTATTGGGCTGGAGTTTTCATGCTGCTGCAAATCCAGAAACTGAAAAAATGATTTAAAATCATAGTCTACAAACTAAAGATTGCAATCTGTTCTGTTGTATATAAAATTTTGAATTGATCCTGCTCTGTACCAGTGCTCCAATGGGTTATGGAGTCAGTCAATATCATTTCAAATTTGGCCCAAACTTCTGCAACTTATTCAAACTGTAACAAAAAAGCTGAAAACAAACTTCTGCTGCAAACTAACAATTTGAAAAGAATCTTCATGCTCGATGGTGAGCTTATTCTTCTATCTATAACTACTTATAACCAGTAAAACTGGCTCATCAGGTGACATCATGTTTCCAATGAAGCCATGATAACAATGAAAAAATTACAAAATCTCTTTGAGTGCAGATAGAAATACGAGAGGCATTCATTATGTGTAACACATACTTATAACCATCATCTGATTTAATTCCAAAAGTAACAAGGCTGAAATCTTCTGAGAAACATGATTCCATATAAAAAGCTCTTGGATCATAGAAAATAGAAGTAGATAGATAACCAAACATGATTACCTCTGCTAGCTGCTCAATGTTTTCTTCAACCTATGATGTATGGCTGTCATAAACTGGTTCTGACTGTACATGACAAATAAGCAGAATGTCTTCATAATTCTGTTGATCAAATCTAACTTTTCCATATGCTGCCTCATACATATATTCTTGATGAGCAGCCTTTTGATTTTCCTCTTTAATAATAGATAACAACATATCATAAGAATCCTCTTGAAGGAGTTGAGGAAAGACCTCTTTTTCAATTATTTGTTCATTTAGATCTGAGACAACAAGTACGTCATAGACAAAATCAAATGCATTGACAACTATGCAGTCATCTTTCCTATCATCAATTAGATCTAAAAAATCTTCCTCAATAACATGATTTTCATTCTTGCAATCAAAAGAAACATTTGCTTTCTGTTCAACATGCTCTTCAAATTCATCTGAGTTTTCATCATATATGGGCTGATAAAAAACATCATGAAGAGTATTTTCTTGACTCTCCAAATTTTCCAAAAGAGTGTGTGAAATTTCATCATTAAGGATTTGATCTTCAAAACTTTCTGAAATTTGAACTCTATAAACTTTCACTTCATGAGTTTCTTGGAAGGATGACAGTGCATGAGCAGCTTGATTGGTTTTCAAAAGTGAAGAATTCAGTTCTATAACGCTATCATTAGTTTTCATATCAGAATTTTGAAACTTTTCCTAATGTAAAACATAATTAAAAGAAGAAACTATATATAACGAGTCTGCTTCCTCATTTTCTTTAGCAAATTCTGAATCCACAACTTCTTCATTATCCATTTCTAGTTCATGTTTATGGGAAGACACATCATCTTGAAGATCATTAGAGAGCTGATGAATATTATGAGGAACAATTTATTCTCTATCTATATCTTCAGTCTCATTATGCAATTCATATTCCTCACAACAATTTTCAAATAAAAACTCAGCTGAAAAGTGCCTTTTAAAGTGCTTATGGAATACTGTGTGGAAATCCTTCAAGGATGAAATGCTGGAAAGAGGTAATGAGAAATCCCATTCATGTGCATCACCATCCAATGAATACATGAACATATTCGTGTTGTAGATCAAGTAGATCCATGCACTCATGAAACTTAATGAGGTGATCTGCAGAAATGTCTTCTTTCTTTTCTCGGGAAATAGGCAGAAAATCTCCCCATTCTGACATATTCGGTACTGGATGTGGAAAACCAGGAACTGCAGAAAATTCAAGAGGTGCAAACCTACGAGCCACAATGGCCTTCATTCGATCCCGTGATGTCATTTTGGATCTTCAATCAGTGGAGTCGCCTCTGGATTCTTTGGAGTCGCCTAGTGAAAAAATATGCAGTCATATAAGTGTCCACTTCTTGTTCACTGTCATGAAGAGGATCTAACCAATATCGAACCCCGGGGACAATGACTTCATTCCTCCGTTCCTAGCAATGGCGCCAAAAGATGCTATCACTAAAGTTAACTCTCGACTGCAAGAGAGCCAAGCTTAGAGAAATTTTAATGATGTGGAAAAAGTAGATATGTATCAGAGTTTATGAACAGGTAAATATGACATGGGAAATATCTGCAACAAATGAACCATATAAGGTGATTATTAAATCAATCGCTTTCCCTTTCCAAAAAAAGGGAAAGGGAACAAAGAGACCTCAGGACTGTCAAATTTATTTTATACACCTAGAACTTCAGAAACATTGTTGGATGATGCTCAATGAGAGAGCCTGTATGGACAGACGAGCTTCGATAACCCTTGCTTACATATTCGTACTTGGTACGACACTTAGACCTAGTACTCTCGCTACTTGCTTTACTTTATGTTAGACTGTTGTGCGTGGGATCGGATCGTCGTACAAATGTAACACGTTGTAATAGAAATATTTGTGAGTGTGAACTTATAGAAAAATTAAGCTAATCCCATTCCAGATCCTTAATAAACATGTATATAACTCATAATAATTCTGGTATGGATGCATAAGGACCATACAAAAAACAAAATCATGAAGAATACATCATTTTATCAATTCATAATAAAACAGAATAGGGCACATCTCGATTGTAATCACTCCAAATCTTCTCTTCATATTAAGGGAATCAAAATAAATACATGTCTTCCTGCAACCAACAGTATCAACTTTTTCTAACCCTTCCTAAGCCCTCAGCTGGAACTCTCTCTGCCCACTTCATTACATAATGATGAAAATTTATAATAATTACATAACCTATCTATATACCTAAAATAGAAGTAATTCCTGACTCATTACCAGAAAATATGGAATGATTGCTAAAATCAAATCACAAAACCATTTGTTCTCTCTTCTTGAAATCTAGGAGTGTTTGACTCATTTAATCCAAAAATCTCTACTATCAAATATTCTGCCATTTTCCCTTTAAATATTTAAATGCTGCTAGAGGACTTCCATTGAATGGTTGCAAAATATGGAAATAGATTAAAAACTACTAGAAATCTGGGATTGATGATATTCATCTACCACCTATCCTCTGTCTCTAAAATCTTGATGAAATATTGACTGTTGAAAACCTCTGCCATCAAAGACCTCTCAGACTTACAATTTCAATTTTTATTGAAGAGAATTTTCAAGCTCCAATTGTTTGATGAGTGTTAACACAGAAAATGGCATAAATTCTGATCTGCTGAAGACTGACTCCCTTTAAATCTGGAAATGGATGAAAATAAAGATGATGCAATATCTCCGGCACTTGAACATTCTGTATTTGATGAATGGCACACTTGGTGTGAAATATTTCTGAACACTTGCTTATTCTATCCGTTACACCTGGGCATTCTATTTTGTAATGGGAATAATCCCACATGCAATACACTTTTTAATTATTTTATATGCATTGATGCTTCAACAAAATGTATGACTTTATTGACCCATGGACTTCCTTTTGGCAAGCATTGGTTTGGATTTACTTGCGGTGAGAAACTTGGCTTGGGACATGACGGATAAACATGAAAATGGGATAAAGACTTATTCTTTTACCCAAAGACTTTTGCATAATACATGGGTAAGAAGGTAATGACTTAAAATAATATATATTTTTCCTTATTAAAATAAATTATTATTTAAATAAAAGAATAAAAATCTTTTTCTAAATAAAAGAGTAAAGATTTTTATCTTTTAAAAATAATAATTATTGCTAAAATGATAATGCATTTAGAAGAAATACTTTGAATAGAGATCTCTATGGGAAACATAGAAAACAAGGCCAATGACACACCCTACAAACTAACTCAGATAGAAGTTTGAGGAGATAAGAAACTAACTATGTTGATACTAGAACAATCATGAATTTTTTGACAACAAAGAAAAATGAGATCCCTCTCTACATAAGCACTGCCAGAATCCAAAAATTATGTGGACAGATCTGGTGACAACATCTGGCTCTGAATGGGGATGGCATGCCCACCATGGGCTGCCAAGAACAAGCATACCTGTGCCTTATCTGTTGGGCTGGAGTTTTCATGTTGCTGCAAACCCAGAAACTGAAAAAATGATTTAAAATCATAGTCTACAAACTGAAGATTGCACTCTATTCTGTTGTATATAAAATTTTGAATTGATCCTGCTTTGTACAAGTGCTCCAATGGGTTATGGAGTCAGTTAATATCATTTCAAATTTGGCCCAAACTTCTGAAACTTATTCAAACTGTAACAAAAAAGTTGAAAACAAACTTCTGCTGCAAACTAACAATTTGAAAAGAATCTTCATGCTCGATGGTGAGCTTATTCTTCTATCTATTCCTACTTATAACCAGTAAAACTGGCTCATCATGTGACATCATGTTTCCAATGAAGCCATGATAACATTGAACAAATTACAAAATCTCTTTCAGTGCAGATAGAAATCAGAGAGGCATTCATTACGTGTAACATAAATTTAATTTGTAACACATACTTATAAACATCATCTGATTTAATTCCAAAAGTAACAAGGCTGAAATCTTCTGAGAAACATGATTCCATATAAAAAGCTACTGGATCATAGAAAAGAGAAGTAGATAGATAACCAAACATGATTACCTCTGCTAGCTGCTCAATGTTTTCTTCAACCTCTGATGTATGGTTGTCATAAACTAGTTTTGACTGTACATGACAAATAAGCAGAATGTTTTCATAATTTTGTTGATCAAATCTAACTTTTCCATATGCTACCTCATACATATATTCTTGATGAGAAGCCTTTTGATTTTCCTCTTCAATCATAGATAACAACCTATCATAAGAATCCTCTTAAAGGAGTTGAGGAAAGACCTGTTTTTCAATTATTTGTTCATTTAAATCTAAGACAACAAGTACATCAAAGAAAAAATCAAATGCACCGACAACTATGTAGTCATCTTTCCTATCATCAATTAGATCTAAAAAATCTTCCTCAATAACATGATTTTCATTCTTGCAATCAGAAGAAACATTTGCTTTCTACTGAACATGCTCTTCAAATTCATTTGAGTTTTCATCATATATGGGCTGATAAAAAACATCATGAAGAGTATTTTCTTGACTCTCCAAATTTTCCAAAAGAGTGTGTGAAATTTCATCATTAAAGAGTTGATCTTCAAAACTTTCTGAAATTTGAACTCTATAAAATTTCACTTCATGAGTTTCTTGGAAGGATGACAGCGCATGAGCAGCTTGATTGGTTTTCAAAAGTGAAGACTTCAGTTATATAACGCTATCATCAGTTTTCATATCAGAATTCTGAAACTTTTCCTGATGTAAAACATAATTAAAAGAAGAAACTACATATAACGAGTCCGCTTCCTCGTTTTCTTTAGCAAATTCTAAATCTACAACTTCTTCATTATCCATTTCTAGTTCATGTTTATGGGAAGACACATCATCTTGAATATCATTAGAGAGATGATGAATATTATGAGGAACAATTTACTCTCTATCTATATCTTCATTCTCATTATGCAATTCATATTCCTCACAACAATTTTCAAATAAAAACTCAGATGAAAAGTACCTTTTAAAGTGCTTATGGAATACTGTGTGGAGATATTTCAATGATGAAATGCTGGAAGGAGGTAATGAGAAATACCATCACATGCATCACCGTCCAATGAATACATGAAAATCTTCATACGAACATCTTCGTGTTGTAGATATAGTAGATCCATGCACTCATGAAACTTAATGAGGTGATCTGTAGAAATGTCTTCTTTCCTTTCTCGGAAAATAGGCAGAAAATCTCCCCATTCTGACATATTCGGTACTGGATGTGGCAAACCAGGAACTGCAGAAAAGTCAAGAGGTGCAAACCTACGAGCCACAATGGCCTTCATTTGATCCCGTTATGTCATTTTGGATCTTCAATAAGTGGAGTCGCCTCTAAATTATTTGGAGTCGCCTAGTGAAAAAATATGCAGTCATATAAGTGTCCACTTCTTGTTCACTGTCATGAAGAGTATCTAATCAATATCGAACCCCGGGGACGATGACTTCATTCCTCCGTACCTGGCAATGGCGCCAGAAGATGTTATCACTCAAGTTAGCTCTCGACTGCAAGAGAGCCAAGCTTAGAGAAATCTTAATGATGTGGAAAAAGTAGATATGTATCAGAGTTTATGAACAGGTAAATATGACATGGGAAATATTTGCAGCAAATGAACCATATAAGGTGATTATTAAATCAATCACTTTCCCTTTCCAGAAAAAAAGGGAAAGGGAACAAAGAGACCTTAGGACTGTCAAATTTATTTTATACACCTAGAACTTCAAAAACATTGCTGGATGATGCTCAATGAGAGAGCCTTTATGTACGGACGAGCTTCGATAATCCTTGCTTACATATTCGTACTTGGTACGACACTTAGACCTATTACTCTCCCTAATTGCTTTTCTTTATGTTAGACTGTTGTGCGTGGGATCAGATCGTCGTACAAATGTAACACGTAATAGAAAGATTTGTGAGTGTGAACTTATAGAAAAAGTAAGCTAATCCCATTCCAGATCCTTAATAAACATGTATATAAATCATAAGAATTCTGGTATGGATACATAAGGACCATATACAGAACAAAATCATGAAGAATACATAATTTATCAATTCATAATAAAACAAAATAGGGCTCATCTCGACTGTAATCACTCCAAATACTCTCTTCATTTTAAGGGAATCAAAATAAATACATGTCTTCCTGCAACCAATAGTATCAACTTTTTCTAACCCT
This sequence comes from Pseudotsuga menziesii, assembly GCA_001517045.1. Classification (NCBI taxonomy): domain Eukaryota; kingdom Viridiplantae; phylum Streptophyta; class Pinopsida; order Pinales; family Pinaceae; genus Pseudotsuga; species Pseudotsuga menziesii. The sequence goes on from LPNX010400453.1 coordinate 359,727, forward strand.
GCATAAGCCCTCGGCTTGAAATATCTCTGCCCACTTCATTACATAATGATGAAAATTTATAATAATTACATAACCTATCTATATACCTAAAATAGAAGTAATTCCTGACTCATTACCAGAAAATTTGGAATGATTACTAAAATCAAATCACAAAACCATTTTTCTCTCTTCTTGAAATCTTGGAGTGTTTGACTCATTTAATCCAAAAATCTCTACTATCAAATATTCTGCCATTTTCCCTTTGAATATTTAAATGCTTCTAGAGGACTTCCATTGAATGGTTGCAAAATATGGAAATAGATTAAAAACTGCTGGAAATCTGGGATTGATGATATTCATCTGCCACCTATCCTCTGTCTCTAAAATCTTGATGAAATATTGATTGTTGAAAACCTCTGCCATCAAAGATCTCTCAGACTTACAATTTCAATTTTTATTGAAGAGAATTTTCAAGCTCCAATTGTTTGATGAGTGTTAACACAGAAAATGGCATAAATTCTGATCTGCTGAAGACTGACTCCCTTTAAATTTGGAAATGGATGAAAATAAAGATCATGCAATATCTCTGGCACTTAAACATTATGTATTTGATGAATGGCACACTTGGTGTGAAATATTTCTGAACACTTGCTTGTTCTATCTGGTACACCTAGGCATTCTGTTTTGTAATGGGAATAATCCCACATGCAATATACTTTTTAATTATTTTATATGCATTGACGCTTCAACCAAATGTATGACTTTATTAACCCATGGACTTCCTTTTGGCGAGCATTAGTTTGGATTTACTTGATGTGAGAATCTTGGCTTGGGACATGACGGATAAACATGAAAATGGGATAAAGACTTATTCTTTTACCCAAAGACTTTTGCATAATATATGGGTAAGAAGGTAATGACTTAAAATAATATATATTTTGTCTTTTTAAAATAAATTATTATTTAAATAAAAGAATAAAAATCTTTTTCTAAATAAAAGAATAAAGATTTTTATCTTTTAAAAATAATAATTATACTAAAATGATAATGCATTTAGAAGATATTCTTTGAATAAAGAGCTCTCAGGGAAACATATAAAACAAGGCGAATGACACACCCTACAAACTAAACTGGATGGAGGTTTGAGGAGATAAGAAACTCGCCATGTTGATACTGGAACAATCATGAATTTTTCGATAGCAAAGAAAAATGAGATCCCTCTCTACATAATCACTGCTAGAATCTAAAAATTTTGTGGACAAATTTGGTGACAATAGGATGTCATGGAGATATGTCCAAAATCTATGATTGATTCCAATCTTCGAGATGTTGTGATTACATCTTGTGATGGATACAATAATAATTCTATGACTTAATGATCAATATTCTGGACTAAGGTGAGTATAGATCTAATATTTGATGAGGATGTGAGATATTCTAGATCGTAGGATTCTTCTTAAATGCTTGAGGAGAATGTAGAGGTTGTTGTTTCAGAGACAGATTCAAAGAATCAAGATGAGTAAGACTCCAACGTCTAAGGAGAAGGGTTCCTTCTTATTTTAAAGAGTTGGTGCGACACAGATCCAAAATAATTAAGGCAATTAATGTCCCCCCGAGTCTACGATAAATGGTCTTCGATGAGGAATATGCAAGATGTTGGATGGAATTGTCATTGATGTCAAAGGAGTTCAGTAATGACAAAGGAATAACCAAGGACATCATGGCAAGGAAAACTCAGTATAAGACAAAGGAATAACAAAGGAAGTGATGACATGGCATGCTTAATGATGTGGCATGTGTGATAAGGCTGGAAAGACACTTGAGGTGCTATCATGAAGTCAGTGTTGCAATCTAACATCAGTATGTTTGAATTGAGAAAGACTATTTATGCATAGCTCTGTGTAAATGAATAATTGATTCCTTGTGTGTCTAAATCATGAATCGTTTGATAGTTTGAATACCTGTACAAATGAATCCACAAAGATAAAGTGTAGATCCATCGAGGGGATCAATTCATGGGAATTGCGATATATCTTGATTGATCAATCCTCTAAATAATCAACGCAGAGTCATGGAGTTGCAGTCTGCTTATTTAGCAGAGGTTGGACGACTAAGATTGAGAAAATAGATTGATGACAAGGAAAGAATATGCAAAACAAATGTGCATGGAAGATGACATTCCAGAGCGCAAAAATGAAGTTCCATGTTTGATAACCGATGAACGGATGAGGAGGATTCCGCAAAGCGATTGACGGTTCACAGGAGTTGTGGAAAGAGATTTGTGGAAGCCCATTTCAAAAAATTTGGGAGGCACATCCACAATTCGCAATCCGCAATGTGGAAGGTATCCTAATAACTGATCAATGGACGAGGAGGATTCCACAAAACGATCGACGGTTCATATGAGTTATGGAAAGAGATTCACGGAATCCCATTTTGAAAAATTTGGAGGCACATCCACAATATACAATGTGGAAGGTATCCACAATCCACAATCCACAGAGCGTGGAAGAAAAATTGCGGAAGCAATTTCGAGAAAAATCGAAATACAGACCCGCAACCCACAATCCACAATTGTAGAAAAAAGGAGTTTTCGTTTGCGGAAAGGTCGTTGTGGAAAGATAATTGTGGAATCAATTTTCAAGAAGAGTCAAAATGCATACCCGCAATCCTCAATCCGCAATTGCGGAAGGAAGAAATTTTTGATTGTGGAAAGGTAATTACGTAGTTGTGAAAAGATGATTGCGGAAAATTCAATGCGAAAAGTGTTGGAGACATTTACCACCTTACACACTCATTTTGGTCAATTTGGCCTAGTTACACCACTATCCTAAGTATTATTGGCTTAATTAACATCAGTGGAGCATTAAATGTCATCAGCTAGATCACATCCACGCCTACCTTCAGTCAAGGAGGATAACTTAGCCTTCTCCTACATTCGGGGAGGCTAACTAGAGCACTCCGGGGGTGATCTGAGTGATATTAATGCATCTAATTGCTAACTGATGGTTACAATCAGTTAAACAGGATAGTGAAGGTGCCTCCCTTCATTAAATTGATTATTTAATGATTATTTAATGAACTGGACTCAATAGGGGCGCCTCCAACCACTTCTGATGTTCAGTTACACTTTAGTTAACCTCATCAGGGTTCATTGGAGTCATTGAAGTGCTACCACTTGATGGTTGGATTGCTGTGACATGTGTCTGATCTCTTTCAGTTGAGACTCAGTCATTTATTGCACTCCGACTTCAGTTAGGGCTCAGTTGAGTCAATTAGGGTTTTGATCAGTGGTTAACTTGAGTGTTGACTGTGGCTTACATTTAGTTAAGCTAGACTCACTCATTCAATTCGAATGACTTCCTTAGGAATTCGAATTGCTTCTCATTCATGCTTGTAGCATGACATTGTAATGTAATTTCTCATTCTTTGTGTGAATATACAGAGCGACTACTCATTCTGTAGTCCGATTACACCATTTCATGAGTTATTTGTTGATTAATCTTTGATGAGACTAATGTTTAGTCCCTAGATCAATGTGCAAGATTAATATGGTATCAGAGCTCACGGTGGGATGAAGCTCTATCTCTCAAAAACAAGCTTTTTGACAGATTTCTGCATGAAAATTGAGCAATAGCTCAAAAATCTAGCACTGCATCAGAAGCCAAGGCTTACCACGTAATGCCCCAAGTAAAGAACTTGTTGATCAAGCTTGCTTGATTGACTATGCTGGGTGTGATGAAAGCCTAAAATGTACAAGCTGTCCGACCTTACATTGCACTTTTTGTTGTGATTTTCAGGTTTTCTACAGGTGAAGCATTCGCTCCAGCAAATCTAGATGGCCTCCTCAGTAGATCTTTTGACTCCATACAATTTCCACTCATGGAAAGGTGACATGGAGATTCAGCTGCACTCCAGATGAATCTATAGAGTCACCATGGACACTGAAGATGAGCCTGGTTCTGCCATAAAAAATCAAGATTCTTGAATAAGAAGGATGAAGCATTCAATTTCTTGTGCCTCTCTATTTCCTGGGATCTTCTTTTCCATCTTGCGGGATTGAAGACTCCAAAAGAAATATGGGGAAAATTGGAAACTCTATATGGAAAGCAAGATGACTTGAGAGTTTACCAGCTCGAAAATGAATTGATATCTCTCCAGCCCTCCAATTTCGAGACTCTGAATGAATTTTTCACAAGGTTCAAGCACACTGTTTTACTCTTGAAGCAATGCAAATTGGAGAAGGCAGATGATCAGATCATCCTCGCCATACTCTCCAAACTTGGGGCTAATTACTCAGTTTTTGTTTCTACATTCCGTGTGGGGAAGCTCACAACCCCTGGATGGAAGATTCCTACACTCAATGCCTTCATTCAGTCCCTAACAAGTGAACATGACAAGCTTGTCCATACGGGGATCATTAGATCCTCCTATGATCAAGCCCTCCATGTCTCAGGGCCCAAAGATTTGAAGGGTAAAGGAATGCAACAGAAGAACCAAAAAACTAAATTTGATGCTCCTAAGCCTAGAGTTGAAAACCAATAGCATGATGAGTCTTTCGGCTCAAGGAAGAACAAAGGAAAAGGGCACCATGGCAAGGAAAAAGTCAATTGTTCATACTGCGGGAAGGGATTCCACCCTGAACATGCCTGCATGAAGAATAAGCTTGATGAAGCTACCTCTCTCCTTGAGAGAAATCACATCAATCTTCCGAAAAGCTTTCAGAGGAGATATCAGCAAGATCGGGAACCATAGCATGAAAAAGGTCATGCCCTCATGGAAAGCACTTCGAATTCCAAAGCACTCTTGATTGATTTTGGAGCTTCAAACCACATGATGGATGAAAGAGACTCCTTTTCATCCTTGGAGACCGAAAAATCCATCCCCATCCACATGGGAGATGATTCCACCATCATTTCAGAAGGACAAGGTACTGTTGATCTTGAAAATGGTTTTTTTTCAAATGTGTTGTATGTACCATCTCTGGCATCAAATCTCCTTAGTGTCTATCAGATGACACATACTAGAGTTCCTAAGAGAGTTTCTTTCAACCCAAATGATGTTGAGATAATGGAGCTTACATCCAGGAAACTCATTGCTAAAGGTCTTGCAAACCATCATGCAAGAGCCTATGAGTTCTCCCACTTTGTGCCGGATGCAAAGCCCACCGCTCTGCTAACTCATGGAAATGAGGTTAGTAGGCTGTGGCATGAAAGGTTTGGCCATCTAAATTTCAAATATTTGCAGCAATTACAGAAAAACTCCATGGTTGAAGGCCTTCCGGTCATCAAGGAAACCACCAAAAATTGCAAGGGATGTGTGATTGGAAAACACCCTGAGCACAAGTTCGATCGGGGGAAGGAAAACCGAGCTACATGCAGATTGGGGCTGATACATTCTGATATTAGTGGTCTGATGCTTGTCACATCCACGAATGGATCAAGGTATATTCTTACTTTTATTGATGATTTTTTAAGGTATACATGGGTCTCCTTTCTCAAAAAGAAGTCTGAAGTATGTGAAAAATTTTCTGAATTGAAGGCCTTGATCGAAAATTCCTTTGGGCTTAAAATCAAGATCTTGAGATCTGATAATGGAGGGGAGTATGTCAGTAATTATTTTCTGCACATATGCTCCCAAAGTGGTATTTAGGTCCAACATTCAATTCCCTACGCTCCCCAGCAGAACGGAGTAGCGGAAAGGAAGAATCGATCTCTCAAGGAGATGACCACCTGTATGTTGGAATCAAAGAAGCTTGCAGCAAATTTGTGGGTTGAAGCCATGCATGCTGCAGCATACATTTAGAACAGGGTGCCACACTCATCCATGAAAGGGAAGAACCATTTCGAAGCATACTTCGGACACAAGCCAGATGTGTCGAACCTGCGGGTGTTTGGGTCCACTACATGGGCCGGGATTCCACTTGATAAAAGAAGGGCTTTGCAACCGCAAAGAATAGAATGTCTATTTATTAGGTATCCTAATGAATCAAAAGGTTTCAAGCTATTGGATATCAAAACAAAATAGATCATCATCGAGAGAAGTGTCAAGTTCGATGAGCCTCTTCAGGAGGTGGAACTAGTGAAGGAGAAAACTGCTGAATTTCCTTCCTATTCTACTGAATATTTGGATGATGAAATTGGGGGTGATGACCCTGATTTGGATCCTATGATTTCTGATATTAGTGTGCAGAAATCATCAGATGCTGAATCAGAATCTGAAGTGCAAAATCATCTTCCCACATGGGCCCTACAGACACTCTCCTCCGCAGGAGATAACATTGGAAATCCGGATGATCCAAGGAGAACCGGGTCTGATTTCCAAAGAGCAGGTATTGCACTCGCTTGTCGTGATAATTTGCTGTCAAAAACTTGCTATTTGATGATTAGTTTAGACCCAAAATCCTACTACCATGCTCGGAAGGATTCGAGATGGCAAGTTGCCATGGATGAAGAGATGAATTCTCTTCAGAAAAACACTACTTGGGAGCTAGTTTCTCTTCCTCTAGGAAAGAAATTGGTTCAATGCAAGTGGGTGTTTTAGACCAAGGTTGCTGCTGATGGAATCACCTGCAAATATAAGGCAATGCTGGTGGAAATTTTTTTCTCTCAGGTCCAAGGAGTGGACTACCATGAGACCTTTGCACCGGTTGCAAAAATGGACTCCATCCGCCTAGTTTTGGCAATTTCAGCATCTAAGCACTGGGAAGTGCATCATATGGATGTTAAGTCAGCCTTTATGCATGGAGATATTCATGAGGAGATATACATGAAGCATCCTGAGGGCTACATCACTGATCCATCTTTGGTTTTCAAGCTAAAGAAGTCACTATACGGGTTAAAACAGGCCCCAAGAGAGTGGTATTCCAAGATGGATGCCTTCCTTCTCTCGCAAAACTTCCAAAGGTGTAGATCAGATCCAAATGTGTATTTACAGAAGTATGATAGTAATTTGATCATTATTGTTTTATATGTTGATGACTTTCTGATCATAGGTAGCACAATTGCTTCCATTTCAGCCATCAAAACTGCTCTCCACAATGCCTTTGAAATGAGTGATTTGGAGCTCCTAAAACAATTTTTGGGGCTTGAAATTGAGCAAACTTATAATGGGATTATGGTCACTCAGTACAAATACATTTCAGACCTGTTAGTCAAGTTTAACATGGCTGAATGTAGGCCTGCACCATTCCCTTTCCTTTCAGGGATCAGCCTTGAAGAAGGAAAAATCACACCTCCCATGGACTGCACTATCTATCGACAGCTGATTGGTAGCTTGTTGTACTTGACACATTCTCAACCTGATATCTGTTATACTATGAATGTTGTATCAAGATACATGTAGCAGACTCATGATATCCATTGGAAGGAAGCCAAGAGGATCCTCCAGTATATTCAGGGAACCAGGACCTACGACATTCACTATGCTGCAGACTCTGAGCTAGAGCTGGTTGGATACACAGATTCCAATTGGGTGGGTGATTCTATTGATCGAAAGTATACTTCTAGATATGTATTCATGTTTGGTGGTGGCCCCATTTGCTGGTCTAGCAAAAAGCTGCCATAGCACTATCTTCAGCAGAGGCCGAGTATCGAGGAGCGGTGAATGCTTGAATCCAAGCAGTTTGGTTGCAAGGCATTCTTTCAGAGTTTGATCTTGGTAGTACTTTGTCCACTATTCTCTTTTGTGACAATCAAAGTGCTATTAAGATATCCATAGATCCAGTTACCAGGCAGACACTACTACATTTCGACCAAAAATCCGACGACCGTATTGTCGGATTTTCGACACTTCCCTGTCGCATGTACGACACTATGATTTTTTTTAAGCATCGATTGCTTTTCATTGGTTATCTGACATCTTTCCAATCCATCGGTTATCCGACACTTACAGGCCGTCGGTTAAGAGACGGCGACAAATTTTTTTTAAAAACATTTACACCTACAGGCGTCGCTTAAGCGACGGTATTGTATTTTTTTTAAAAAGCGTCGCTTAACCGACACCTACAGGCGTCTCTTAAGCGACAGTATTGTATTTTTTTTTTAAAAGCGTCGCTTAACTGACACCTACAGGCGTCGCTTAAGCGACAGTATTGTATTTTTTTTTTTTAAATAATTTCTGATAAATGGAGTTTTCCCCCAGGGTATCATGATCTGGCTCGGGGGTGGCTAGTCGTAGAAGCGGATTAGCAATGGAACATCCATTTGGGTGGAAAGGGCTCATGATTGGCTTAGTTGCCAGCAGGACTTATAAGGTTATGCAATTATGAACCTATTAAAAAAAGGATCTGTCTATCATCCCATGCTAGAGTTTCACTTGTCAAAGACTGTAATGCCATGGAAGATTTGAAGGAAAGTTTTGCAAAGGACTAAAATCATATGAAGTTACAAATAGAGAAATGCCAATTCGAGCAAGAATTTACAGATAGCGACTGGAGTTATGTATGCCTACATCCTTATAAAACAGTATATTATTAAATAATGTAGCAGCAGCTATGCTATCTACACCATAAAACTTGAGTAATAGCCATTCTTGAATTTAAGAGAGTTCTTATAAAACTTGAGTAATAGCCATTCTTAAATTTAGGAGAGTTCTTGTAGTTGAAAAAGATTGCAACCCTGTAGTTTTGTCTACTGCCACTAAGCTCAATTTTAAAAAATCCAAGGATTACAACCATTTATGGCTTTAATTAATTGCTTCAATTGTATGTGAAAAAGTAACACTAATTTACACATGGAATTTGTAAATTGAACCTGTGCTATTCTGGATAGCTAACCAAAACAAGGAAGACTAACATAGAAAGTTAGAGTCACGTTGTTTAACAACATCGCCATACCTTTAGACACAGATTTTGTTTGTAAAACATTCCATCTTTAGCATAGACAGATTTTGAAGCTTATATTTACTAGAAAAGAAAATCATACAATATATAAGAGCAGCATTAAAAATACCCACAAAAGTTTGTCCTGGACAGAAATACAATCAAAATAAGACTCCAGTCTTCAAGATCTAGGATTAGGAATCACATGCTTAGAAATATTCACTCCTTCCCTTGAAACCAATTTGTCCAAAGGTCAGACACAAAAACAGTCCGAAGTGCCAACAAATCAACCATAACCTGTGGGACAAATCAAACCAGGCCTAAGTTATAATAAGTCATAAACAGCCAAATCACTGAAAACTTCACTAAACTACACATTCTTTCCATTTAAGAATACCTCGCCTCTGCTTTTTAAGCATCGAAAGTTTTTATCTGTTTTTTTTTCGATTTCAGTGTTTGGTAATGGTATGGCCGTTTAGATGGATCTATACAAAATTATGAAAGTATGTAATGGATCTCTACAAAATTATTTATGAAAGTAGTGATGCCGTAGTTAAGATTAGATGGATCTATAAAAAATTATAAAAGTATGAAGTTGGAGTTGGAAGTGGTTACCAGAAAGGATATGTGAGTGCAGGGCCTGTAGGAAAGTGGGCAAGCTCTTCACCGATGCTCTTAAAGAAAAGCCATGTTAAACTATCTCCATTTATGGCTGGAATGCTTGAAGGAGCAAGCCATCCAATGAGGCCAAAGCCTATAACTGAATAGTCTATCCTCAGCCAGTTCCTCTGGAAGCTGTACAACAATATTAGTATTACAACTTTTATTACTAACGACAATTGGGTGCTTCAATGACAGAGAAAATTTTCATATTTGACTATGATAATGAGTGATGGGGTATCAACCATGTAATCCTTGAAGCCCAAAGACCCTTCTGCCTTAGAGGATTATTCTCTCTCGCTATGGTGCGTCCTGTAAAGCCTAGTGGCCATAAAAACATTATTCACCAAAAATCACAAATTGCAATAGAAATTTAAGGCTACCCTATCGAAACCATGCAATGCGAATTCACTGAACAGAAAATAGCAGAGACAGCATGAGAACGAGTTCTTTGAAGGTTAGTAGGATAGTGAGTTAATCCATACCAGAGGATAGTTGGAGCTTGGCACTAGGCTTTGATGGTGCGAGAGATGAAGTGCCAAGGCCTGCAACTGGAGATGAGCCCTTATGTATAGTGATCTATTTTTGCTGAAGAACATGGAAAGCCTGGTAAAAGAAATGAACTCAAGCAAGGAGGTTAACTTATCTATTAAAGAGCATCTACTTACAAGTGCAACTGATATGGTGGAATGCCTGAGAACGGATCCTAGTAAAGTCATTTTGCTTAAGTTTTATTTGGGGAACACTGAGGACTCATTGATGTTGAACCAATCCAATAAGTTCCGGGAATTTCTTGGAGGCAATGGTAACTTTTTGCCTTTAATTGATGCTTTGGATGGATGCCATAATGAGTCAGTGAATACGAAGGTGCTACAGCTGTTTGTTAATCTTTTAACAGGCGATCCGAGTTATATTAACTTGAAACACACCTTGCAAGAAAAGTTCTTATTGATGGATTCATCTACTTTGGCTTCATGGCTGGAAAAAATGCTGCTAGGATATATTGCTCAATCAGTTGTAGGTAATTTCATAAAGTTAGTGTTACATAAGAATTTATCCCTTACCCTTGACTTATTTTGGACATTTCAAGGGCATGCTTTTGTGTGTTGATCAACTGGATTTATTACACAGATTCATTAGCTTAAGAACAACATAAAACCCCTAGGGACACCACCCTGAGACTGGAAAGGCACCAGTCCAAATAGAGAGACATCCAACAGTAACAGGATTGGTTTTCTAGAGTTGTTGTGTAGATCTGCTAGTCCAGATCCACTTGATAACAAAATGGTACCATGGCCACAGATGTCGTGAAATCTTCAGGTATTTACAGCAAAGTGGTGAATTTTTGTTATTTGGTTTTATTCTGAATTTCACTTGGCACAACTCTAGTGGGAACAAACACCAATTCCCATTTATCTTGGTGAAGTCAATCTATAGTTATTGATCATGAGACCTCACCCATCAACTCCATTTTGAGGAATATGGTTACCCGAAGTAACGACAACTCGTTTGAGGTTGTATCTTCCACTTGAATTTTCTCGGATACATGGGTATCCTAATCCAGTCCCTGTTGGAAGCTCATGGCATGAGGATCTTACGAAGTTTAATGGTTATACAGGTGTTTCAGCTAAGCAACACCTGAAAGCTTTTGATAGTTTTAATGATGATTTTGATGCTCTCCCTAAAGATGTGTTCACAAAGCTTTTTCCATTCTCTCTATTGGGTGATGCACGTGTTTGGTATAGGATATTACCTGAAGACACTATTGATTCATTACAAAGTTTTTCAGTAAAGTTCAAGGATCATTGATAGAAATTTTATCTGGATCATGATTCTAATGATGAACAGGTTGATGATAGGGATGATCCTTTAGGTGTGCCTTCTTTCATTCCTTTCCTCTCAGAGCCTGATGAAAGACCATTTGAAGCGGTCAAGAAGGTTGATAAGAGTCCTAAGCCAAAACCTAGTGAAGAGAGCCAGAGCCTAGTGAAGATGTTCCCCCTACTATTGATTCTATTGATAAAGTAGCTCATGCATAAGAATTTTTAGATGAAAGCCATAATGAAGAGGATGTCTAGTAAGAATTCTTCAACAATAGAGAGGATCCGATCCCATTTTATAGTGACAACTAGCAAACAAAGATAGTGGAGATAGCCAATCCATTTGGTAAAGTAGAGTATGAGGGTCCTACCCAGTTTGTTGTGAGTACATAGAGATATGATACAATTCATGGTTGGATAGACTCAGTTCTCAGAGGAGGCACAAGTTCACAAAAACACTATTTTACAACATTGCTCCTTGAAGGAGTAAAAAATAAGGTCTCACCTTCATTTTTCAAAGGAAATGTTTGATATATCAGCTAACTCTCTCACAAAAGACATCCCAGTTTTTGATGGCATAGACAACACAATTGGGTTTAAGAAAACTATAACCTTTCTTATATTGTTTATAGCTCTGTCAAAAGCCTCCAATTAGTAAAAACACAAACATCAGAATAGGATGTTGCATATCCGATAAGACTCTCTACTGAAACTAGAAAGACTGAAAAAACCAGCACAACGTATGAATTGAAAGCAGAATGTCAAGAACTTACATGCAGTCAAATCCAAATTGAAAGCAGAATGTCAAGAACTTACTTGCATTCAAACCCAAATACAAATAATAGGTAGATGTAGCTCTGTCCCGCTTAATGAAACACTGAATAAGGAAGTCTCTTGGCCTAGGCTGTAAACAAACAAGAACATGATTTTCTCAGTCAAATGAACAACGCCAGTGAAATTTATTTTTGAGAATAGAACTCACAATTAGCATGAAGGTTAAGTTTACAGTTAACGAGTGCCTAAATGGCTACACTGAAAAAGAATTATAGCAGAGCCAAGTGCACACTAAACACATAGTTTTTGTGTTACAAAAAAAATAGAATACCAAATGGGAATACATTATTTAACTGAGATTAATTCATATATTGGGCTTATAAAGAGTTTAAACTCTAATCTAATGAAATTTATAGTGAAACTGAGAATAAGAATAAGATGGTTTATTACAAATAAATCATTAACCCCATGTTAGAAGATCAAAACAATATTTCTCCTGTTGCTAACTTAATGAAGAAAAAAATATTGCAAACATAAGAACACACTCTCATGAGCTTCACAGTGATTTGAAAGGGGCTACGCTTCTAAAAATGTGGTGCAGGCCATCACATTTCATTCTCACTTCAACAATATGGGAAATTATGTACTCTACTACATAAAAATAGAGCAGGAGAGCTCTGCACAGCTCGGTTCTAGAACCCAGTGACATGGAAAGGCTGTGAAGCCTTCTTACTGTTTATCAACCCTAGATAACACAGAGACATGTGCAGTCTTCCTTTAACTATAGGGAAATAATGGAATCTTCTCCATAAGAACAGAGCTCAGTTCTAGCACTCACTGAGATGGAGAGAATGTGAGAAGCCTTCTAACTGTTTATCAATCCTAGATAACACAGACAGATTGACTTAGAAGGATCAATTTATCACCACAATATAACTAGATAAATACTTGAGTCTACTTAACTGTTCCAAATTTATACTGTCATATGTTTCCCACGATCCATTGTATGAGCACAAAGATGTGACATGGTGCAGCATAAGTCTTCTCAATATCCCCTTCCAAATATTGCTTAATTATCAATTTGCAAACTTTCATCTGTCTTTCAAACATGGAAAACTGAATAAATATTGACTTTGACTGCTACTGTTAAGAAGATACTGTACTTAATAACCTCCAAGTGATTGCAACAAATGCTGAGTGATAATATGCACTGCCCACATGATGGCATATATCATGTTGCCAAATATTTGTACATCAACAGTCTTATGAATGCAACCATGGCATAATATAGATGTTGTCATGAAAATTGTCTCTGAGTCAGCTAATAGTTGATGAATGACAATACGAGCAGATGGCTACAATGCAAACCTAAATATTCTGTACTTTTTGCTACATCAGTTGGTGTTGGAAATGATCAAACATATGACATAAAAATCACTCCTCGAGTTATAGAAAACGCAATAAGTTTCATATATGATAATTTTATTAATGTCGGCAGGTAACCAAAAGAGTAGGGCAATGAGCCTAGAAAAGTTCAGTAACAAACATAATAGATAGAAGGATGTGTTTTAACACATTCAAATAGGTTGCAATGACATATTAAGACAAATGGAGAGTAAAACTAAATTTTCAATGACAAAAAACAGTTGATGCTTACCTTTTCCTGCTTTTGCTGAAAGATTTGTTACCACAACCTCCAAGCTTGTTAAGCCCTATGTAGAAAGCACATACAATCCAAAATGTTAAGGAAATTTGTTTTTCTGTCCTTATTCTATACTAAAACCATTTCATAATCTGAAGCAAAATAGAGAGATATACTTCCAAAAACAAAATAAGAGAGAATGACAAGTGTGACAAGAGAATATACAGGGCAGGAATAATGAACTAATAAAAAATAGAGTACAAAAAACTGCCCTGATATACTATTTGGCATGATTAAGTTGCATGCAGAGAAATTTATTGTAGGGAAAAGTACCTGATGAGGAACTTCAAATATAAACACTTCATTCCAGTTTACTGCACCAACTACATGATTGTTTGTTTCTATCATCAATGGCCTAAGACATCTAGACCTTGCACTCTGAGGAAAAGGCTTTTGATCCTCTGATGCTTGTGTTGTGGTTGCTAAATGGAGAGCACAAAAAAATTTTTGGCCATTGCCATCTTCAGTCAACATTAACTCCTGTGAAACAAAGCAAGAAGAAAACCCAGATTTGCACAATACCATAAAAAACAAATATTAACAATTAGTCACCATAGGAAAACAAAGGATAAGAACATAATGAATCTCTTATACCCTTGCATCTAAAATATGAACAGCAACATAGTATCGAGAAGCCTTTGTCTCTGTGACAGCATTCAATCTGTCAGGAAATCTTGGAGGTGGAAGGTGCACATGAACATTACTGTCAGGCTTCAATAGCTTAATATCTTCAAAATTGTCTCTGTATTGTCGGATATACAAATCACATCCAAATCTATTTTCTATGACTAATTTCTCAGAATCATCAACTTCTAGAGCAGATGCATTCCGATTCAATACATGTCTGCCATATTCATTAATATCCTGTTTTTCGTTGGGAGGAGTAAAAAATCAATAGTATAAATTAGTGCAACTATATGAAAATCATATGAAACGACTTCAAGAAAACACTTAGACATTAACTAGGAAGAAAGTATATTATCTCAAATAGAAACCTTTTCAAGCTGCATTGCCATACGGGCCTGCTGTTCATGATCTACTTGTTTTCTCCAAGCAAGTATTGATCCTACAAGTGTTTCTACATTTGCTGATGTGATATTCAAATTTACTACATTTGTTGCTGTAATTCGAACACGTTTCCCAACTCTCAATGGCAAGTCAGAAATTGCATCATATGCTTCATACCTACATATAAAAGTAACAGAATCTCAACTCACTTGCCATATGACATTAAGCCTCACCACTTGACATATTTTATGTGAGTATTTTATCTTAATTTCTGGTACTTAAAAGCATTTGACTTTGTATTAGAGAAGTTGAGAAGATTGAAGAGAGTTACTTCACGTGTAGAATTACTTAATCCTATTGGCAAAGAAATTTGCAAACAATTTTTCTCTCTGTTGGATGGTGATATAGGCATCAAAGAGTATGTTGTTTGGGGAGCTTTAGTTCCCTTCATGTTAGAAACATTTGGGATGCAAGCCCCACATGATGGTGCAAGTTTGGATAAGGTTATGGACCTTTTATTGTCTTTTCCAGAATTTAAGGACTTAATTATACCGACCATGCTGGCTCTTTCATATAGTTGCAAAACATCAATGATCACTCTTGTAGACTGTCCATATACTGGATCATATCCATATCTGTCTCTAGCCTGCCATATCTGGCTCTAGCTCTCACTGAGAAAAGGTCACCATAAACATACGGTGAAATTGTGACCATAAACCCCTCGTTGACTGTCCTAGAACAGTTAAGAGTGAGGGTCAATTTCAAGTACTAAGTTTCAATGGTTGAGATCATGTTTTAAAAGTGGCCATAGCATGGAATTAAATGGACATGAGCTGAAAAGAGCTGTGTCTTGAGTGAAAGAAGAATCAAAGAAAGAGCATATAACTATTGATCAATACCAACAACTTAATCATTAACAACAAAAACTTAGAGAACTAGAATAAGTATAATTGGTTTAGTCACTTATTACCAAAGAGATTTTCTGCATCATAGTGGACGACAGGTGATAGGTTGTCAAAGGTCTCCTTGCTGGCAATGGTGGTAGTGGTTGAGGTGTGGTGGATGAGAGAACGAGGAGTTGTTCTGCAGCTACAATCAATGCTCCAAAATCAACTGTCTAACCCTTGCTCAGTTCTTCAAATCTAAATATACAGATCTCTAGTAACCCTATATGCAGGTCCACCTAGCTGCCTTTGACTGTTTGAAAAAAGAGGAAAGAAACCTCATAAAGCTAAGACAGTGTATGCATACTAAGTATGAGCCTTTTCTGCTGTGTGGGATTCTTTCTTTAGTGTTTTTCTCTACAGAAGAAACACTATTTTTTCTTCCTAAATTGATTCCTCTGCTTGAGATTAAGAGAGGAAAAGGCATGCACAAAACCCTCAAAAGTTTGTTTACAGGTCGGCTTAGATCAAAACAGGATTGTGTCTAATCTTCATTTATGATTTGTAGTTTTAGTTAGTTTCCCTTGCTGTTTTCTTGTCGCAAAAACTACTTTCAACAGCTTTCCTAACTGCCAATAAGTTGACCTAGCTTAAGATTTATTGCACTGCTGATGTGGATTTTTAGGATGGGTCTTTCCTTATATGCTGCCATTCATATAGTTTTCCAAAGGATGCAATCTTTTTAGATCTTTCATCATTGGATCCTATCTTGTCATTCACAATAAAACTCATGACTATATATGCATTGAAATGTATTTAGTCAGCAGGATGTCAAGCACACAGTTAATGTCAAATTTGTCTCTTTGTTGAGGGTAAGGCCCGCTGTTCATTGGTTCATTTTTATAACCCTCCAAGCCTCTGATTTCGTGTAGGATGCGTGCTAGCCAAATCAAAACAAATAGAACTGCCAAACGGTCACCTCCAGTGCTGGTTTTATTTACATCTCCTTCAAAGGTAATCTAACTACATAAAGGGCGAACTTCCTGTAGACTCCCTCCTCAAATTGGGCAGAGACAAGTTGTTTGAAATTGAATACTTCATAAGGTTTAGCAGAATTCTATGCCATAATGTTCATTTTGGCCATACAGGGGAGCTATCATAGCTGGCAAATATCATTCTAGATATACTCTCTCAGCTTCAAACATT
>LPNX010400453.1:377566-397192 GCA_001517045.1 Pseudotsuga menziesii
CCGTCGCTTAAGCGACGCTTATGAGACTAGCCGTCGCTTAAGCGACGCTTATGGCCACATTTAAAAAAAAAAAAATTATCTTTGTGATTTTTGGTGGGTTTAAAAAAAGAAATCCACGCGTCGTCGGATTTTTCCGTCAGATTTTGGATCGAAATGTAGTAGTGAGAGGACCAAGCATGTAGAGATCCACATGCACTATATCAGGGAGCTAGTGCATGACAGGACCATAATTCTGCAATACTGCCCGACTGATGAGCAGATTGTAGACATCTTCACCAAGAGCTTTTCAGAAAAGAAGTTCACTTACCTCCATTCATTGTTGGGGGTGAGTTTATCAGGGTGATTCAGACTACTTTCAGTGTTCAGCTTGAGGGGGGGTTTTTCCCACTGGGTTTTCCCTCTTTTCCTCACTTAGTTTGTTTTTTAGCATTGTTTCAGTTTCAGCATTGTACATGGTGACCTATGGCCTTAGTTGCCAGGGCCCTAGCATTTTTATGCATTTATGTTTTCTAACTCCTCCTGAGTATAGCTTAAGGGGGGGTGTTGGAGACATTTACCACCTTACACACTCATTTTGCTCAATTTGGCCTAGTTACACCACTATCCTAAGTATTATTGGCTTAATTAACATCAGTGGAGGATTAAATGTCATCAACTAGATCACATCCACGCCTACCTTCAGTCAAGGAGGATAACTTAGCCTTCTCCTACATTTGGGGAGGCTAATTGGGGCACTCTGGGGGTGATCTGAGTGATATTAATGCACCTAATTGCTAATTGATGGTTACAATCAGTTAAATAGGGAAGTGAAGGTGCCTCCCTTCATTAAATTGATTATATAATGATTATTTAATGAACTGGAGTCAACAGGGGCGCCTCCAACCACTTCTGATGTTTAGTTACACTTCAGTTAACCTCATTGGGGTTCGTTGGAGTCATTGAAGCGCTACCACTTGATGGTTGGCTTGCTGTGACATGTGTCTGATCTCTTTCAGTTGAGACTCAGTCATTTATTGCACTCTGACTTCAGTTAGGGCTCATTTGAGTCAATTAGGGTTTTGATCAGTGGTTAACTTGAGTGTTGACTGTGGCTTACATTTAGTTAAGCTAGACTCACTCATTCAATTCGAATGACCTCCTTAGGAATTCGAATTGCTTCTCATTCATGCTTGTAGCATGACATTGTAATGTAATTTCTCATTCTTTGTGTGAATATACAGAGCGGCTACTCATTCTGTAGTCCGATTACACCATTTCATGAGTTATTTGTTGATTAATCTTTGATGAGACTGATGTTTAGTCCCTAGATTAATGTGCAAGATTAATAGAAAGGAGGTTGTGGAAAAGCAGTCGCAGAAAGGTTTCTCACAGATTGCAGAAAGACGGTTTGTCTATTGAAATAAATGAAAATTTGTCTAAGTGTTAATACATGAGGTTAAGAGGCCATCTGGTAATGCATGCCAGAGGTCGTCCGTGTGTATGTCTACACATCATGTCCGCATAGGTGTATGTAATATACACACACAGTGTAAGTATAATGTATGCAACTAAAGTGAAGGATTTATGTATATTATAAAGAGATTATATGTTAGTATTTAAAAAGGGTTTGAGTGTTCTTTCACTGAAATCAAACCAATAAGCTACATGAATAAATTAAGAAAGATAGATAAACAAAATTAAAATGATAAACATAGTATGTTTATTTAATTATAATATGCTGTGAAAGGACATAATAAATTTGTGCGATGGTTTGATGAAAGGGCTTGATAAACATAATTGAAAGGATGTGATTATTGAAAAGGCAAGATGACAGATAATATTTAAACAGAAGATTGATTTTATAGTAAGGTGTCTCTACAGTTCAGATCGATGTAGAAGCAAGTAAAACAGAGACCAAGGGAGACATAAGCAGATATGTAAGTTTGATTAAAACATAATAGGGTGGTAGGGTGTTTCTAGGGCATGCTACATGCCTGCAAGGGGGTCGTAGCCTCCTTCCAATGGTAGCTAGTAAATAGGGTGTCGTAGCATCCTTTCAGTACAAGCTAATAAACCATGGTGTCGTAGCCTCCTTCTAGTGGTAGCTGGTAAATAGGGTGTTGTAGCATTATTTTAGAAATAACTGATAAAATAGGGGGTCATAGCCTCCTTCCAGTAGTTGCCAGTAAATAGGGTGTAGTACCATCCTTGTCTGTAGTAGCAGAAATAAACTACTTGTAAATATAATTTTGCAGTAATATGAAGTATTGGTGGTTTTCCCAATTTGGATTCCACGATAAATTTGTGTTCTGTGTATCTTGTTGATCATGTGTGTTAATGAATAAATTAAAAGTGGTTTGTTAAAAATTTATCAATACTAATTCATCCCCCCCAGTATTGTCCAATATTCCAACAATTTGTATCAGAGCGTGATCCTTCACTACAAATTAATCATTGGAAGGAAGATACTATTAAAAACTACTATTGATCAACAAGAATGAATGGATTCAAATAGATCTCCAACACTTAACAAAGGAGAATATGTTGACTGGGGTATAAGAATGAGAGTGTACTTACATTCATTAGGATATGGTGTGTGGAATGGATTAATATCCGATTACATCCTACCAAAAACAGTAAGGACTACATCTCAGAAAGAATCCAAGAAAAATAACTCAAGAGCAATAGAGGCCATACTTGATGGATTACCTCAACCTACAAAAGAAAAGATAGGACCATGTCTCTCAGTTAAGGAACTCTGGTTCAAATTGGAGAAACTTTACTCAGTTGAACAAAGAGAAGAAGAAAGCTTTTCTCTTTTCAAGAATGAAAGTGATGATGAAGAATCTTGCAGCCATAAGGAAGATCAAAGGAGTAAAACCATATACAAGAAGAAAAACTTATATTCCATGGAAGATAGTAAAGATGAAGAGATAAGTGAAAATGAAGAAAAACTATTCCTTGAGAAAATAAATTCAGAAGCTGATTCAGAAATGGAAGGAGTGGTGGACCTAAAGGAAGAACTCATGAGTGCTCTTGAAGAATTGAGAAAGAGCAAAATGAAGAACAATTATTTGAAAGAAAAGTTGTCAAAATTCCGAGAAGAGAAAAAATCAAAAGATAAAGGGTCAAGTCAAATTATTATTGATTTAAAGAACTAGCTTCAAGAGGCCACGAAGATTGAAGAGGACCTAGTAGTGCAACTAAAGAAGAGAATACAAGATTATGAAAAAAATGAAACATTGATTATTAAACTTAGAAAAGGGGTTGATGAAGAATCTATCAAATCAAATTTGGAGAACAACTCAAGGGCTTCAGATGAAATCCTAAGTGTCCAAATACCATCCAGCAATAAATATGGATTAGGATTTGACAAAAAAAAGAAGCCAATATATTCCTCTTTTAGAAACCAAGATGGAAATAAAAGAAGCTATGATGTTGCACTCAAGAGCCAAATTAAAAGGGAAGAATGTAAGAAATTTTCTCCTCTCTTATAAAGAACATATGTGATGCCTAAGACCAATGACAAGTAGATATCAACAAATATTTTTGGGCCATTGCTACTCTTGTAATAATTTTGGACATAAAGACATGAATTGCAAAGCATATGAAAAGTCTCATATCTATAAGAAGAATACACCCAAGTAGCAGAATAATTACAAGAAGACTAATTCTAGTCATCAAAACTCTACTCATCCTCCTAAGATGAAAAGTTTGAGAAGACATACAAGTGAAAATATCCATTACAAAAATTAAAGATTCTATGAAATGGCATCCCTTGGATATTGTCATTGTTGTCAAAAGTTTGGTCACAAGGCTGTTAATTGTAGAATCAAAATAAAAGATCAAAGTTTAAGAAGCAAACAAGACACAAACAATTCAAAAGATAGAAGACCAGTAAGCAGGGTACCTCATGGATAGATGTGGAGAAGGAAGCCATAATACAAAGACTTAGAAGAAACACAAATTTCAAATATGAGTAAAGATTCCAAAGATGATGATGAGCAAAATAATGCTATAGATAAAAATGACATCCATTCTGAGGGAAAGCAAGATGAAGATGTAAATCAATACACCAGTGGAGATAAAGATGATAATGGTAGATGTATTTTCTAAAAGGGTTTCTCATTACCTAGAAGAGAACCCTGAAATTAGCATTAGAAGGGATCATATACTCAGGGGGAGTTAATATCAAAAATTGCAATTGGTACTTGAAAATATCAGTTGGTAAGAAGAAAGGAATGTCTTGAGGTTTCCATCAAAACAACAACAAGAAGAGTCATAAGAAATAATTGGTAAAAGCTATCTTCCTCATAGACAAGAAGTGTAGAAGTGGCAAATTGAAGACTTTGCTAGAGACCATCCATGTGACAAAGTGAAGCAACATGAAAGTATTATAGTGCGTGATTCATGAAGACCATGAAGTCTATAACTAAGACAACAAAAGTTATTTTTATGGAATTAAAGACTCCTTAAAAGAACAAGTTATATGATACAGAGAAATCCGGTATGGAAGGAAACTAAAGGTTGGCTGCAAAATATCAACAGTAAAATATGATGATTATAAACTCTATCACAAAAAGAAGGATACTTTATGACAAGTGAAGAAAACTTAATATTTTAAGTCTAAGGAAGACAAAAGCAGAATTGTGATGAAGGGAAGATAGGT
Source organism: Pseudotsuga menziesii (assembly GCA_001517045.1). Classification (NCBI taxonomy): domain Eukaryota; kingdom Viridiplantae; phylum Streptophyta; class Pinopsida; order Pinales; family Pinaceae; genus Pseudotsuga; species Pseudotsuga menziesii. The sequence continues at coordinate 382,215 of LPNX010400453.1, forward strand.
GATGATCATGAGAGATAACTACATCCAAGAATTATGAAAATGTATTACCTCTACGACTAAGAAATTTCAGTGAACTATTTTTGAATCTGAATGTGGGATTAAGCATATATGAAAGCAATGAATGGATATTAGACTTGATGTGACACTCCCGTGACAGACATTGATAACATGATGAAATAGTCATGGCTGAACAAGGATATTGAAAGAGTCTTAAGAATATATTGATGAACGTCCCTAAGAAGATACATGTTAGCTTAATGAACTAAAACAACAGACGAATTTAAAAATCATAGTCATAGAGCATCTGCTAGAACTGATCGAGTTACCTATTAAATATGATCACTTAGTAAGAAAAATGAGATACTATCTATCTATGTTTTATGGGAAGCATGAATAAGCAAGTACTTAATACAAATGGGAAGACTCACTGTGAGAAGACTAAAGACACAGATTTGGAAGACTTTTAAAGGGAACAATTGGGATTCAGGAACATATCAATTAATGAATTTGTCATAGAAGTGCGTATATGAAATTGTAGTAAATCCTATTGTTGAAAGTGCATTGAAAATATTTCTGTTGAAAAGTGGAAGGTGTAAGCCGTGTGTTCCAACCATGAACATGGGTTTCCTTTAAAGTCTCCATCCAGGAAAAATGTCTTCCAAAGATCCTCATAAACTACCTTGATATACATACAGGAAAATGTTTGATGAGTGACAAAGATGACATTGTGAGAACTCTTGTAAGTTGATGTCACAAACTTACAATGCATAGAAATCCAACACTACTCACACATAGAAATTTCTCTCGTGACAGTCATCGCATTGGTTTGAAGTAACGAAAAAAAAATCATCAATGGGACAAGGAAGCACTATGATAGGGGGATTATATGAATTTATCATCCAGGTTATCATTCAAAGAACTTGCTGCAAGAAAGAAAATGTTAACCAGATCATAACACAGTGGTTAGTACCAAGTCAAGTTTAAAAAAAGAAAGACTGGAAAGGCATAACAGGTTATCATTTGTCATTGTTGTCAAAGGGGGAGAATGTTGGATGGATTTGTCATTGATGTCATAGTTGTTCAGTAATGACAAAGGAATAACCAAGGACATGATGGCAATGCAAGCTCAGTATAAGACAAAGGAATAACAAAGGAAGTAATGACATGGCATGCTTAATGACGTGGCATGTGTGATAAGGCCGAAAAGACACATGAGGTGCTATCATGAAGTCAGTGTTGTGCAATCTAAAATCAGTATGTTTGAAATGAGAAAGACTATTTATGCATATTTCTGTGTAAATGAATAATGGACTCCTTATCTGTCTAAATCATGAATGGTTTGATAGTTTGAATACCTATACAAATGAATCCACAAAGATAATGTGTAGATCTAGCAAGGGGATCAAGTCAGGGGAAGTCCAATTGAGCTTGATTGATCAATCCTTTGATTAATCAATGCAAAATCATGGAGTTGCAGTCTGCTTATTTAGCAGAAGTTGGAAAACTAATACCGTATCAAGAAAATAGATCGACACCAGGGAAATAATCTGCAAACTAAATGTGTGTGGATGATAACATTCCAGAGCGCCAAAGTGATTCCATGTTTTATAACTGATCAATGAACGAGGAGGATTCCACAAAGTGATCGATAGTTCACATGAGTTGTGGAAAGAGACAATGCGGAAGCCCATTTCAAAACATTTGGGAGGCACTTCTGCAGTGCGCAATGCAGAAGGTATCTTGATAAATGATCAACAAACAAGGAGGATTCCGCAAAGTGATCGACGGTTCATAGGAGCTGCGGAATCCCATTTCGAAAAAGTTGGGAGGCACATCTGCAATGTGGAATGTATCTGCAATCCATAGTCCAGAGAGCGCGGAAGCAATTTCGAGAAAAATCGAAATACATAACCACAACCCGCAATCCACAATTGCAGAAGAAAGGAGTTTCTGATTGCGGAAAGGTCATCACGGAAAGATAATTGTGGAAGCAATTTTTGAGAAAAGTCGAAATGCATACTTGCAATCCGTAATGTGATTGCGGAAGAAAGAATTTTCTTATTGTGGAAAGGTAGTTGCAGAAAGGTAATTATGGAAGCAATTTTCGAGAAAAGTCAAAATTCACATCTGCAATCCGCAACCCACAATTTTGGAAGGAATGAGTTCCTGCAAATTGCAAAAAGGTTGTTACGGAAAGACAATTATGGAAAGATGATGGTGGAAGGTAATTGTGGAAAGGTAAATGTGAAAAATTCAATGCGGAAAGGTCCGTTGTGGAGAGATTGTTGCGGAAAGGATGTTGCAGAAAAGCAGTTGCAGAAGGGTTTCTCACAGATTGCGGAAAGACGGTTTGCCTGTTGAAATAAATGAAAATTTGTCTAAGCGTTAACACAGGAGGTTAAGAGGCCATCTGGTAATGCATGCCAGAGGTTATCCATGTGTATGTCTGCACCGGTGTATGTAATATACACACACAATGTAAGTATAATGTCTGCAACTAAAGTGAAGGATTTTTGTACATTATAAAGAGATTATATGCTGGTATTTAAAAAGGGCTAGAGTGTTGTTTTGCTAAAATCAAACTAGTAAGATACATGAATAAATTAAGAAACAAAGATAAACATAGTATGTTTATTTAATTAAACGTAGACATAATATGTTGTGAAAGGACAAAATGAATATGTGCGATGGTTTGATGAAAGGGCTTGATAAACATAATTGAAAGGACGCGATTATTGAAAAGGAAAGATGATGGATAATATTTAAACAGAAGATCGGTTTTATAGTAAGGTGTCTCTGCAGCTTAGATCGATGTAGCAACAAGTAAAACAAAGACCAAGAGAGACATAAGCAGATCCTTTGATAAAAACATAATAAGGTGGTAGGGTGGTGCTAGGGCAGGATACACGCCTTCAAAGGGGTTGTAGTCTCCTTCCAGTGGTAGCTGGTAAATAGGGTGTCGTATCATCCTTTCAGTAGAAGCTGATAAACCAGGGGGTCATATCCTCTTTCCAGTGGTAGCTGGTAAACAAGGTGTTGTAGTGTAACACCTACATAATTAATAATAATTATTAATTCTACTGGAAAATACTTTATTTATTATTTTATTGTTATTAATATTTTTGACAGAAAAGTCAAGAATAAAACATTCTGTAATAAAAAAAAATATTTAATAAAATATGATGAAGGGGGACAAGAGTGGATATAACTATTGAAGAGTGTTTGTTGACCCACAAGAGGAAAAATCCAAGTGGCAAAAACCATTGAGTGAGAACTTGGGATGTAGTAGGAATCATCCCCAAAAACCAGGTCACAACTCCTAGTTGAGTGATAAAGAGCAGGAGGCTCATAAATAACCAAGTCCTAGGAAAAATATTATAAATTAGTATGGCCATAAGCATCGGGAGGATAGCATTGGATAGGGATTAAACATCTGTGAAATACAACAGATGGCGCATTGAGGTTTTTCTCTTGTGGTTCAACGAACAAGCTTCAGGGTTCTGGAGCAAGTAACTTGGCTGCTCTGGGAGTTGGTTGGGAGGAACAACATATCCACTCTTGTTTTCCAAGCATTGGTGCTAGGTTTATACTTATATTTTTAATACTGTATAATATATTAAATCCCTAGATTTGTATAGTCTACCTCAGGATATGTGTTCATGCTTGCAGAAGGACCAATCAGCTAGTCAAGTAAGAAGCAGAGTGCCATAACACTCTTAACTTTAATTGTTTTTTATTAATCTACTGTTGATTATGCATGTATCTTGCACTAAGGGGAATGAAATGATTTAATCCTAATTTGCACAGTAAGTTTCCATATTTTGACTGTATATTTCCTAATGGCATCGTTCTTATAGATATTTTCCTTACTCTGCATATTGAAGTTAAATTAGTGATTGGATTTACAATGTATGTTTATAAATATAGATCTGTATACCTTCCATGTAAGTGAATGAATCCATTTTATATAATGGTTATCCCAATTCACTACAACAATATACAATGTTAGATTATATAATACTATTATATATATCTGTAGCTTTTAGCTTAACTATAGACAAGAATATTTTAAAATAATATTAATAGTATTACAACTTATGAATTAACTAAGTTAAGTACTGAGCATTGAATAATATTAGTACATAAGAAAGCATTGTTAAATATCGTGAGTATTTACATAGGAATACCATAGCTAAACTACACATGTCCCTTAATCAAATTAATGTTAAATTAGTATCTAGACATCATCATAACAAGTCAGGTTTACCAACAGATCCCATCAAATCGTAGGTTCTTCTAGAATAATATAACTTCTATAGGAATCCTAGAGTATTATTCCCATAATATTTACAGATTGGTGAGGAACAAGCTTACGGATCGAAGATCCTTATTTATACACTATAATTATAGATTTCCTAATCTATAACATACCTGAAGGGTCGTTTATAAGAAATTCATCAACACATCAATATTGGGTCATAAGTCCATACTGTGGCTACCCTAGGCTATACAAAACCTCGATCTGTTACACCCGATCACTTCACAAGTTACAAGATCGAATCCCTTTGAGTATTTAATCTAATATATCGGATCGAGGATCCCTTAATTACAATCCACTAGAAGACTTTAAACAATACGAAATTAATCCAAATCTATAACTGTTGATACGCCGGCTATCACATTTATTCATTATGGTAGAGGAATCGACGTTTTGGCAAAGTTCACGTCGTGGCTGCCAAACTATGTTATAAACTTCCGATTATATCTTTCAAACACTCACAGTATAATTAAAATGAAATCATTATATAGAGGAAGAGCCTCGTTTTTCTATTATGTTATATCTCATCTCTTACCAATATTGCAGGATCGAGTCCCCTATCTATATGGGTTAAATACTTTAATATTAAAATAACGTGTTCATAATCGTAAGAGTAAAACACACATAAGATGGCTGTAAGTCTTTTCCATCAGCTACCATCACAAATGTACTACAAACTTAATATAGAGGTATTAAAAAGAAAAAAAATGTTCTCTTTCCACGGCTGCAAGACCATATACGATGGAAGCCGAGGTTTTCATTACAATCCACATCAATAATTACATACATCAAATTACATATATCATTGGTTAATAACCAACTGAGGTCGGCTCCCAATGCTTTAAACTATCGAAAGTATATACCAGAATATATATTTATACATGCATTCGGAGTGGTTATAAGACCATTATTAATGGCTTGCACTATAAATAAAAAACCTCGGGCTATATTGAAAAACTATACAGAAATAAGACTCGGAAAGGGCATTCAAAAACCCTACTAGGGTTTAAACAAAAGAAAATTAATTCATTTCATTATAGTACAAAGTAATGGCTTAAAGCCGACAAAACCCGAAAGGGCGTTTCCAAAACAAGTAATGGCTAGCTTAAACTCTAAAAAGAGCAAAACCACTTATCTTTTCATTGCATCCCCTTGAAGTTTCACCCAACGAAACCTGCGACCAAGTAAGAGGGGATCAGTGTGGTTTTTTTTAATAAAAGAACTTGTAAAAATAAAAAAATAACCAGTTTGAATCAAGGTTAGAGCAACTTACATGGGCGTTTGGAAACGTGGGCCTGGGAGGAGGTGACCCTGTTGCTTCCTCTCCAGCACCGAAACCTGCAAGCAAAACCTATTTTATTTAGTACCTAGTTTCAGCTTTAAAGAAGCTTAAGAAAAAATAAAATTGTAGAAGTTTGTTTACCTTGGCGTGTTGACAACGAGAACCAGGGGTTTGCTCCATCGAGCTCCCTTATCTCGCTGTAGCCTGAAATCACTCGAAGAAAAACCCTAGCAGTGTGCTAGAAAACTTGACAGTCTCATCGAATCTCTGGTACTGTGAAGAGTTGGTCGAGGTAACCACCAATAGCATATACCTCACACAAAGTCATCAACAGAGTAAGAGTGAAGCAATACACACCTTTAATGTGAGAAAAGCAGAGCATGTTGCATACAGAGCAGAGCTCGACTGCACACAACCTCCAACCACACAGCATACCCAAATGCAGGCTAAGGACAAAGTAAAGACCTTCAAAAAACCTTTCAAGCTCAAGTAAATATCACCCTCCATGTGTAGAGCAGGAATCGTATCCCTTAATGCCTTGTGGATCCTGGCCGCACTGCCAACTCGCAGCCAAGACAGGTTTAATATCAACCATAGGACAACTTAAATATCATAACCGAAATCATTTTGAATCCAAACCATGGATCATGCATTAAAAACCAATCATAACCTATACCTTGGATCGTCGGATATACATATATGTCTTATAACCTTATCTTATGCCAAGTCAACCTTTGTGTTGGAAAAACCCCATAGCATAACATTCACCCTTATGTTGTAAACCTTGATATTGTTGGCTAGGATTGAATGCCATCATGCGTCATGGCTAGACCCATACTTTTCTAATCTATGTCATACAACATGTTAACACCAAGGACAATACCTTAGCCATGGGTGAGGCTAAGGTATTGTGAAGGTTTTTTTTTAGATTTTAAAAATAAAACATTAAACCATAATCACATTAAAAACCCTATTGCTTGCATATCAACTTAAAACCATGACAAGATTGTTAAGATAGTAACCACTCATACACATAAAAGAACTAAAGAGGTGCACTAAAACCAACACTTGTAGGATATGTGAAGAGTTGTCGTAGAGTAAAAAACATGCGGTTCCATGCCAAGTACAAGTAAGTAAAAACCTCTTTTTATTCATGGTAAGAGAAAGCCGTATGGGAAACCATACTTTACAAACCCTAAGCCTCTCATGCTTAGGGGAAGGTATTACATACATAGTGTAACTATGTTAAGTCTAAGCCTTTATAGTAAGATAAGTAATTGCAAAAACAAGTAAAGAAAGTACATCACCTAAAGGAGTATGGATGAAGGTTTCGGAAGGAACTGGCCATCATAAACATCAGCAAACCCTGTCGTAAGCAGTAGGACAATATATATTAGAACCAACAATAATTTAACATAGAATTCTGCTATAGTAAATGTAAAAATAACACATGTAATTTTTTTTTAAGTATGATTTTTAGTTGTGTTACATGTAGCATCCTTTCAGCAACAACTGATAAAACAAGGGGTCATAGCCTCCTTCCAGTAGTTGCTGGTAAATAGGGTGTCTTACCATCCTTTTCTGTAGTAGCAGGAAGAAACTATTTACAAATATAATTTTGCAGTAATAGGAAGTCTTGGTGGTTTTACCCAGTTGGGCTTCCACGATAAATTTGTGTTCTGTGTATCTTGTTGATCATGTGTGTTAATGAATAAATTAAAAGTGGTTTAAATTGTTAAAATCTTATCAATACTGATTCACCACCCCTCTCAGTATTGTCCAATATTCCTACACAAGACCTCTCAATGCATAGGGTTGTCCTTCAGTTGTCTAGGAGAACATGAATATTGTTCTTCCATATCCAAATCCTCCAGAGCATATACGAGCATGTGTGCCTCTTAGGATATATGCTAGCCATATAACATTGGGTTCTTCCATTTATAATACTTCCATTGGTATAGAGGAGATATGTGATGATGAAATTGACTTCATCCATGAGACTTCTAGTTGTTCACTAGAGGAGACGTGTGATGCCTTGATGGAGTATGTAAAGATTGGTTCCAAAGTTGCAACTGATGGGAGTGTTATAGAGTATAGATCTAGAAGAGATTATGGATCCTCTTAGACAGAGGAAGTTTCCCTTAATGGTATTCTTACTTCAGGATTCTCACGAGACAAGGGATTTGTACAAGAATTTGTGGTGCACGAGAGAGATTCTCATGTTGATAGGTCTATGATGTCCTTGCATAGACCATATGCTTTGTATTCCAAGATCAAGTTGAGTTGTATGGATCTCTATCTTTTTGACTTTGATAAATGTGCTCCACTTGTCTTAATATTGCATGGAAATATTCCTATCTTTGTAGGTTATATTGGGGAGCTTTTGATGTGGTGTCAATTGATGTTGGCCCATGATACCAAGGATGATGGAGGTTGGTAGCTAGCTCTTTTTCTTGGGAGATATTCCTTTTTATTCATAGGTGTTCATTGTTCGTTGGATGATCAAAATTCTATGATATCATGGGTGAGATGTGCCTTATAGATGACAATGGTTGAATCTAGGACCACAACCAATATTAATTTGTAAATAGTAGAATTGGTGGAGTTGTTAAGGGAGAATATAGGTGTTGGTGTAAACATTTTTCTTGTAAAGAGGGAGTGTTAGATTTTTGGGTCACTCTAAAAGTGTTTATACCATGTTTGGGAATACTTCATAGGAGTTGGGGTACATGGTGTATGCTTATTGCTTGGATGGTTTGAGATGAATTTGAGCATGAGAGATGGTCCATGATGGATATGCACAATTGATATTGCTTGCTTAGTGGATGTTTGACCTTAAGATTATTTTAATGGATTGGTGTTATTCCCTTGGGAATTTTAGTTATTTTTCTTGATTGGTGGACACTCTTCATGATTCCCACATGGAGGAACCACTGGCTTAGAGAGTGCCCCACTTAGGATGGGGAGAGATTTTCATTATAAGGAGGGATTCAAGCCATAGATGTCATGTGGTAGCTTGGATTCTTGTTTGAAGGATTGGAGAGGGATTGAAGACTCCCGAGGCTTTAAGAATGTTTATGTAAGGGGAAGCAAACCCAATAGAGTACATTTCCTAGGAGGCTGATGGATTTCATGGAGGTTCATGATGGAGTGTTGTGGACTTTCCTTGTGTAGCTATATCACCTTGAATTCATTAGCATGACATCTCCTTCGAGCATGAAACATGTGCTTTAGAGTGAACATGTCACTTGTTTTAGCCTAGAAGGGCTCATGTAGGTTTCTTGTAATGGCTTGTGCCCACATATTATTGCTGGCCTCCATTACCTCTCATTTAAATAGAGAAAGGGGAGAGTCTTTCCATTCATATCATCATTTTTTCTCTTTTATTTGTACTTAGCTTCTTGGAAGAAGTTTCTAGGGTTTCCTCATGAACCCTAGGTGGAGATATGAAGCTTAGAGAGGGATTATTTGTTGGGGATTGATCCTTGTGAGACTTTAGACAGTTTACTCTTATATAGAAGACACTAATCATGATCACTCTTCTCTTTCTCTTGGATCTTTTTATGTACTTAGTCTCTTTTGTCTTGGGGCATTAGGGTTTCATGGAGATTCCTAGGGTTAAGGTTTCTCCCTTGAGAAGGAAAGCAAATTAGGGCTTGGTGATAAACCCTAGGGTGGATTTGTGGAGAAGAAGAAGAGAAGAGGATGTGTTGGATACATTCTCCTACATTGTATTTTCTTGGTTGAGCTAGGGTTTGATGATTAATCCTAGCCAACGTTTTTTTGGATAGTTGGATTTTTTGTACTAGCCTTTAGAGAAGGCTATGGTATCTACTTGTACTTCATCTTGAGTGTATATATGAAGTTTTCAATTGCCCATATCTTGTGCATTTTCTAAATTTGGATTTAAGCTATATATATATATATATATATATATATATATATATATGCTTTGTTATTTACAATTGTTTATGTCTTGTTGATTTGACATAAGTAAAGGGGAAAATTGTAAGTCTATTAACATCTAATGAAGAATATAAAGGGCTTATTTTATTGTTGCAAAGTAATTTTCTAGATCTGGTTCTTGGCTAATAATATTTTTTAGAAGGGGTTGAAGCTTATCTCATTGTTTGCTATATTTTCTCCTTGAATTGCCACATAGTGCGAAGTTGTTTGAAGTGAATTATTGTGATAATTATGTTGTTGTTGTTTCATACTAAATTTACAACAATCCTAAGGTTAAAAGTTCTAGGGCTAAGATCTGAGAAGCCTTCTAGGAAGGAGGTGAAATTCCAGTGTTGCATTGAAGTGTCAATTCTAAGAAATTTCCAAAAAGCTTCTCCCTATTTAGTTATCTTTATGGGAGTTCAATAAACTAAAAATATATGGATTGTTATATTTTAGGTTAATTCATAAAATTTAATTATTTGTTCTTATGTGTTTACTAGACTATTGTGTATTACTATACTATGGATTTATACTTGCAAGGATCTCAATGAAAATATGTTATAATCAATGCACACTCAAACACAAAGATTTAGCTTGAAGAAACTTGGTGTAGGAAAAATCCAACACAAAATTGGTTGCTCGACTCTATTGAATTTAAAAATATTTAGATTACAAGAGCTCTTATAATGATTCAACACTATTCATTGGATTCCACTACTACAACATGGAATATTTCATTTGATCTGGCTCCAATATTCACTACCTGCTCCTGGATCCATTAGAACCTTTTATTTGGTGCGAGTCTCAAAATATCCTACACGTCTCCTTCTAGAATACCAACTTCCAATGAAAAAACTAAACCCCCATGGGTTATTGCGTCCTCTTATTTATCTACTTCCTTTCCCCTGCAATCTCACTTCCCATAATTCCAATTGCTAGTAAAGAGGAAGTTATGCTAACCACCTATAACTATCCACCATATATTCAATTCTCTGGCTCTTTCATTCATGGGGATAACAATCATCATGCTAATGTGGTTCCATTGTGCAACTTATGAACTTGATTCCATATCATCGTACGTCACAAGATATGCATCTAGGCAAATCCATTAACACTATGTTATCTATGTTACACTAATTGTGGTGTCAAACGTTCCCTTTCGATTGGATTTTGGACCTTGTCAAAGAACTTCGAGAAGATTCCCTTAAAAACCTTGAAATGCATTAATGACCATTGATTTGTTGAAAGATTGGACAATGGGTAAATTTAAAACCTAACACTTCCAAAACTTCTCCAAGAATTTGTCTACCCTTGATTTGTGGTGATCAAACAATGTGCAAGGTTTTGCATTTCTCCCCTTTCTCTCACCTCAGGAGCAAGAATGTAATATATCTCAAAGTGTCTAGCATGTCTTAGATCCTTTGGGTGTATTATGGTGGTTAAGGTCTTTGTGGGTTATTCAAAGTGATTGATGAGATGATGTGCAAACAAGTTATGGCATGCGTTGCTGACTTATGACCACTAAGGAGAAGCACTAGGGTGGACTCATGAAAATAATTTCATTTATTATCTTCAATAAACCATTTTGAATAATTAATTTTCTAAAATTTCCAATTTATATTTAAAATTTAAAAAATTCATTAATCCAATTTTTCATCCTTACACTAAAATTTTTGAAACTCTTTTTCCAATTTGTGAGAAAAAAAATTACAATTTTTAAAGATATTTAAAATGAAAAAATTCACAAATTATTCATTTCTTTGTAAAAATATGTTTTATTTAATAAATTTATTAAATAGTCTCTCATTACAATATACTAAGAATTTCCACCATTTATTGATGTATGGAAGGGAGGAAAGGGGATTATCTTGAACAAGGAGCAACAAATTCAACTTTGGTTTTTATGAAGTGGCATAATTTACTTATTGCCATAAGCCATTGATTCAAATAAAGTTTAACAAGTTGCAAGAGAGAAGGGGACTTCATACTCCAAACATCAATGCAACATTATTTGCATCGAGGAACACACTTTTTAATTTAACGGCTTGTCCATTGCAATACTTAAAGTAAATAAGTCTCTAGAAACTAAAACAATAAGGGGTTTATCAAAACAATGTTGTGGTGTTTTGTCAACAACATTTTAAATGTTAGTTCAATCAAATGAATCATCCACCCAAAACATGTTGGTAATAGGGAATCGTAGGTCAGAGGTTAAAACCTGGTCGAGTTCCTCAAGGTTGATAGCTACTATTATGACTAATAATTGAAACACTCTCCATCCGAGTTTTCATGGTGCACATGCACATGCGCGCGCACACACACAACTTGAAGAAATGCACCATATTGGATTACACATAGATGGATTTGTCAATGTTTAAAACTTGGTCGACCTGATTGAGTTCCTCAGGGTTGATAGCTACTATTATGACTAGTAATCAAAACAATCTCCATCTGAGTATTCATGGACACGCACGCACATGCACACACACACACACACAGAAGCACATGCACGCACACACGCACACGTGCGCGCACCCACACACACACATGCACACACACAAGCACTAGTACTAGGTTCATCTTGGTTGACATAGGTTAACTTCATATATTCTTTAACCACCATATTGAATTTGGTTTACATTCTTCAATGGCTTTGTTGCATTGTGAAATTCAACAAAGGTTATCTCACATTGTGAATTTGTAAGGTTTTTATGTTGCACTCATGTTCATTCTAGTCACATTTGACGTATATTGGCTTGGTGCATTAATTAATGGATATGTTACATTCTGACATTCATCTTTACAATTTTCTTCAAAATATTTGCAAGGGTTTAGTTGCATTGTGATGTTCATCTAGTGTTGTGTTGGATTGCGACATGATCAATGATGGTTAATACATGCACACCAATAGCAACATATAGAACACAATGAAGATAAACAATCACCCCTTGATAGTATGTTATGAAATAGAGGGCAAGGCATAAACTATATAGTTGTGATTTCTTTCTCTAACTCTTTATCACAAAGCATTGCACATAATATTCAATGGGATTCACTTCTAAATACTATTGTTTTACATAATAATAATAATAATAATAATAATAATAATTTCTAATATGTAATGTTTCTTATTATGTTTATTACTTTTATTCTTTTTCTTCTCATGATATGTTAATGTTTTTTTTTAATTGGTGAACCAATAACTAGATTGAGATCATAATCGGATGACATAGGGTCAATTTCTTTTTGTTGCCACTATCCCCCAGGCGTACCGTGATGCCCCATACATGGCACATAAGGCTAACCAAGGTTTGAACCCGTGACATCACAAGGAGGGCCTTAATAGTGCACTCTTTAGTCAATTGGTCTACACCCCAAGGGAATCATAATATGTTATTTACCATAAATTTATTTATTCTTTCTAATTAATTTTGGCATCCCCTATTAATTAATTACTTTTAATTTTTTTTTTCTTTTTATATTTTTATTATCAAATTTAACCTAATCTTCCATATTTAATTAATTTATTATTCATTATGATCTTCATTACAAAATACAATATTTTCACCTTTTACCCTATCAATATTTTACAATATCTCTCTTTTACAAAAAAATTCAAAATTATTTTCTCCCTCATGAGGGGTGGAGAGTCTACTCAAAGCAGTGGGAACATTTTGAAGTCTAACACATGTTATGCTCCAAAAGATTCTATACTACAAAAGATGTTTCTATTATATTTAAGATGTAAGATGTGAGGAATATAATAAATAAATTAAATTACAATGAATTTTTATACCCTTATATGAATTAATAAAGGGGAATCTCAAGCTATTAGCATTAATATCTTGATTAGGATTCATCCTTATATGAATTGATAGGGAAGAATTCCCAACTGCTAATGTTATTATCCTAATTATGATTTTTCCTTATACGCATTGATAAGAGGAAATCTCATGCTAGCTGCACTATTTATTAAATCATTAGATGACTTGGATGGTAATTTTGTTTTAAAGAACTAATTGTATGACTCAATGATTGTTGATATATGGGCATGGTACCTAGTTGTTGAATACAACCTATGGTATCTTTGGTGGTAGAGACCTTGATAGAGCAAGAGATACAAGTGTGCTTTATCAAAGATATGTCAAATATATCCAATGACCAAGTTCCAATTAGAGGAAGAATAAAAAATAAACCAAATAAAAATATGAACTAGAAGAGGGAATGAAAGCAAAAGCAAAAACAAGACCAAGATCATTCATCAATTCCAAATTAGAGAAAGACTCCTGTAGATATTTCTAAGGAAGCAAACAAGTCAAAGTTCTATATTCATAGAGAAAGTTGGAGGAAAGGTAGTAGAAGCTTGGGTGGTAGGCACTAAGAGGTGCCTTAGTTTCAAGGAGTATAGTTCCCTCAAAAAGGCACATATGCCTATGAGTCTTCTTAGAGGGAAAGGCATGCTTTAGTAGGTAAATAAAGAGAAAAAAAATACACATCACTCCATTTTAGGTGAATTGGGAGTTATCCAGCTTCATGTCCATGTATTTGTTAGATGAATATAAGCATAAAATGATTACATTTCACATAGTAAGGTAGAAGAGAAAACCCATAAATGTTTATGAAGCAAATTTTGTCATTGGTCCATTATGTGGAATATATGGCCAGCAGTGGAAGACTAGTTTAGAGCTTCCTTCTTGGTCTCAACCCTTTAGTTTAAACGCAGGTCAATGTGGAAACCAAGTACCTTAGTGGACATAATCAATTTGGTTATGCATGAATAAAATATGATTGACATGAAGGATGAACAATCAAGGAAGAGCTCCATTCCATCTAAAGGGCTTTCTAGAGGGGGAGATTATAAGATTTGGGGACATCAATTTGGGTCCTACCAAAGACACACTGGATCATTCAAAACAATGAGCATGGCATTAGTGGTGTCCTCAATGGGATAGGGTAGATGGTCTCATTCTCATGGTGTTAGTAGGGGTAATAGAGGTGGAAGAAGCCAAGGCCTTCCTTAGGAAACCAATTAGAGTTAGTTTGTATTTATAAAGGACCCCATTATAAGAGGGAAGATCTCAAGTATTAGGGTGGGATGACTAGTTCAATGAGAAGGGGCGACTATGGAGGATTGGCCTCTAACTTAGCATCAGATTCATGCTACAATAAATAATCGTGACATTTGTTGAAATTTAACTATGAAGGTCCTCCCATGTTTTTGGTGTGGGTGTGATGAGAGGACTTTAAAGTTTTTTTCCTTATGTGTTTATGTAACAAAGTGACGTTTATGTAAATAAACATTAGAGGAAATTTGGGGTCTAAAAGGGCCTTATAAAAAAAGTGCCAAAATAAGTTTTTGTGAGTTGGAATTCAAGAACCAATAGAATTTCAATAAAATAAGTCAACCATAATGGTTGAATTGACATATTT
>LPNX010400453.1:397290-441046 GCA_001517045.1 Pseudotsuga menziesii
GTGAATGTGTTTTTCTAACTTTAGAAAAGTGGGTCTCACTTAAAAATGTATTTAATAATTAAAGTGTTTAATTATTAAATGCGAGATACGTTGTGGACCCTTGATTTTGTAAAAAGATCTTCAACCCTAGATTAGGTAGTTATTGAAGATAGTTACAAAATCTAAGTATAAAAAACAACGAGAAAGGACAAATGAAGAATCAACCATCAGAGGAGGAGAAGAAGATTGAAGACTAAGAAGAGCCAAGAGAAGGGCACGGTTTTCAAGAGAAAGGAGCAACATGTTCCCTAGATAGCCTGTAGCAACCGTACCTGGGCATTTATTACAGTCACACATGTGGGATCAATTCCTAAGAAAGTGGCTTGAATCCCAAGAAAAGTACAACCACATTAAATGCAGACCGTACAACATTAATTATAGCACAAGAGGGCACACAAATCAAGGAAGAAAAGTACAATAGTCCATAAGCATGTTGTACAACAATTTTTAGGCAAAAATTTCGAGGTTGGCTTAGATTTCGAGATAATTTCTATTTTTGAGTTATTTTGCTGCTTTTGCAGAATTGGATAATTTTTCCTGTGAGGGTTTAAAAGATAAATTTCAATGTATTGAAATTTATGCTTTTCTTAATGAAAAATCTTCTTCTTAGGGTTTTCCCCGGAGTTGGGGTTTTGCCTGGTCTGTTGACCAAAACATATGTGTTTTCATGTGTGAATGGATACTTAAGTATTGAGAAGATCTTGAATATGGTGGTTTTTATTTCAAGTTTAAGTGTAAATTTTTAATCATCAACCCTAGACATTCAATTGTTTGACAGAATGTGTGAATGGAATATTCATGTTAATGTCACTGGTTTTCTTCATGGTATCAGAGCCGATGGTATCAGATCACAGTTTAATAGAGTCATACTGAAAAAGAAGTTTAGCAGGTGTTCTCTAAAGTTCAAGAAAACTGTTAGATATTTTCTTTAGTTAATTTTTGGTTGCAAGTTATTTTCCATGATGAACATTAGGTATGATGATCGGTTGGATGGAGTATCCAACTACATTCCATGGAAGGTAATAATTACTATTGTTTTGAAAGAACTTAGGGTTTGGAGTTTTATTAACAATGTCATGACCAAGACAATAGATAAAGATGAGCTTGTGGAGTTTGAAGTTCTTGAATCCAGAGCCCAAAGAATTATCTTGGATGGGGTTAAAGACCATCTCATACCACACCTAGCCGAAAAGAAAACAACTAAAGATATGTGGGACACTTTGACCAAATTGTTTGAAGCAAAGAATGAAAATAGGAAGATGGCCCTAAAAGACAAGCTACATAGCATTAAAATGAAAAGTGATGAAGGTGTAGCCTCTTACTTGACTCGTGTTACACAAGTTAAGGACAAGTTGGCAGCAGTAGGAGAAACCATTCCCGATTTAGAATTGGTGAGGATAGCCCTGAAGGGCTTCACCAATAAGTGGGAGGTTTTTGTGAAGTGTATTGTAGGAAGAGAAACTCTTCCAAGTTGGTCCAGATTGTGGGATGACTTCACCCAAGAAGAAATCCGAGATGGAGCACATGTTAGCCAAACTAATGAGGATGCTGAGCAACATGTGGCACTTGCAGCAAAATCCAAGAATAAGAAGAAGAAAGATCTAAGTAAGATCAAATGCTTTCATTGTGGCAAGATGGGACACTATGCCACAAAATGTCTTGAGAAAAATATTGTGAAGATTGAAAGAGATGTAGCAGCATCTGCAGTTGTAGAAGAGTTTACTACAAAGTTTGAGCATGAGTTTTCTCTTGTCTCAATTGATTCCAATATAGGGAGTTCTATCTCTGAGCATGTCTGGGTTGTTGACAGCGGTGCAACCAAACATATGACTGGAGTCTATGACTCTTTTCAGATGATCACAATGCTGGAGCCGGGACACTTCATCTAGACAGACATTGACAGTCCTCAGATTGTTATTCAAGGGGTTGGAACAGTCAGGTTCCAACTAGACCTTAGAGAGATCCTGGAAGTTCATGGAGTGTTATTTGTACCTGGGATGAGAGTAAGCAAACTCTTAGTTTCATCCTTTGAGGATGAAGGTTACGGAATCGATTCCCAAGAAAGTGGCTTGAATCCCAAGAAAAGTACAACCACATTAAATGAAAACTGTACAACATTAATTACAACACAAATGGGCACAAAATTGAGGCAGAGAAGTACAACAGACCACACAACAATTTTTAGGCATGAATTTCGATCTTGGCTCAAATTTCGAGATAATTTATGTTTCTAAGCTATTTTGCTACTATTTCAGAATTGGATAATTTTTCCTGTGAGGGTTTAAAAGATAAATTTTAGTGTATTGAATTTTTTTTTCTTCTTAATGAAAAACATCTGTGTTTTCATGTGAATGGATACTTCAGTATTGAGAAGATCTTGAAAATGGTGGTTTTTATTTCAAGTTTAAGAGTAAATTTTTAATCATTAACCCTAGACATTCAAGTGTTTGAGAGGAAGTGTGAATGAAATATTTGTTTTAATGTCACTGATTTTCTTCAACATCAAGCATTAGGCCAAGATACTAGAATCAACCAATATGATTAAAAACATAATCATCTATTTATTCTAATTGATTTAAGTGCTACTAATAGTTTTATATACCCTTCCTCTTTAATTAAATGTGGGTTAACAAACAAAGGTCATGATGATTTAAACTAGTTGAAATGACATTCAATGTAAAACAATTAATAGGTCTAATTGTTAGGAATCGTATTGTTAAGATTTGAGGTTGTTTCACCAAAATGAACTTATATAGCACAACATTAGAAATCTATGATTTGATAGTGAGAATGAAGAGGCTTGAATTCATTGAGCTTTAGTTGATCACTATGTGAAGAAAGTTCTCTGCCTAGATGATATGGGAGAATTAATAATAATTGAAAGAATCAAATGATAGGTTTCACTACACTTCATCTTAGTGATAAAGGTTAAGAATGTCCAAGGAAGGATTGTAGGATTTATATAGTTAAGGCTATTAGCAAGAATATCACCCTTATTGAATGACAATCCGAGAACTTAATGAGTTTAGTGTGCAAATCAAAGAACTTATAGACTAGGATTGATTAGTCTAGTGTATCCCCATGGGGGGCATTGATGATTTTTGTGAAAAAGGACGGCACCCCTAGAATTTGCATCATCTAACATGATTTGAAAAAGAAACCATGAAAAAAATATTTCCAATTCCTCCAATTAATGATCTATTTGATGAATTAAGGGGGACTTCTGTGTTTTTTGAGTTTGACTTGTGATCTAGGTATACCTCAAACAATGAATTAAGGAAGAATATATACTTAAACATTGTATTTAAAATAGGGTTTAGTCATTATGAATATATCGTGGTACCATTTGGGATGATGGATGCTCTTGCAACATTCATGAACTTGATGAATAATGTGTTCCAAAAATGTTTGGATAGTTTGGTTAATTTAGATGACATTCTCATTTACAAATGGAATGAGTGAGCACCAAGAACATTTGAGTCTTGATCCGTGTACTTAAATGCATTAGAGAATATAATTTGTATGGGAAGTTGTCAAGTGTCCCTTCTTTCCAAAAGAAGATTTAATATTTAGGACATGTGATAAATGGGGATGACATTGCAATTGAGCTAAGTAATATAAAGACCACAATGAATTGACCAACACCTATAAATGATTTGGAGGTACACAACTTACAGGATCAGTTGGTTTCTTTCCATGAGGCAAGCTCAAATGGGATACATTTTGTCTCCTTGGTATTTCATGACCATGCCCACTGCCAATTATTGTGTGCCAAACATGGATATAAAATTTGATCTTCACCATTTTATTTTTCTTTGCATATAGGAGTGTTGCATATGTGACCCACAATATGACAAGAGTCAAACAAAAAATTGTATTTAGTAAACGATATGATTAATTTCACTCCAAACTACTAAAATTAAAATGATTCATTTCCACAACATTTAAAAAGTTCATACGAAATTAATAAGACCTAAAATTTGGTATCTTTCTCCCATAAAGATTATTATAAAAAATTATGCACTTCACCATTCCAAGTTTGTATTGAAACTCTAACCAAAATTAATGGTTCAATGTATACTCTTGTAGACTTGGCCAGTTTTATTTATAAATTAAGGTGCTTGAAAAGTTTTCAATAATTTTTATTGCAAGCCCTTCTCTATAGTAAGATAACAATGTGGTCAATTTACAAAGAAAAATAATTAGCAAAACATGATTTAGTGAAGTCAATGCATAGTTTAGTTCGATTTCAGCTTCCTTTTCTTATAACAAGATATCACACGGCAACTTGCTGAAGGAGCACATATGAGGCAAATTTGCATGTGAGCCCAAACGTTTTGACATATTCTATAAGGACATAGTAGAAACAATAATTGCAACAATAAACATGCAACGACATCATTATTTATGAAAAAGAATATGCCACCCAAAAAATTAATTTGAATCCAAAACATTACAGAAACAAGAAGTAAGTCATTTGTAGTAACAGTCACTTGCACACCGCAGAAACAAAATCACTTGGAGAAATCATAACTCTTTAGAAGAATGGTTGCTTGATCTTGAAGTATTGTCCATGCAACACTGACATGTCGTTGTTCAGTTAATGGTGCACCCACAACAAAACGTAGTGTGAATTTATTGGAAAGAACCTGATTCAAGAACACACGAATTAGCATTTAGTAAAGAATTTATCTAAAAAGATTCATTTCAAGTCACAAAATATATGCTATAAAATCTATTTGTGATTTGTACTAGGTGAAATATTTTGAATCTATCTCTTGAGAGAGACCAAGGGGAGCTATAATATCTTACTCTTTGCTTCAAACATATTTTTGTTAGAATGATATTTGACACTTCTGCTTAAAAATAATTAGTTGAATCTTTAAAGCACCCTCAAATCTACATTAGAATTAACTATGTCAAAGGAAAAAATCAGATTGTTCTCACGCTCAAATAAATCATTCTCTAGAAAAGGATTAGACTCCACCACAAGCATAGGAGATTAAAATAAATCTAGCTCAAATGGTGGAATCTATAAACAATGAGAAATTGGTAGAAATTCTAAATGGTGGGCCATGTATTCATAAAATATACAGGACAAAATATCTACAACCTCAACTGAAATGACACCAAGAATGTCACTCCATAGTTAAAACACATCATCCTTGTCTCCTTCTGATGTAGTAATGGTACAATTAACCCTAGATTTGGCCCAAGATAAATTAGAGTTATTGTGAGAAGAGTTTGATGCACACGCTATGACAAGAACTTTGGTATAAGTATCAATTATGAATTTCGTCCTTTTTGGAGGAGGCCACTTGGCTTTATGTTGTTTTTTTCAGGTACTTAGTCACCTTATAGGCACTTCTACATATTTCAAGGCATTTCTACATATTTGGAGTACATATTTGTGGGATAATGTTTGGCCCTAGGGGACCCTTTAGGGTTGTTGCATACCTTCCAAGGTGGGGGCTCCACTTACAATGTTACTTATCGACTTTTGGAGGTGAGTGCTCCACCTATTTTGACTCGGCATTGACATCACCTAGAAAGAGGGCACCCCTCCTCTTTGGCCTTTCCTTGTCACTTTCTAGGCCTTTTATTATATTTTATTCATCTTTTGTTTTAGGATCCTTCTGTAGGGTAAGATATTCTATTTTATTCTATAGATGAACCCCTCATGTAGGCTATAAAGGGGATGGAGGTAATTGTCGTTGGCATCAGCTGTTTAAGTCTTGATCTATTGCTTTGCAACGGATTGGATCTCTCAATATCTATTTGGAGTGGTAGTGTGTTCATGAATTGTACTATCCCCTTGTTGCATTGTAGACATGTTTATTTTCATCCTCTTTGGCAATGTAATCAAAAGGATTTCAAAGTGATGTTTCTATTCCCTTGCTCTCCTTGGTGTTGTTTTGAATAGATTTTTTTTTGGTGTGTTCAATTCAATCTCATTGCAATATTATTTTGATTGGCATCTTTCCCCTGTCAACCTTGGAAAAAAGTGCCCGATTGAAGGAGATATCTGCATTTTATGTCTCCATAGTCCCCTAGGATTAAGGAACTGACCGCTTGTGATTAAAGTTTAACACTTAACGGTGATAGGAAATTTGCAGATTTTATGCCTTATTGAGCAAGAAATGTACAGATCCATATTCTGATCAGAATATTTCAGCGTTAGGGTTTCAGATTTGTAGATTTTGGGTTTATTGTGCATATTGTAGATTTAGAGTTAGATCGAATTTTTACCAGTTGTTAGGGTTTCATGTTTGCAGATTTAGAGTTTTTTGGGCATATTCATTACAGAACTAAACCTTTATGAGCAATAATTAAATTTTGAAGTTGCAGATTTGGTACTTTATTGGGCAGATTTTTGTCTGATTTGACTTTTAACGGCAAATAAAGGTTTCAGTCTTCAGACAAACAGATCTGGGGTTTATTAATCCATATCTGAACAGTTATTTGGGTTTTACCAATATAGTATTGTTTTGCAGATTTAGCATATTATTGGTCAAATCAGTTGCATATTTGAAGGATGATTGGGTTGTCAACAGAAAGTGTTCTTATTCTAGGTTTGGGTTGATATCTAACATATTTACAAGTTTATTTGCCGAATTTTGGATCAGTTGCAGATCTGCAATTTTGTTTACAAATCAACATGCCTAATTCATGCCCTAAGCTGTTCTACAAGTGATTTGTATTGCGGATTTCACAGGTACAGTAAAGACCTACCTAAGGATTCTCCCCCAAGGCTAGTACACACTAGCCTTAAACTGAGAAAGGGTTTGTGTGTGGTGATAGTGGTACAATTCCTAATATGTCCATTTGGAATCCTCTCAAATAAGCAATTGCCAATTACTAGTCAATTTTGAGTGATAACAAGTATGATGTCGAGCACATTGTGCACAATGCCAACAGACATTGGGACAATTTCCTGTAGCATCTACCTTGGAGTCAGTCCCAAGTTGTTGGGCTTGTTCGGTCAAGACAAGGTCAGCTTCAATAAAATGATCCACATGGAAATGGACTGGGAGCACCCAATGAGCTAGAGAGGAACTGAGTTAGCCATGTTTTGAGGGAAACATGTGGGTCGGCCCATTTTGACGAAAACAAATAAGAAGACAAATTGGTACAGAAGAGGATTTAAGAGATCGTTTGGAGGCATTCAGCGAAGTGGGAAAGAATGTTCATGTTCAATTCAAGAATTGAAAACTTCATCCAGGGTGGGATGAATTGTTTGAACATTAAAAGAAGTGGTTCATACTTGACTTGGTTTTAATGTAGTAGTGTTGGGGTAGGTCATTGAGAGATGAATTGGGTAGGTTGGTGATGTAACTATTGATGCAATCAAAGGACCATTATCGTTATGCTCTTCATGATGATGCCAACCACCATTATGTTCACCACCCTTGGTGAATGCGATTGAACAATCTGCTTAATCCCATTATTTTGCTACAATGCATGATTGTACCATTTCATTAGCAAGTCTCAATGCTACAAAGTCCACCAAACTCATTCAACCACTTAGCTGAACTTTCCATGATTTATGCATCAATTTCCCTTAGGGCTAAACTGAGTTGAATGATCAATTCAACCCCTCCATTCAGTCCATGAAGATGCCCAATCCCATGTCCATACAAGCCAAGGTTGTTTCGTTTGGCCCATTCAAGTTTGTTACCATTGCATTGACACACCTCAACACACAAGCTTGAACTAAGCTACTCGTCTATCCAATCTATAAACAAGTTAGAACAAACCTATTGATCCATCCAATCCACATATGTTGAAACAAAATTGCCCATTTGTCTAATATTAACACAAGGTTGGAACATACTTGTTCAATCGTCCAATTAACACACTTTGGTTGGAACAAACCTACTCATTTGTCCATCCAATACAATGAATGAATAGAGTTTCTCCAAACCATCTAAATAGTCTGTTGCATACCATCTTGTTGGAGAGTGACAAAGTTATTGTTATCACACAAAGTGTAGCTACCCACTAAAAGTATCCTATCCGGGACAATAGAGGTGAGAGGTAGCTAATCAGTGACACCGCAAGGGCTTCGTCCACTATAGATGAAAGGTAGTTGTCACACCGGATGGGCTCTTGTCACTTTAGATCAATTTGGAGAATGATCAAGGGGGAGACCCTACTAGCCTATGAGGGCTAGCGCACCTACTCAAGACAATCTAAGGGTACAAGCTATGGATACAAGAGGTGAATAATGAGTAGATTGATTTAGATCTAGAAAGATAAAAGTGGTAGCTGAGGTTAAAGCCAAGTCGGGAAGGCTTAAGATAATGAAAATTACCCAACTTGATTAGAAATGTACCACAAAGAGTTTACTAGTGTAGATCTATATAGATCTACCCTAAAGAAGAAATACCCTAATTAGATCCACTTAGGGTTTACTCAATAATGGACAAAGTGGACCCAATTGAGTAGATTGCGAGGTGAAATGGCTAGATCTAGAGGCTTGAAGATTAGATCTATGAATTTTAGGTGGGTTCAAGCATACCCAACTGATAGATCTAAAGGATTGACCAAAAGCCCAATGAGGGCGCCCCACCTAGAGGAGACTAGTGCTAGATCCAAGGGTAAATGGAGTCAGATTAATGCCAAACTTCAGATCTAGGGTTTAATTAAATATTCCTAAGTGGGTTTTGATCACCGTCATCAAATGAGCATCCAATCTATTAGATCTACAAAATTACGATTTTAACACTTGGGTTTTGTGTGACAATTGGATAAAAATATGGAAAATGATACTAACCTTATAGATCGTTACTGCGTCCTCCTTGTATGTCGATGATCCTTCCACCTAGTTACAATTTTGAGCAAGATCTGGCATGAAATGAAAGCGTTTTTCCCAAGGAAGGTAGTGCGCCCCCTCTCCACCTGCAAAAAACAAACTACCGAAGTGAGATTTGATTCACGGATGAAAAAGATAACCAACATACGCCATTTAAAGAGAAAAACCCAATGCAAAAAGTAACAATTGATCACTCCCTAAAGATGAAACGATTCGTAAGAAGAGATGATGCAAGTCGCCTCCTCAATCTCCCCTCAAGCAAGTTGCTACCCTGCAAAAGATCAGTACGACTTCCACTAAAATATGTCATTTGCATGAAACATCCACTGAAATGTCTAAGCAAGAGGCATAACAATCACATTCAAAAACATTCACAAAAATTTCAAGAGATTTTCCAAAGGTTTTCTTATATTCCAATATTCTTGGAGCCAAAAGTCCCCTTTAAAATGAGACAACATCTCAATATATAGATCTCTCCGATACACAAAACCTAGATCCAAAAAGATCAAGGGCCAAGATCAAAAGATAGAATCACTCTAATCAACGACTAAGATTAGCTGGATAGCTAATACATGGATCCACTCAATAATAAAGGAGGTGTACTCACTAAAAATGCCCAAGGAGGGGTACACCACATGAAAGGTGTATAAAAACATTGCATAACACATGGTGGAGTGTAGGACGTGTAAATTTTCCTTTAATATTCAAACTAGGGCTAAACAATGCATGCAAATCTCTATTGAAAACCACACATGAATATCTTTTACAGTATGTAGCGGAATATAAAAATGAGAAATAAATCACATCACATCACAATATTGACAGTATTATTTTGGGTATGGAAACCCCCGGAAAAACCAAGATGGGAAAACCAGTGCAATAGTCAGATATATATTTTATTATGAGAAAATATGAAACGTTTACAATCATTGCAAATTCACCCAAACCTGGCGAATGCAGTACCCGACAGAATCACTGCAAATCCCAGCTAAACCTCAACACCCTCCTGTGTGAGTGTACGACCCAGTTGTACGAAGCTCGGTGATCCTGCTGCTTGCTCCTCCGTCTTCCCAACTAAATCCTCTGTCTGACTTTCTCTCCTTGTCTGTATCTTGTCTCTGTCGGAATACAAGTGTGTGTGTCCTCTCCACCAATTGATCTCTCTTTTATAACTTTAGGTGAAGCGAAAACCCTAATTTCACTTTCACTTAAAGTCAATAAACAATTAGATCACTTTAGTTATTTTCCAAAGTAAACTTAGGAAAAATAATTAAAAACAATTGGCTTCTTAATTTAAGTCTTCTGCATGCAAGAACACATGCATGCAGAAAGACCTTCCTTGTTGCCGCTAGTTTAACAGGAGGTGATACACATCCTTCTGTAGCATGGCTCCATGGCACAATAACAAGGTGTAATCATCAATCATAACATGGAGTGATCAAAATCACTAGGACGCCCCCCTCAAAATACATCAAAAACGCCCCCAAAGTGGAGAATGCTAGGACATGTGGATCCCATGAAGAGTGAAACTGATGCTGGATGATGAAGGTGACCCCAACACTGCGCCTCGGACCAATTCCATGCCATTTCCTTGCCTCAATTTCCCAAATCGATTTCTTTATTAGCCATTTTCTATCATCAAAATGCTTCCTCCAGAACATAAAACTGCTCATATCTCACTGATGACTGCAACTGGACGTCAATTGATTGCAAAAAATGAACCTGAAACCATAGCAATATGGTAATAACGATTGGCTACACTCTATGTTCCCCTATCGACGCACGAGGAGATCTCATCATCTCAACTAAAAGCATTTTATTTTGATTTTTTGGGGCCAAACTGCTGCTAATTGATAAAACGATCCATATCTCATTTGCAAGTGCTCAAAACTGAAAACTGTATGCATCAGTGAACTCAAAATGTCCAAATCTACTAGGAATGAGTACCCATACACCATATGTCCATAAACAATGTACATCAGAGGCCTCATCCATGTCAAAACAATAATAATAATAAAGCCTGTAAATGCCGATAATCATGAAACTAACACAAGCCATCATAATAAACCATCATCTGAAACATGAATATGTCTAATGGACACTAATAGACTACAAATAATCATCATCCACAATCATCAGCCAAAACTCATCCTGGACCTTGCTGCTGACTTGGTCAAACTGGGTTGACAAAGTCAAGAATTATCAAATAATGACCCGAAGGCTAAACTATGATACTGTAAAGTACAAAAATGGATATGCATGCTTAATTATCTATGCTAACAGCAAGAATCAAGTACAAGTAGCTTATGCTGGCGAATATAAGCACAATATATATATATGTGTGTGTGTATCAAAGTAATTAGTTGCTCTAAACAATAACCTCTAGTGTATACTCATTTATCGATTTGGAAATTTTGCTAGTCAAGGGTGAAGGTGAATAAAACAAGGTAAGGCCAAGGGACTGACTTAACGCTCGACACTGTAAGCATCTAGGCTGAAGGAAAAAGGGATCCACACAACACATAAGTTGGACCAAGTGAACAATAGGGAATGGTGGTGTCTCACAGATGGGTGGAATAATGAGAAAGTTCCACTAGACTCTAGACAAGCAACATTTTAAGCAGTTCATTTGCACAACAAAAGACACTAGTTAACCTCCAAAGGAAGGTGCCCTGGAAAGCCTTCTGGGCTTCCAGAAAATGACAAAGACATAACCTTGATAGGTCAGTCTCACCATGTTTCTTTGTAGGGGAAAATGAGATGTACATTATACAATAAATGAGTGCTCATCCTATGGCCATCAACTTTTTAAAACATTTATTTCATTTTACTTGCCATCCTCCAAGAGCAAGTGCCTTGAATAGCCTTGCGGGCCTTAGATAATGACTCGATATGACCTCCATTGCTCGCCACCATCCATAGGTGCGATGAAGTGACCACCCTGTTTCTTTTTGGGGGCAAACGACCTCACATCATACAAAGGATGAGTGCTCGTATCTTGGCAACTGACTGGTTTTTTATTTCATTTGCAATAGTGTCTAAAGACACTTTTGTTTTGCTGGTTGTCAATCCATTTATAATAAGCATTTAAGCTCCAATGCCTTAGTGTCTAAAGACACTTTTGGTAAGATTCCTTGTGTTCAAGACCTAGAGGAAGACCATCTCTGTGATAAGAATCACACAAACCAACACCAAGACACAATTTAAGCATGGAGACCTATTTCAACATAGAGGTGAAGGTGGGGGAAATACTAAATGTCACTAATTAAGTTACAAGTCAGGGTTAAACATAAAGAAGGGAAAGTAACAGATGGATGGAGATAGTACAAATGGTGCCAAGGCTAGCAAGCTGTCTCCCCTAATGGAAAATGACCAAATTCATACAAGAAGTAGGGCAATACAAATGAGTATACAAAAGAATCTCTTTGACATAGCAACTAGATCACTTATAATTTAGATTCCAGTAAAAATAATAGAAAATCACCAACATATAACCACTATTGACCAAGTCCCACTACTAAAATAGGCAATAGAGCAAAAAAAAATCCATATATCACCTGGGTCATATACCTGCATCCAATCTGAACAATCTGAAGGGCATTGAAATACTACTGCTGCTGTACATCATGGGAAGTTTTATAACTCTGCTCTGGGTCATGAAAATGGTTAACTCATTAATCAAATCTGGGGTCATGAGGCTCAGTCATGGCATGGAACTAATCAAACTGAATGCTTTGGATCCACTCAAAGAGAGTGATCATCAACTAGAAGCTCATCATCTGTTGATCTCAAAGTAAAAGACTGGCTCAAAGAAATGATGAAGACTGCTTAGGAACCATGGTAGCCCAGCTACTATGCATGTGACAAGAGTTACAATCTGACTTGGACCACGGTCCCATGCTAGTTCTATTAGTGCACAATATCCATTGTCATATATTTTATTGGTTTGTTTAATATATAATCCTGTTATACTCATCCAAGGAACTCCATCTTGGTTTTCCATTAGAGCAAATTTGGGGTCTAAAATGGGACTCCTGAAAATAATAAAGTAATAGTTAAAACAATAAAATAATATTTATGAATTTTTGAAGAGAGAAAAAAACTACTTTTTTTCTTCGTATTTTCTACATATCTCCCTGTGGTTTAACTCAAATTTCGAGTGGGAGCACTTGTTGGATGCAGAATTCAATTCCGCATCCAAGGAGTACCTAGAGTGCATACTTTTGATGGACCCCACCCCACAAAAAATGAGAAATACATAAAAATATGTGTTACTTTTGAAGCAACACGTTTTTTTATATGTATTTCTCATTTTTTATGGGGTGGGGTTCGTCAAAATATGCAGTGTGTATATTCGGCGGTCCTTGAAATTTGAGTAAAACCACATGGAGACATGTTGAAAATATAAATAAAAAACAGTTTTTTTATGACAAATATATCAAGTCAACCATTATGGTTGACTCTTTTTCTTGAAATTCTATTGGTTGGCTCTTTTTCTTATGAGGTCCATTTTAGACTCCAAATTCACTCTAATGTTTTGTCCATGAAGACACCATAAAGCGAGGAAGCTTTGTAGAAACCTTTGTCTCAATAACCCAAGGAAATCTTCTCGACATCAAATAATAACATCTATTGGCCTTGTTACACCCCAGATTGTCTGCGACATGCCTTTCAAGATGTGCCACAGTGGGGGTCTTTTGTCATTGTAAAGGGTCAAGTCTGGGCTATCTTATGTAAAAGTGTTGGTCTAGAAGGGTTTGAAACCCTTGGTCTGGACATGGCAAGTCTTCTTGGTTCTCATTTCAAGGAGTGTTGACCTAGTGCTTTGCGAACTACCCCTTGATGAGTGAAAGTCCCTCATCATGTTGGGAATTTATGCCCTTGGTAGCTGTCTAGTGCACCTTGGGATGAACCCATTAGGACACATGGCTCACGGGCTCCTAGCCACACTTACGTTTATGCTATGTAGAGGTGACTGCACTTGTATGGGTTGTCATACCCGCTTTAGCACACCTCATCTATGCCCACATGGGCCTCTCTTTTGATGTATTACCCCTCCTCTTGGTCTCCATGTGCAAAAATGAAGATGACATCATCCTTTGAAAAATGCATTACCTTGCTAAATAGGAGGAGATTGAGGGACAAGCACATCATTGGGGTTAGTTGGGGCATGACGTCCTCCTTTAGGCTCACATCTCACTTGGTTGAAGCCATTTGCATCAATTTATTGTTATTTTATACCATTTCGTGGTTTAGTCCTTGGCTTCTAGGTGACAAACCCCGATTTTGAAATATTTAGTAAGGCATGCTCTAAAGTTAATGAGGCTAGGTTGTTCCATATAAATAAAGAGCACCTCCCTCTCATTTGTAACAAGACAACAGTTCAAATATGATCTTATTTCTTTTTATCTTGGTCTACATGAAAAATTGAGGCTAGTGCACTTCTCTTTTTGGCATATTTTTCGTGTTGAAGGATGGATGATAGTGTTCTAGAATTTGTCTATCTCTTGCATTAGAGGAAATTTCAACTTAAAATGGACCTTTCAACCCTAATTCAAATTCCATGTTATCATGTATTAGCCAATGAAATTGCTTTAAAATTCAAATATCGTATAGGTCTTAAACAATTTTTTATTATATAATTTGAGGATAGGTGGGTCCACCTGCTTCCTAAGCTTCCCGAAATTATCTTGGATATTGAAAATGAAATTAATATGCTAACCGATTTTAGGTAATAGTTGACCCATATATAATATATAATAGCAAAAATAATTAATATGATAACAAATATATAATAATATTACTCAGTCCAATAACTTTAACTAGGATCATAACTAATATATAATATATAATAGTAATTAATATCATAACTAATATACACATCCATGTTTTAGGTAATACATGACCAATATATAATATATAGTAATAGTAATTAATATTTAACTCATATATAATAATGTTATATTATAATTAATATTTTATAATAACTGTCAAAAGTTGGATCCAATAACTTTTAAACTAATATAATATGTAATTAATATCATAACTAATATACCCATCAATATTTTAGGTAATGCGTGACCAATATATAATATATAATAGTAATAGTAATTAAAACTATAACTAATATATAATAATATTATATTATAATTAATATATTATAATAATATAGCATGAAAAGTTGGGTCAAATAGCTTTTAAGATGGAAGTGTGTATTTAAATTTTTTTCCTTATTTTGGGTGAAAACACTATATCAAACTTAGTCCTCATAAATTGATTTTAATATAAATTATATATTTAAGGTAGCTTTGATAAAAGTGAAATAACCTTGGACAACTTCGAAAAAAGTGAAATAGTATAAAAAATTGCCTACATGGCATTTTTTATCATTTTCCTTAGGAGGCCCATTTTTCATCCAAATTTCCTCTAATACAAGGTTGATTCAAAGAATAGTTATGATAAATCATGGCTAAGGAAGGATCTTGGGTTTATTCTTGCTCCTTTCTCTGTGGATGTTAGTAAGATCTTCTACTTTTCTTGTTTGGCAATGCTATTATGCACCTAAGCAAGGTAATTTAGGGTTTAATTTACATCCTGTCAATGTTGTTAAAGGAGACTTTCCTATTGAAGAAGCTCTCCATAGTGGGCCTTGGAATTCATATTTTCCTTAATTAGGCTAAGGACTACTTTGACTTGCCTAGGGTTACTAGTCTTTATCCTAATTCATAAATATTGAATTGTCAAATCAAGAAGGCACATTAACCTTGATCTCTTGTTTCCCTAGGTTGAAGGACTAAGGTCTAACTCCTCTTCAATCTTTTATCAACTTTCCGCCATTTATATTTTTGAAAATATAAAAAAATATAATATTGTGAAAACCCTAAAAATATAGAAAAATCATATCTAAAAAAATATTGTATCGTTGAAGATTCTACTCCATTGGAAAATTGCCTCCCCCTAGATTTCTTGGTGGATCTTTGAGGCCATCTCCTTCTTGTTGAAGGATTAAGAGATATACCATGCTTTGTGTTATTTCTGGTACATTTTCAGATCTGGTTCAACAAGTACACTAGTCAAATCAACAAGTTTGAAGGCCTAAAAAGCAAGGAAAAGGCATAGGCTTGATCCCTAGGGGGATTGAGCATTTGTTGGTGTTGGAACTTGGAAAGTAAAATCTGAAGGTCCTCTTTATAGTTTTGGTGTGGTGTGATAAAGAGGATATAAGTATTTGTCCCTTGTGTATTTGTGTATAAAGTTGAGTTATATATAAATAAATGATGTTTTGTACTTTATTGCGTGGGTCTCATTTAAAAAGTTATTTAATAATTAAAGTGAGTTAATTATTAAATGAGGGTGCATTAAATGATGGCCCTAGATTTTGTAAAAGCATCTCAACCATAGATTAGGTGGTTACATTTTTTAAAGTATAAAACTAGGGTTAAAGGACAAATTAAAGACACCATCAATGAGGAGAGAGAGAGGAGATTAAGACTGAAGGAGAGAGAAAATACCCTAGAGTGGGCATGATTCCCAATGCAAGGAGCAGCATCCGTACAACACCATTAATTGCTAACTGTCAGATCCATACAACATGTGTGGGCACAAATCCCAACGCAAACTATACAATAGTCTGATAGGACATACATCATTAATTGTAGGCTGGGCACAATTCTCAAGGCAACATTAATTGCAGAAAAGTACAGTCCGTACAGTCACGTGGCAGAAAGTACAGTTCGTACAACACGTGTGAGGTCGTATAACAAACCGTACAGCAGGTTGTTTGCACAAAAATCGAGGTATTTTGCTAATGAAGTTATTTTGGGTATTTTTCCTGAGGGTTGGAAGAAATAATTTCTGTGTTGTTGGAAAAATTTCAGAGATTCTCCTTTAATGATAATTTTCTCTTTCTAGGGTTTTCCCCAAGAGTTGGGGTTTTGCCCGGTCTTTGACCAAAATTTCTATGTATTCACATGTGAATGATTGCTTCTGTATTGAGAAGTTCTTGATCATTGTGGTTTATATTTCAAATCCATTAAGTATTTTTGATCATAAGCCCTAGTTAAATCAAGTGTTTGACTTAATGTGTAAATGAAAAATTCCATATTAATGTCATTGAATTTCTTCAGTTGGAAGGGTTTAAGTAGGTCCACCATCTATTTTGAGGGCTAGTTAGGGATTAAACCAAATCTGGTTGAGCACTTACAAATCTAATTTAGAGCCCCTTTTTACCTTCTTAAGGTATATGAATATCCTTACCATAATACTCAAGGTACATCTTGTATGGTAAGTTGGTGAAGTTTTAGTTGGGTTTTCATCTCTTTCTAAAATGTTATTGGTTTTTGTATTGCTATGCAGTAGTAAGTTATTAAAGTTATATATCTTGAAAGTTGATTACAAAGTGTCGGAACTCCTACCCTCTCATAGTATCACTTTATGCTTCATTGTTTGACCCCATGAGACACTGGTTTTAGCTGAGAGGTTGCTTTTGGAAGGTATTTGTGTGGTGTTTGAGTGATTGCAGATATCCTTCACCTATAATAGAGACTCTCCCTTGGTCTTAGGAGTTGACCTAAAGTGTTGAGAAGCTACATTGTGGTGACATTGGGCACTAGCTTCTCCTGTGCTTACCCCTCATAGCATTGGGATTTGTGACCTTGATCAAGGGTGGTAGTTTGAATGGTAGCATGCCCTATCCATTGAGACCCTTTCATTAAATCCACTAAACAAGACACCAACACCCATTTTTCATTTGGTGGCCCTATCCAAGCCTAGCTTAGCTCATTCCACAACCAACTCATCCATCAACTTGGCTAAGTTTACCTTTAATTTATCTTGACTTAATTTTACTGGGCTTTGCACCCAAGCTCATTTGAGGTCTTCTAAGATGTCTTGACCATTCTCTATGTTATGTTGCACCTGTACCCAACGCACCTTCAAGTGTACCCCAGGCAGAGAGGGCCATTTTTTTTGACCAGGAGGGGTGCTATCGAGCAATGTTGGTCATGGCTGGGCCCTTTGGTTCATCCTTTAAGAGTACTATGGCTTAATGGCATTGCTGACTGCTCTTTGTTGGGGTTTTTAACCTCGGGGTTGGTGTCTGGGGCTCTTAAGGGGTTGACCAATGGGTCACATGGCTCCATATCTTGTTTATGTGCTCTGGTGGCCTCTGCTTCAACTAAGAGACATGCGTCTCCCTTCCTAGCCACTTTGGACACCCTCTTGGCCCTTCAGTTAGTGGGCACCTACTCTCCCTGGCCTTATCTCCTTAGAGGAAGTCATCCTCCCAGCCGGGCCTTTTTCATGCTTTAAGGAGGGCGTTGAGAGATTTTACAACATTCTAGGGGTTAGATGGGGTATAACGCCCTCCCTCCAGCTCACTCTAGCCTTTCGTTCGGAGTGATTCGCTTATTTGAGCGTATTTTGGCACCTGGGGGTACAAATACCCCAGGTAGCCTACCTTGAGCATACCTTAGGCCATACTTTAATTAGGCAAATTTTCAAAAAAAATTTAAGTACCAAGTTTGAATTTTTTTATTTGTTTTTTGTGCATACCACCATCTTCTATTCATATTTTCTTGCTGGCTTTTAGCAGGTCGGAGGAAAAAGAGAGGGAGGTGCTGCCAAAAAATCAAGCTTTGAGCCATCTAGAGCACTCACGATCCATCTACCATCCCCCTCCTTCATTCCCTTTCTTCCCTAAGCAAATTTGTAAGCCTTTTTTATCCATTCCTCAAGGGTCAAAAGGCGTTTCTTTTTTCTTTTTAAGCATTGTAAGTAATCATCAATAAAAGCAAAAGCAAGTGGGATTACGACTCCCACATCCCTCCTACCCCCATTTGGGGGAAGCCTGTATCTGTCCATTTATTTGCTTTATACCCACACAGTATTAAAGTAGTTTCATTTTACTCTTCTTTTTTGTTTGTTTTTGCAAGTAAAATAGATCAATCATGGTTCTTTAAAGGTTCATCTTTTCTTTCTCGCAAAATTGAATACTTACCCAACCTCGCTTTCCCGAATACGACCTCGAGGCCGAAAAGAGATTCTTGGCTGTAGTAATTAGAAAAACTCGGCTTTTTTGTATGTTTACTTTATTGCAACACAAGCACACAATCCGTCCTTGAAGGGCTGTATAGATTAGTACATTCGTTACTCACTAAATCGAAACAAACATTTACCTCTACCGTGTATGCTCTACTCCTCGTGGCTTAGTTTGAGACTTGGGGATATCAAAAGTGGTATTGTGCATTCATTAATCCCTCACATCTAATTAATCAATTTACATTAATAAAATTTACAACCCTCAAACATTACGAAAATCCGGCGTAATGAACCTGAGGAACAGTGGGAAAATTCTTCAAGGAAAGCAGGAACAATTAGAAAGTGACTGTGGAGTCCTGTTAGGCTACATCCTTGTTGGTGTAGTGTTGAACATCCCCCCACGACTCCATCTAGCCCACATTTTTCTGTGCAAAGCCACTTTCCTCAGAATCCGGACATATTCCCAGTACCTCACGGTATATCGAGAATCTCATTTCCCCTTAACTCACTCATCATTGAATAAGATTAAAACTGACCAAATAAACTGCAAAACATTTCTCATTTTCAGCAGCACTTATTTTACTTTGACTCCATTTTGGCACTAGTTTATATCGTATCAATCTTTAATTCTGCTTCATTCAAATCCATTGTGAATGCCATTTTATGCCGTTGAGTTATATTATTTCAAGTTTTGCAATACTTAATTTGGATATTATTTAATTCTAAACAACTCCTAACTACCATCTCATACATAACTATTAAAACTTCAAGAGCTTCAGAAACTCTCTCGTAGGGACTACCCCCCTTGGCTTCGTTAGGAGTGGCCTAAACAAAGGAGTCGGGATCAGGTGACAGCACCTGACACGAGACTTGCCCCCAAGGATGCACTTAGCAGCTTGAAGATTTCTGCTGCATCCCCCCAGGTGTGTGAAAGGCGACAACACCACTCTTTAATTTGACTCCAATAAGGAACTGGTCACTAACATCCTCGAAAGAGATATCTTTTGGTGTTTTAGTGTCTTTTCAAAGTTGTAATAGGGCTCTCCCCTAGGCGGCTTAGGCTTCTGAAGCAGTTGGGAGAAGTTACTAAGGTGACAGGGGTCCCTTCCTCCTCATATGCTTGCCGGTGGCTTGGACTTCCATTTCAACTGGTAACACTCTACAAGTCCAACAATCATAAATGTGCCTTCACTGCACACCCAACTCTACCACACAACTTCCTTTGAATTGTTTTCCAAGAGTTGATAAACCTATGCAATAAAAGTAGTGCTAACATAATCTAAAACATAAGAATAATAAATGTGTATTCACATAGTATAGAAAAGAATTACTATGGAAACCCTTAACCAGGAAAACCTACCTAACTAAGAGACAAAAATCTCTCTATCTCATTCATCATCACAAGCCCTACAGTAAGGGATTACTGGATCATTCATCATCATAAGCCCTTCCTCATGTGAATCATCACAAGCCCTACAGTAAGGGATTACTGGATCATCAAACCAATTGTTTGCTTCCATAGGATCTAGAGGTCTTTCTTGTTCTTGATAAGGGGGTCCTTTAGGGAGACCCTTTTGCCATTTATCATTTGGCTTATGATTATTACCTTTATCTTTTTCCATGGCAACTATCTTACTATGCATAGCTGATAATTGATTAATATAGACTTCTTCCATTTGCTTAATCAATCGGGCGAGCTCTTTGATAGAGTCACCTTGGGGTTCCTGGTTTTCAACTTTCTTAACTTGATCCGACTCTGGAGGACTACCCTTTGAAAACCCAAGAACATTTGATTTCCCTGAAGCTTGCATATTCTTATCTATTTTAATAGCTTTGACTTGTGCCTCCCTAACATTTGTAGGCTCTTTATCCCTTAGCTGGTATCTCATTTCCCCTTCAAAAGCTTGAACGTAGAAAATTAAGATGGCCTTTTGAGGAGGCTTAATATCTTGAGAGAGACTCTTAACCACTTCATTAAATCTTCTGTTAAATCCTTCCACTGTTTTATTATCTTCCTTATGGCTAGAGTGCAAGGCATTTAATAAAGAATGGTGATCCCTCTTATCTCCCTGTTTATCATTAAAAGCTTCAATGATTCCCTTAAGGTCTTTAAACTTGTTATCATCTAGTTCCATAAACCAATCAATGGCTTCTTCCTCTAAGGACAAAACAAAGAGTTTCATCTTCACATCCTCATGGTTATGTGCCATACACCATCTTGCAATACATAAATTGAAATTTATGATGTGGGATTTAACACTTGTAATGGTCTCCTTGAAAACAAGGCAACTTATCTATAGCTTTCTTTGGAACGTCATGAGGGTAACCAACAATTTTAGAGAAATCACATGGTCTATAATAATTATCCATTGTTAAGATTGGTTTACTTAGATAAACAATAAAGACATATTAGAAATTGACTTCTTCTCCAAGACTTGTAAAGATTTTACAGGGAGCAAGTTTGTTTAACTTCCTCTAAAAGCCTTTTCAGGATCTAAGAGGGAGCTAAGCAAACCAAAGGGCTCCAGGCAGAATACCTTACTATATATTTTGAAGAGGAGTCGCCACTTGGAGAACAAGTAAACTTCTAATATGGGTAAAAGAAAAAAAAATTTAAGGTTATTTCAAAATATTATTAACACTTAAAGAATAAAATTGAAGAATTAAAGAATTAAATCTAAAATTATTTAACTAATGTAAAGACCAAGGACAAAAGACTTGTCCCCAACAGCAATGCCAAAGATGTTGCCGCCTAATACACACTTTATGACACGAGGAAGTCTCCAACCCGCTTTGTGTGTCCTTGGGGGCAAGTTAGAGTCGGGGACCACTGTCACCACAGTCTACCAACTCCTCTGTTTAGGCCAAATCCCAACAGAGCCAAGGCGGGTAGTCCCTACAGGAAATTATTTCTAAGTTTATTAACTATTAGTTAAAGGGATCTTTTATTAAGGTTTGCAAGGCTAAGACTTTACACTATCTAAGCAATGACAAGTAGCATGCAAATGCAAAGATTTCCTTTTAATGACAAGCAGACCTTGAGATAAATGAAAACTAGTGCCTATTAACAAATGGAGTCTAAAGATGAATTACAACTTTACATATTTACAAATGAAATTGAAATCTACGTTAATTAAACCCACAGTTAAGGTGTTATCTAAGTCAAATTAGATTACAGTATGCACAAATGAACACTATGAACAACATAAACAGTAATGAGTGAGCAGTTAAGCAATACAAACAATATCCATAGTTGTATCAAATGTTATGAACAGATTGAATAAATGGAACAATTATTAAAACATTACCAAAAATGCAGAAAGAAAATGAATCAATTGTATCACACAAGTTCTACAGATTACTAAACAATGTGATTACTTAACCAAATGAATTAAAGATGCCACCACATGAGATTGCAAAACTGAAAGGAAATACTTGTAACCGAAAAGTGAAAAGCTTGCAGTGAAATAAAATGTGAAAGTGCTTGCAGTAAAAGCCTTGAATAGCAAGGCAAAGATAAATAGCAGTGACCTGTGTTTGTAGCACGTTTTGCAATGTCTCTTGTAAATTTTAATAAATATTAAGGAGGTCTTAATGTTCAGTTAAGTCTTCGAACCAGTGGTGTAACTACCCCAATCTAGTATCTCTCAAGTCAAAGAGGGAGTGTTGGTGCACTCAAAATAGTGGAAACAAGTCCACATGTAGCTCCTAGGTCAAACCCCAATGCCTCGGTGCTCAACAAGGAGGACGTAGAACTCCTAGAGACCCCCACGGTCTTCTACTCCAACTAGCTTCCGAGGTCACTGTTTTTAATCAACCGGAAAAATAGCAAGATGGATACCTATTAAACTAAAGCCCCCAAACCCCTCCGCTTTTCATACCCTTGATCTGAGTTCCCTAAAGAGAGATAACGGAGGGCAGAGGATACATGGATGGATGTTAGGTTGTATATTACTC
Organism: Pseudotsuga menziesii; assembly: GCA_001517045.1. NCBI lineage: Eukaryota > Viridiplantae > Streptophyta > Pinopsida > Pinales > Pinaceae > Pseudotsuga > Pseudotsuga menziesii. The sequence continues at coordinate 420,140 of LPNX010400453.1, forward strand.
TTTCCAAAATTAAATGACAGGAAGTAAATTACAGAAATAAAATAACCCACAAGCCTCAAACCGAGCTTTGTGCCACAAGGCACGGTGTCGGTACCTTGAGGTACTTAGAGCAACTAAACTATAGAACAAAAAACAAAACTAATCTAAATGCTTGCTTGAAAAAGAAATGCTCAAAATAAATTAAGTTAAACCAAGAAGGCTAACCACACAACAATCTCACTAAAGGAGAAGGTGGGTAAAACTGAAAAATCTAGATCTATTTTTAATGAAAAACAACAGCTAGTGATCTACTTCCTACTCTACTTTCTAATTTATTTACATATAGATTACAAATTCTTTATAAACTTTTTGGAGAATACCCAAAGAGAACTTCTCTTTGGGGTTTACAAATATCAAAAAAGAAGAGAGAAAGGTGAGGGTTTGAACCCCTTTGGAATCGGTTGAAGGTTTAGGTATTTCTAAGCTAATTTAGGTAGCACCTCCCCATCACCTATGTAAAACCTGTCACAAACCAGCAAGCTTCACAGAAAACTCAAAGAAATTATCAGAAAAAGTTAGTAAAAAAAAATCACTAATTTAGGGCAAAAATCTGATTGGAAAAAATAACTGAAATGTGATGTTTAGAGCATAGTTACATATATCGTGTCAGCGAATATATCGCCAAGGGTCCGGAATGTAACTTATTGGTAGCAACGGCGAAATCGTGAAATCGCCGATGTCCGAGAAATCGCCGATGTCCGAGAAATCGTGAGTTTTTCAGCTCGACGATTTTTTCTCAAAAAATCGCCGAAAAAATCGGGGCGATTTTTTCCCGAGATATTGCCGATTTTTGCCCGATTTATCCCAAGATATTGCCGATTTTTTCGAGGTGATCTTTTCCCGAGATATTGCCGATTTTTTCCTGATTTTTTTCCAATTTATCCCGAGATATTGCCGATTTTTTCCCGATTTTTTCTAAAGCTGAAATTGAATATTTTTGTATTTTTTTAAGTTTGCCGATTTATTGTCGATGTTTGCGGATGTGTTGCCGAGATATCCCGAAACGATGTTTCCTGGACCCTGCCGATTTTTTTGCCGCGCCGATGTTTGCAACACTGGTTTAATAACACTGCCAAAAACTTAACCCATGAATTTATTTTTCAAATTTCATACAAATTTTTTTAGCAGGGCGATAATTTCCAAAATCTCCCGATATATTCCCAATATATTGTGACATATTGAATATATCACGATATATTCAAAATGTCGAAAATATCGCGATTTTTTAATGGCGATATATCGCAAGGGAAATGACTCACGATATATCGCGATATAGCCGATATATCACCGATATATGTAACTATGGTTTAGAGGGCTGGAAACTGATTTCCAGCCACCTAATTGCTACTAAAATATCAGATCTGAAATGTTTAATTAAAATACTAAAGATTTAGGCCCTAAAAAGGGGGTTTTTACTATTATACAATGGTAGAAACCCTAGATCTAGAACCCCCCAAAAAAAGATCTGAAAACAAGAAACCCTTGGAGCAGCTCTTCTTAGCTTTAGATCCTTGTAAAACAAATCTATTAGAGCTGCAACAAACAAGCAAAGAGATGAGCACAAAAATAAATCCTACAAAATACTTTGTAGAATCTTACTAATCTACTCACAAATAAAGATAGAAGTACTTCTACCTACAATTCTCTCCACAAAATACATTGTGGAGAGCTTCCAAGCTAAACAAATGCAACAATAATTGATAAATCCACAAGGTTACCTCACTAATCCAAGCATGAAATGAGAGAGATCCACACCAACAATTTGCCTCCAAAGTTTTCTTCTATTAATCCCAACTAGGGCAAGATTCAATACAACAATAGCAAGAGGCTTGAGCCAAATGCTTGAGAGAATATGAGAGGAGAAGAGAGAAAGATTTCAGCAGCATAACCTTAGCATGAGAATCCATCCTCTAATGAGGGAGGGGAGACCTTCTTTTATAGTTGAAGAGGTCTCAAAGCCACTCCTAAATCAAGGGATCAAAACATAGATCTAAACTCTAGCTCTCCTCCACTTTTAGATCTAGGTTTGTTGACTTTACAAGCCATCCACCAATCATAAGCAAGGGCGCCGCTTCAAATCAATGGTAAAAAAGATAGATCCATGTCACAATGAAGCTTAACCCTTAGATATAGGGTTTCCATGACTAGGGGACTACCTTGGGAGTAGTTTTTGGTTGAAGTGGGGCCTCCTTTGATTCAAATTTTTTTTTTTAATTTTTTTAATTTTTTTATCTTTTATTTTTAATTTTTAATTTTTGGAAAAACAAGAGGGGTGCCTCACTTAGGAGATCTTCAAAATTTTTATTTGACCATGGGGGGAGGGGGTTATTTAAAAATAAAAATTGACTATGCTTAGCCACCCCCCAAACTCAATTACCATGGCCTTATTTGATTTTTTCCTTCGGAATCAAATAATTTAATTTTTCACTCTAGGAAATTAAATTAATTTCCTACGAAAAAATACCTTGTCTTAACCAAAATTGATCTAACTTCCTAACCCCTTGTCAGAATGACATGGGACTTGAACCAATGGCTTAGGGGGTGTCATAGCATTTTCATTTGCATCCATAGCCCCTATTACAAACTGCCAAGGTTCAAGAAATTACATTATTTCATCAAAATCCAATTGATTAACCACCAAATGGTGAAGTTAATTAATTAGAAAAAATAATAAAGATACAAAAACCTAACGAAATTCCGCAAGAATATAGGAGATGTCTAGCATGGTCATAAACAACATTTTAATCTCTTAGCCACCCCATGGGCTCGATTATTAGAACGGCAAATCACCACTTTGGAGGATTTGTGAGTGAAAAACCCAACTAATTAAATTTGTTAAATAACACAATTAATTATTTGGGAAAAAAACACTCGGTGAAGAGGACTTCTCTTATAATAAAGTCCATGGTGACATCCTTGATAGGAATGACCCATGCTAGTACAAAATTACATTAATTATCCCTCGCGGGGGAGCAGAAATTTCGTGAACAAAGGGGCGAAAATGCCCTGCTAAGTGAAAAATCCCAAGGATTTTCCATGGTACAAACTGCACAGAATGTACATCTTCAATGTACATGAGGTTGCCACTTAGTTGAAATAGGTGGTCAACAGTAACCACGGAACTTTTGAGCACTGACAATGAACAACTGGTTTGTTCAATACTCTAGCGGCTCACTGGAAATCCCCCAAGTGCAACTTAGGTGATAACAAATTCCATGTTGAGTACCTTTGATTTAATTTTTCCATTTTCCGCTCACTTTATCATTATAGTGACTTATTTTGAAGTCACTTTATTAAATTAACCACTAATGCCACTTTATAAAGTTCTTTTAGCATAGGTGACATTAATAATTAATTGGTTCTCTATCTCGCCGACTATAGCCTACGGGAACTGGATAGGCTAATGAGTCACCCATGGTGGGTCATCTGGAAAGGGAAATTACATTATTTCAGAAGAAAACCAAATCATAAGTGTAAGCTTCGTGAAAGTACAACTCTTCTTTTTTCTGCAGTATACGTTTCCCACTTTTTTAATATTGAGGAAAAATTGCATTGTTACAAACAAAAACTCCAATTTCATGCAAGATGTGAACATAGCTATTCATTTAACTTACATTACTTTGAATTTTGAAATGCAGATTTGAATAATGTAGCTTCTTATCCAAGATAGTATATTGCTACTCGAGTGAAAAATGCTACTGAGTTGATGGATCTCAAATGCTCAATACCTACAGACGCTACTTCGAAATTCCAGAAGAACACCAGGAATTGATGCTTATGAAAGGCCCAAATAGTCTAAGACTTATTTGTTTTTTCTAAATTTTATTTTAATGCCTCAATTGTCTCAATAAATTTTCCATGGGCAAGGAAATCAAGGACTTCAAATCATTTCACCAAGCACAACTACCGAAATCATTATAAAACCATAGAGAACTTGTTGGAAAAGTTTCCATAACAAATATCGTTGATCCTCTGGGAATCCAAGATGAGATTACATTATATTTTTACCCAACAGCTCAGTAGTAAAAGAAATAGCCATCAGTACATAGGCAGACATTTTGTGAAAGTCCTGAGGTGCATATATAGAGCCTCACTTTTCACACTTGAAATGCATTACTAGAGTACTTTTACAATACTTTCTTAGTGTGGTGAATTTTATAAGCAAAATTTTAAGGGCATTTACAGTTTATAGGGGTAATTATTTTTCAAATGATTATATATACTCAGATAAGAGAATTGCTTAAGAGAGATGCAACTTAATCATAGTTTTCCAATGACCAAAATATAATAGAGTACTACTAATGAAAAAACAGTGGAAAAGACAAAATATCCATTAGATTATAGTTTGGTCTCTATTCATGGAAATTATACTTTGAACTGCGTTGTAAACTAGCACTTCCTAACATCAACACAGGTCCCAAAGGGTTATGTACAATACCGTATGTGATAGATAAATGTGTCCACTGCTATTTACAGCCTCCAGCAATCGTGAGTTCAAAGCATAGCCATTATCATTATCAGGATCAGCTGGAGGAGGTAAAAGTCGAAAGCACACCAAAGCAAAAATCCGAGGTGCCATAATCTGTTTAGTTGTCGAGTACAATTTCACTTGTTAGAAATGATACTTACTATGCTGCACACTGAAAATAAAACTTTAGAATCCACAAACAAATATAAATGACAAGGTACACCAAGGATTCAAGTCATAGATCTAAATGTACAATGAAATATTTCTTTAATTATAAAGCTTGACAGAGGTCGAAAGGTAGGGCCAAAAAAAGGGAAAATATCAAAAGAAATTAGACATGAAAGTTTTAGAGTGTGATGCCGTGGAGATAATTGGGAAACATTTCAGACTGTCTTGTTTTCTATAGTATTTTGGGTATGTTGTGGAGGGCTAGAGTAGCTTTCCTTTAATAATTATACAATATTTTTTATTGTGCGAGGGGATAATGTTTATTTAGTCATTATTTATTTAAGAAATTTATTAAGACATTTGAGATTCTTGTAATATGCGGATTAGGTGAGCAACTATTCAAGAAGATCTAAGTTGTAACTCACCACACAATAAAATACAACGATGTATATGGACTGTTAACATTAGATTTGACTTTATAAATCTAAGTGTTAATTTACAATACATGTTCATGGATATCATTTGGTGTGAACTTGTTGTTATAGAGTTCACCATTCGACATCAACAGTTCATGAAAACATTACGGGCTGGATAGGTTAGTTGATCCTGTTGCCACAGAACTAACACTCTAAGGCAAAGTCTATACCAGGTTCTAGCCAAGTGCAACTACAGAAACTTTACAACTATCACCTAAGTAAAGTTTCCCTTCAGTTTTAGTGAGGAAAGATAATCTTACACTAATCAGGGATTCCCTAAAGTAACTAAGGTTTGTTTGATTAAGTGATTTGAAGATTCCTTAGATTACTTGTGAAAGATTGTGAGTAGATTTAGATTAATGAGTTGAAGTGTTTCCTGTGGCATTTAAGTTGTAGAAACAAGAATTCATACACAATATAATTAAGCGTAACTCACTAAGATTATTATCACTCACAATGATTTACTTAAACCAAAAGACAACGTGAAATTGGACATAATATGAAATCAAGGAGCATGTGAATATCCTATTAAATAGATTTCATCAATCGAGTAAAACATCCATCTTATTCATGCATGTAAAAGCAAGTATGAAGATTATGAAATCAGAATTAACCATGAAGTAATCAGCTATAAGCCGGATCTAATTTTATCCTTGATTTTCTTATCAATACCTAAAGATGTATTTGAATGGACATGCGATTATAAGCAAAGTTGATTAAAGAAATAATTACTTAAATCTAATGACTATTTAATAATACATGCATGAGATTGTAAGCAAAACATTAAGCAAATTAAGTTTCAAGTTGCTAAGTAAGGTAATGAAGTGAAATCCATGTAATACATCAATCGAGTAAAACATCCATCTTATTATTGCATGTAAAAGCAAGTATGAAGATTATGAAATCAGAATTAACCATGAAGTAATCAGCTATAAGCCAGATCTAATTTTATCCTTGATTTTCTTATCAATACCTAAAGATGTATTTGAATGGACATGCGATTATAAGCAAAGTTGATTAAAGAAATAATTACTTAAATCTAATGACCATTTAATAATACATGCATGAGATTGTAAGCAAAACATTAAGCAATCTAAGTTTCAAGTTGCTAAGTAAGGTAATGAAGTGAAATCCATGTAATACAACCCAAAAGACATTTGCTATATTGTTGTTATGTATTTCATATTTGCATTGAATGGAAACAACAAGAAATGAGCTTAAACCATATGTGAGAAGTTAAAATTTGATTACCATGAATTAGAGTTTAATAAAAATAGATCACACACATAAAATATGAAAGTAAATTGTAACATAAGCCACCTCAAGGCTCTTGTTCTAAAGCTGGTGTTTCCAATAGAACAAGAGTCTTGTATCAAAAATTAAATGTACAAAACCAAATTGCTGGAAATTAACTTTAAGAAATATTTTGCAAATGTAAAACAAAGTAATTAATAGCAATGAAAGTGTAGCTTGTTTGTATGACAAGAGTAAAAATTACTAAGCTAAACTTGAAGTAAATTTCTGAAAATTGATATTACTTCATAAAATTAACTAAATCACTCTTGAACTAGCTCATATAACAAAGATAACTTGCTGAAATAACCATGCCATGAATTAAATTTTGTCTTAAGTTGTTTAGAAAACTCAAAAGAAGCAAAACTAACATTCAGAAATTTAATTGAAAAGAACTGAAATTTAAAGAAGTGGTTGTGTAGTTTATGAATGTGTTGATTAATGCCTTGGTTATTTAGAGAATTTGGGTGAATGGATTCTAGAGGAAGAAAGTAAGGTGTTTAGAAATTAGCAAGAAGGGATTGATTGAAACACTCAATCACTCATTTCTTCTTCTTGATAGATAAGTCACACCAAAATTTAAGGAAATTCTAGTGTAGAATCCTCAATATACTTGCAATATACTTGAAAACCCTTGCTATAGAACCAAATAAGTGCATGAAAATCAAGTGTTGAGATACATGCTAAACTTTCAAATCGAAACTACAACAATAAAAATAAAATATAATGCGAAATATATCTCAAAGTTAAACATCCACATGAATAAAATGGAGATCTTCAAAATCCAGCCCATAATATTCTCACACAACATATATGTAAATTTCTTTAAAACTCAATCTTGAGCTAGACAATATATTTTTAATTTTTAATGCTGATAAGCACACGAGTTTCTTTACTAGTAATGCAGCGGAAAATAAATACTGAGAAACATATAACAATAATCACACCAATAGAGACACAATATTTTTGGGTATAGAAACCCCTAGAAAAACCCAAGATGGGAAAACCAGTGCAACAGTCAGATAAGAAATTTTATTATGAAGATACAAAACAAATACAATCCAGTAGATGGATTCACCCAACCTGGAAAAATCGGACCTCTGCAAATCAGTTAGAAAACCCCGCAATTCAGTACAACCCTCTGCACAGCTATACAACCCTCTGTGTTAGCATGACCCTTTACATCAGCAATATGAAATCCGTACGGTTTTGCGTCATCTGTACATAATTCGTACGGCCGCTGAACGACCTCTTCCAAATCTATCCGGCCTCCCTCTTAGTGAATTCATACGGCCTTGTGCTCTGGCTGATCAATCTACAAATCCTCCGAATGAATGATCCTCTGTCTTCTCTGCAAACTTCTTCCTCTAACTTCTCTGTTTGTCTCTGTGTCCACCAAATTTCCTTTTAACTCAATATCCAAGCGAAAACCCTAACCCTCACTATGGATCAATGGATGAGATCCTCCGATGAGATCAATGGCCAAGATTAGATTAGCCATCACTTAAATTATTTTCACTTGAACTTTATAAAAGTGACTCCATTAAGTCAATTAATAGTTAGATCACTTAATGTACTTTCCTAAGTCTAAACTTTGAAAAATCACATTAATACATTTGACTTCTTGCTTTATGTCTTCTAGCTTGCAAGGACACATGCAATGATAGAAGACCTTCCTTGTTGCCACTTTTTAACACTCCCTCTCAACAAGGAAGGGATATGGTAGCAACCCCAACTTGTCTCTAAACTTCACAAAATTGTGTTTGCAAAGTGCCTCGATGAAAATGTCTGCCACTTGCTCATCTGTCTGAATGTACTCCAACCGAATGGTTCCTTTTGTACATAGTCTCTTAGGAAGTGATACCAGATATCTATGTGTTTGCTCCGGTCATCGAACACTGGATTTTCAGATAGCCTGATGCCACTCTGATTGTCATAGTGAACCACTATAGCCTCTAGCTCACACTCGAATAGCCCTGAAAGCAACTTCCTTAGCCACATTCCCTCACATGTAGCCAAATTGGCTGCCATGTACTCAGCCTCTGCCGAGCTCAATGCAACTGACTTCTGTTTCCTACTGAACCAAGAGATAACCCCAGACCTAATGCTGAAGCAACAACCTGAAGTGTTCTTCCAGTCTTCTACACATCCTTCCCAATGAACATCTGTGAAGCTTGCTAACTGTACACTCCCACTGCGCTCATAAACCAACCCATACTCCACTGTACCTTTGATGTAGTAGTACATGCTTCACAGCTACCCAATGTATTCTCCGAGGGTCCACCATGAACTGGCTTAAAGAGTTGACTGCAAAGCTAATGTCTGGCAGTGTGTTTACTAGATACATGAGCGATCCGATAAGCTAGCGATACAATGTAGAATCAAACCCCTCTGACCTCGATTCATCAATCTTCCTCCAATTGGAAACTAGAGGTATGGACATGGGCTTGCAATCCTCCATCCTGAATCTCTTCAAGATCTCTACTGCATACTTTCCTTGTCCAATGAAGAAGCACCCATCTCTTTGCCAAACCTCCAAACCTAGGAAGTAATGTATCAACCCAAGGTCTTTCATCTCAAACTCAACTGCAAGGTTGGACTTGCATTCGTCAATCAACCTCTCATCTCTTGTAAGAAAGAGATCATCTACAAACAATATCAGTATGAGAGGCACCTCACCTGACAAGAAGTACCAAGAGACAACCCCAAACCCAATGCTGAAGAAACAACCTGAAGTGCTCTTCCGATCTTCTACACATCCTACCCAATCAACATCTGTGAAGCTTGCTAACTGTACACTCCCACTGCGCTCATAAACCAACTCGTACTCCACTGTACCTCTGATGTAGTAGCACATGCTTCATAGCTACCCAATGTATTCTCCAAGGGTCCACCATGAACTAGCTTAAAAAGTTGGCTGCAAAGCTAATGTCTGGCCATGTGTTCACTAGATACATGAGCGATCCGATAAGCTAGAGATACAATGTAGAATCAAACCCCTCTGACCTCGTTTCATCAATCTTCCTCCTATTGGAAACTAGAGGTATGGACATGGGCTTGCTATCCTCCATTCTGAATCTCTTCAAGATCTCTACTGCATACTTTCCCTGTCCAATGAAGAAGCACCCATCTCTTTGCCAAACCTCCAAACCTAAGAAATAATGTATCAACCCAAGGTCTTTCATCTCAAACTCAACTGCAAGGTTGGGCTTGCATTTGTCAATCAACCTCTCATCTCTTGTAAGAAAGAGATCATCTACATACAATATCAATATGAGAGGCACCTCACCTGACAAGAAGTACAGGTTGTGGTTCGCCTCACTCCGCTAGACTCCCATCTCTTGTAGATAGTTGTCGATCCTTGAGTACCATGCTCGAGGTTCCTGCTTGATCCCATAAAGAGCTCTCTGCAACTTGCATACATGCAACTCCCTGTTCTCCACCTCGAACCCCTCAAGCTGTTCAATGAATACCTCCTCCTCTATAACTCCGTTAAGGAAGGTAGTCTTGACGTCCATCTGATGAACTTGCCAACCCATCTCTGCTGCTAATGAAATAATAGTCCGAATAGAAGAATGTCTGGCAACAGGGGCAGAAGTCTCCTCATAGTCAATACCTTCTTTCTACATAAAACCCCTTTTCCACAAAGCATGCCTTGTACTTCTCCACGCTTTTGTCTACTCCATGCTTTACTTTGTAGATCCATCTGGATCCCACCACTCGTTTTCCATCTGGCCTTGGCACAACCTCCCGTACTTGGTTTTTCATAATGGAGTCATACTCCTCAACCATAGCCTCCTGCCACACATCATGTTGTGCAGCCTCCTCAAAATAGGAAGGCTCGGAGTTAATCAACTCCGTCATCAGTGCCATATAGCTAAGTCTATCTGGTGGTTTGCTCCGTCTCATGGAGCTCTGTGGAAAAGTCACCTTCCTGGAATCTTGAACTGTGGACCTAAACACTTAAGCCGTGGCCTAGTGTCTACCTGCTGTGGTTGCTGGATATCCTCCTTCTGTTGCAGCTCATCCTCCAAGTCAATGACCAAAGGATCCTGTCTAGCTGACTCCCTTTGACTATCAGAACCTGTGTCCTATGTTTGTACCTATACCTGTACCTATACATGTACCTGTGGCTCCTTCAACTTGACCCCCGAGTCTTGTGTTGGCTGCTCCTGTGCTAGTAAGTCCATAGATCTGCGTAAGGCTCTGTTCTCATCAAACTGGACATCCCTTCTCACAATGATCCTCTTGCGAGTCGGAGTATATACTCTGTATGCCTTCAAAGTCTCACGATAACACAAAAGTAAACTCTTCTTTCTAGAAGGGTCCAACTTCTTCCTAGTGTCATCATGAACGTGACAATAGAAGACACTCCCAAATATGCGTAAATGACTCACATCTGGTCTAGTGCCTGTGAGAACCTCCTCGGGTGTCTTCCTCCCCAAAGCTCTGTGGGGACACCTGTTCTGAATGTAAAATGTGGTCTTGTATGCCTCGACCCATAGGAATAGTTGCAATCCCTGATCAAATAGCATAGCCTTGGACGTTCCTACCAATGTCATGTTCTTTCTCTCTACCACTCTATTCTGCTGTGGGGTATGAGGAGTGGTGTGCTCCTTCTTGATCCCCTCTGATGAACAATACTCCAAGAACTCATTGGAGGTGTACTCACCCCCGTTGTCTGTCCTCAATACTTGAATTTTCTTTCCTGTCTGGTTTTCCACAAGAGTCCTGAACTCCTGAAACCGCTCTAAGACCTCTGACTTGGCCTTCAGGAAATAGATCCAAGTCTTCCTAGAATAGTCATCAATGAAAGTGACGTATTAACTGTAGCCACTGAACGATTGGACACTCATGGGTCCGCAAACATCTAAATGCACGAAGTCCAAGATCCCCTTAGACTTGTGCTCACTCTGTGGGAAAGGTTTCCTAATGTTCTTCCCCAACGCACAACCCTTACAGTGGTTATGCTTCTCCTCATGTACCTGAGGAAATCCAATGACCGCCTGTCTCAAATGCCTCAGTGCTCCATGGTGTAAGTGTGCCATCCTCCTATGCTACAACTCACTTTGACTGCTGTTGCTACTAACTAGAGCCTGTTACCGACTAGGTTGCATCTAGTTGGACTTTCAGTGAGTTGCCAAAGATGAACAAATCATTGTTCAAATTCAAGAGTTTAGAAGTCCATTCAGGCCTTCCAAAGCCCCTTTTTTACTTTTTTACCACATGTTCATACCCTGTGGGGAAGTTGTAAAAAATGTGCTAGCATGGGTTTTTGTAAAGAACTTGGCTTCCTAGAACTTAAACATCAATCTGAGTATTCTAAGGTGTTTTTTTACTTGGTAATTATATGTTGTTGAATAAACAACTTATAATTTTCAAGTTTTTTCACCACTCCTTTAAAGCTAGAATAGTCGTCTTGATGGTTAGGCCTTAGGAGGTTATTAAAGTTCATGGGTCAATGTATATGAACACGCTAGCCATTATTATTGAGTCATATGGACATGTGCCAGGTCCCCCTAAGTTTTATTTCATGTTTTGAGAAAAATATTTTTTCCTATAAACTTAGGCTATTTTTTAATAGTTTAATTGAGAAAATTATTAGTGTAATAAAAGTGTGGTTAGAAGTCGGATTCTGCCACAAGGGTGCTCATTTTATAACTCAGAGCACCCATTGTCCCACTTTTCCTATGTTTTAAATGATTAATTTATCACTTAAGTAAAAAATCTCCCTAAAATAAAAAATCAATTAAAAAATTAAAAATTAATTAAATTGGACAGAATATCCAAATTCCTAAATCAGTGGATTCTTGTCTGATTTGATAGAAATCAGTTTCTATCGACTTCCTTGATTGAAGGCAGGTCATCTCCTTGATCAAAGCATCAACTTTAGTGGATGTATTAGAGGTCGCGAGTGATCTACCTACTAGAGCTTGCGCCCTCTCTCTGGATTGACGAGTTGGTTGAGGTGTCAGTTAGTGTTTGGGTTGGTGATAAGTAGGTGGAGAGGTGGCGCCTCTCATGGGAGGTGGTGCTTACCACTCCCACCTACACTATAGTGTAAATCAGTTGAAGCTTTGATTAACTCTCCTTCTCTCTAGTTGACGCCCCCACTTCTCAAATGTAGGTTGCGCCCCCTTGGGCCTGCCTCAACTATTAATAAAGCTGTGCTCTCCCCATTCAAACTAGTTGGAATGTACTGGGAAGAGCCTGCTTGTAGTAATATTTTCTAATCTGAGAAATAAAAGAGACTTTGGAGGTCTACACTGTGTTGTGCCTTGGTGGAGTGAATGCTTTTTCTTCCAACAGTATGGAGGTAATATGTATTTGAAAATTTTATGCATGCATTGAAATATATGTAGTTTACTAAAAGGTTTGTTTCAAATTTGGTAATATAGTTTATCTATTTTGTTTAATGGTCTAAACTATTGAGAATACATATTTGAAAATTTTTGTGAATGCTTCATTTGTTTATGGATGCTTTACTTTGATTTATTAAATTTTTATGCTCTTACATTTGATCATGTTTACATAAGTGTGTGATTTGTAGATTGTCGTGACAGGATACATGAAAGATCTTGTTTGATCAATCATCTCTTCCTATTTCTAATACTATTTGCCGTAGATAAAGAAGTTCCTCAGCATACCACATTGAAGCTTTAAGTACACTCTTCTCTCCAACTTTCTCCTTGTTTTCCTTCTCCATTTTGCTCAATATCATTCCGGTTCCGTGGTTTTAAAAGAAAAGCAAAAAAACAATTCTAGATATAAGATAACTTTATATTCATAAATATTGAATGCTTTTGTTTTATTGATCTAACTATGTTTTTGCAAAGTTTTATCTTTTCAAAGTTTAGATCTAGGATATTAGCTTTCTTGTTTAAGTCATTTTTCTAGTATAAACAAAAGACTTAATCTACAAGTTAGCACTTGATTTATTTTCATATCTAGCAAGTTAGTGCTCATATTTGTTTTCTATCCTTAAGAGGCAAACAAAGACCTGGCGAAAGCACATTTTTAGCTCACTTTCTCAGTCACTTTTTAGCTATTTTTTACTTTTTTTACTTGGGAATTTTTTTTGGGCAATTTTTTGTATTTTTTCCAAACACTCTTAGAGTGTTTTTGGGCATGTTTAATAAATATTGGTTTGCTATTTTTGTAGGTTTTACAAAAAAAGAGGAGGAAGCTCTATCGAAAAATCGAAAATTTGAAGTAAAAGAAGATTAACGGAGCTCCCCTTTATAAAAAAATTCAAGTTTCATGTTGTTGTAAGCCTTTGGATCTCGATTTGAGGACCAAAGTGCATATTCTTTCTCATCATTGTAAAAAGAAAATAAGGCTTGAGTAGGTTCATCAGAGCCTAGTCCCCATCCCCCCTGGGGGGATTTGTGTCGGTGTCCATTTTCATGGTTTTTATGTTGTTAGCGTAGTTTGTTTCTTTCCTGCACTGTTTCAATTTATATTTCAGTTTCGGTTGCGAAGTAATACGAATACTAATCCACTACGCTATATCGAAGCACTGAAAGGGAAAAGATTTGACCAGTGTAGTAATTAGAAAACTTTAATTTTTTGCACTCTTGAGTTTAAAATAAACTCTCTTGCTTTCCCGAGTACAGTTCATGGATAAGGGCTTGCCCGAGTACTGAAACTGGAAAGAGGTTCTTGGGATTTAATTTTTTTAAATCAGAAAACTTTGTTAAAAAATATTTAAAATTAACAAAGCTTACATCCTCGTATGCTCTACTTCCACTGTAGTTCTGTCTGATCAGTTGGTTGTACCAGAAAAGGATTTAGGTGACTAGTAATTAGTTTAACTTCTAATTAATCTCCCAAACCAACGAAAATCCAGCATTGCGTTTTGCTTTGTGTGGGGAAATTGTACAGAGGAAGCAAGAACTACTGAAAAGCGATTGTGGGGTCCCGTTAGGCTACATCTTTGTTGGTGTAGTGTTAAACATCCCCTTGTGACTCCATTCATCCCACATTTCCTCGTGCGCTACCATACTTTGTGAGTCTAGACATATTCCCTGAACCTTCGTGGTATATCAGGAATCCTCCTCCCTACTAATAATCCAGGTAATTACTATATTAATAAAACCGACCAACAATTAATCCACTCCTTAATCAACTCATCTAATAAATCTTAAAACTTACCAAAGAGACACTACAATACTTTCACTGAGACTACACTAGGAACCCACAATTTGCAAAGCACTATTTTCATTATGGCACTGATCTATTCTACTACGTTTTGCATAAGTTAATTCCGCAAATGTGTCATGAATATTGTGTATCTATTTGAATTAAGGGTTGCTAAAGTAAATCTTATTTGCAGTAATTGGCAATCTATAATTTTATTCCATTTTAAAATTCCTAGAAAATTTGTGTTTCTTGCTTTCATAGTTAGAAATAACCTTAGATTTATTTTCATTAGGTTCCACCCCCCTTGGCTTGGCTAGGAGTTGCCCTAGATAGAGGAGTTGAGTATCAGGTGACAACACTTGGCTCGAGCTTTCCCCCAAGGTCGCACACAGTGGCCTGAAGATTTCTGCCACATTACCCAAGGTGTGAATTAACAGAGCCTTTGCAGACTTGAAGTGTATGTACCAAATACTGTTGCCTGTGGTGCTTGCCATGCAAGCTATCAAACAAAAGTCCTTGTCGAGGTTTTTGCTGAAATCCTCCACCTTTGCAGAACCTGCCATTTGGGTATTGTTCTTCTTCTTCCTGTCTGGGCACTGGGAGGCGAAGAGTCCTTGCTTATGGCAGATAAAACATTTGACTTTGGACATATTGATGTTTTTCTTACCACCCTTCTTCTTCTTTGCCTTACCCTTTGTTTTCTCTGCTAAGGCTAGAGCTTCTTCATCCACAATCTGTGAGGCACTACTGGATGAACCCGAACCTTGACCCATATGGGTCTCCTCCTACACAAAGTCATCCCATAATCTCTGCCAGTTAGGGAGCTTCTCCCTAGCCACCACACATTTTACAAAGGTGTCCCATGGCTTAGAAAAGCAATTGAGAGCTATCTGAACTAGCTCGTCATCCTCAGTCTTAGAGCCAACTACTCCAAGCTCGTCTTTGATTTGTGTGAGCCTTGTGAGATAAGGTACCACTCTTTCACCCTTGGCCATCTTCGTACTACGTAACCTCTCCTGCAACACCATCTTCTGGTTCTCGTTCTTGCTCTGGTAAAGACCTTCCAAATCCTTCCACATTTCTAATGTGGTCTTCTTCTCGGAAAGGTGAGGGACTATGTGGTCCTTCACCCCATCTAAGACGATCAACATAGCACTGGAATCTAACTTCTTCCACCTTGTCAACTCTGCCGTATCTGTGGGTGCAACCTACGTGGAGTCAATGTGCTCCTTTGCTTCACTAACATCCAGGATCCTCATGATCCTTTCTTTCCATGTAGAAAATTTCTGAGCCCCTTGGAGTCTATGATCAACTCTCAACTGTACGACCATAGTGAAGTATACCTGTCAAACCCTAGATCTAAAACTCTAGGTTTGTGTCTGCAATAGATTTGCCCCCGATCTATCAATATCGCTGTTGTCTCTCAGATTTAGCTCAACAGATCTCTGATACCATGTAAATTTCCTTAAAATTCAATCTTGAGCTACACAATATATTTTTAATTTTTATTGCTGATAACCACACATGAGTTTCATTACTAGTAATGAAGCAGAAAATAAATACTAAGAAACATATAACAATAATCACACCAATAAAGACACGATATTTTTGGGTATGGAAACCCCTAGAAAAACCCAAGATAGGAAAATCGATGCAATAGTCAGATAAGAAATTTTATTATTAAGATATAGAACAAATACAATTCAGTAGATCTATTCACCTAACTTGGAAAAATTGAACCTTTGCAAATCGCTACGAAAACCCCGTGTTACCTACTAAGTCATACCTAGTTGGTGGTATCAAGTGAGCCGGATGAAACAAACAAACTTCATTATTCATTCTTCAAAGTTCAGAAGTTAGCTAGTCCTCTTCTGGGAAAAGTTTTAAAATTGCTTGTACCACATGTTCATACCCCCTTGGGGGAATTGTAATAAAATGTTCTAGCATGGTGGAGTATGTAAAAGACTTAGTCTCCTAGACTTACATATCAATCCGACTAGCCTAGAGTGATTTTTCCCTTAAAGATTATTTGTTGTTAAATAAACGACTAATAATTTCTGAATTTTTCAGTCATACCTCCAAAGTTGGGATGGTCGTCTTAGTATTTAAGCCTAGGAAGTTGCTAGAGTCTATGTGTCAATGTTTATAAACATGCTAGGCATTAATATTGAGTCATATGGACATGTACTAGGTCCCCCTAGGTTTACTTTTAAGTTATGGTAAAATAAATTTTTTTCATAAACTTAGGCTATTTTTTAATAGTCTAATTGGAAAAATTGGAAATGTAATAAAAGTGTGGTTAGGAATCGGATGTTTCCATGGGGGTGCTCGTTTTCTAACTCAGAGCACCTGTTTAAACCAAAAACCCACTTTTCCTAAGTTTTAAGTGATAAATCTATCACTTCAGTAAAAAATATCCAAAAAATCAAATTTATTAATTAAAAAATAGAAATAATTAATAAATCGAGAGAATGCACAAATTCCTAAATCAATGGAATCTTGTCGAATTTGATGGGAATCAATTTTATCGGCTCCCAACACTGAAGGCGAGTTAAACTGATGTTTAAGACGAGTTGTCCCAGTTAGTGAGGGAGTCAGAGAGCTCACACAGAGTTAGAGGTTGCGCCCTCTCTCCTTCTCTCTCACGTGTGGGTGATTTGGCACTTGCTGAGTGGGTTGGTATGGTTTGGTAAGAGAGGTGGCAATCAGGTCTTCAGTTTCACTCTTGTTCAAACTCAGTTCAGGGTCAAATCACCTCAGATCATCTCTACCTCAACTCCTCTCTCTCTTAATCATGGATGCGCCCCCTCTAGGCCTCTCTGGCTATAAAATAAAGTCGCTTTCTCTCATTCAAGCTAGTTAGAGTTGTTGGAGAAAGGCTTGCTATTGTTGTAATAATGTATTGATCATTTATTGTTGGAATAAAGAGAAGCTTTGGAGGCTAAATTGTGGAGTGCTTTCATGTGTGGAGTACCATTATCATGCTACTTTTGAGATGAACTGTTATTTTTTCAATTTTTTGCTTTCAAATTTTGTCTGCCTGAATGATTCTTTGAATCGTAGGAATAGATCATTGTAAGTAAGGTTACTTACTTCTATTTTGTTATATATGCTTAAGGGGTTAATATTTACATGTTAAATAAGATTATTTTTCATGTCATGTTATCTTTTTGCATATGTATCTTCAAATCTAATGAGGTTGTCTGCAATATTGTTCTTCTAGCTTTCAGGTTGTCGTGATTGGAAGAGTTGTGGATCTAGTTTGATTCCATTGAATTTCCAACGAAATTGCGAAGATTGTGTCCCTCTGTGCTCCACTAACAAGTTTCCTTTGCAGGTCTTTCCAGCAACACGCACTCTCTCTCCTCTTCCTCCTCAAAAATAAATTTTCTCGATTTGGTTACCGTTTATTATCTTATTGCTTAAATGTATTTTGCAAAGTAAAATCGTTCGTAGAATTAATTAATAAGTTCTTGTTAGCTTAGATCTTAGTGATTACAAAGAATTTTTTTAGCTTGTTTATAGGTAGTCTTGTTTCAAGGTTTAAAGAGATAAATTTAGCATCTAAGTGCACATTGTATTGGCTGCCCAAAAGGCAAGCCACGATCCCAAGGAAAGTTATTGCATTTTTCAATAAGTTTAACTTAGTATATTTTTTAGTATTTTTTTTGTGTTGTCCAAAGACACTTCCAAAAAGTTTTTGGGCACTTTTCGTTGACATTTGCTTGCTGGTTTTTAGCATGACCATCAAAAAAGATAAGGAAATTCTGCTTGATTTTCAAGTTTTTTGTCATCTGGAGCTTCCTAGGGGTTCCCCCTACTTCCAGGTTCCCGTTTCTCACTTTTTGTAAGCCTTTGGATCCCAGATAACAGGGACAAAAGAGCACTTCTTATAAGATTGTAACCACGATAAATAAAAAAAGGATCTCGAGTAGGCTTTTCAGAGCCCACTCCCATTCCCCCAGGGGGGATCCGCGTCTCTATCTCATTTTTTCATTTTTTTTATTTTTCTTGTTTTGCTTTAGTTTAGTCCTTTTTTCCAGGATAGTATACTTTGTTAGATGCTGCAAACTTGATCTTATAATTCCATATTTTATTTATCAAAGTAATACTACAACTTACCCACGACTTCTTGAGTTACGTGAAAGGGGAAAGAGATGCATGGTAGATTTAATTAGATAACTTGTTTTGTCTTTTTTCATTTCAGTTTATTTTACTTTGCATGCTAAAATCCACCCATCCTTGCTTTCCCAATTGAGGTTCACTTGAACCGAAAGAGACTCTTGGAGGTTAAGTTTTCCTTTTTTAACAAACAAAACAATATCTTAAAATCCTTAAAATTTACCGAGGTGCCTTTGTGTATGCTCTACCTCGCTGTGGTTCAACTGATCAGTTGGTTGCATCAAAAGCAACGTGGGTGGTTAGATTAATTAGTTTTCACATATCAATTAACCTCCCCAGGCGAAAATCCAACGCCTCAATTTGATCCATTGCAGTGGAAAAATCCACAAAGGAAGCGGGAACAACTGGGCAGTGACCTCGAGACACCGCTAGGCTACACCCTTGTTGGTGTAGTGTTGAACACATCTCGGAGACTCCAAACAACCCACATATTCCTTGTAGGGAGCTGCATCGGATAAGGGTTTTGGACATATTCCTTGTACCTTCGGGTATATCTGGAATTCCCTTCCCCCTAAGTTAATCAACTCATCTCCATATCAATCTAAAACTGACCAAGAGCACTTGCAACACATTTTTTCTAGCAATACAACATCCCTCTTTTATCTTTGGACTCCATTTCTGGAACTAGTTTTTATTTTATACAAGCATCTGTTTCTGTGTGCTTTATATATCATGGGTTGATCTATATGTTGTGTTGTCGCCTGAAATTGGCACGCGAATGCTGAAGCCCAAACTGCGGGCGCGCCGACCCGGTGACAACTCTCGAGAGAGAGGCCAATGTCACCACACCCCTCTCTCCTTGCTTCAGGCTGGCTCTTCTCCATCTCTAGGGGGGTTTCCCTAAGTTCGGATCGCTAAGGCAGGTGCAGCTGAGGGCAAGGTGATCTGAAGAGGCTGCCTTAGAGAAACTCAGGTAGCAAAAAGGAAAACGATTGTGCTAGATGGACAGCAAAAGGAAGGGAGGATTAGTCCTCGAGGGAAGACCAGTGTCAATATCCGAAGGGTGAATGGAGTCAAAAGGGGACTCGGGAAGGCCTTGCGTTTCACAGAAGGGAGACTAAGCTGGTCCATTCCATAATCAAAGGCGAGGAGAACGGAAGTATAATTGACTACTATCTGTTACCGCTAGACCTCTAAAAACATAACGGCGACAAGCAACTTGGCAGCTGCAAATGCTTGCCCAATGTGCTAGATTACTAGCCCTTTATGCTAAGTCTAGTCTACAACTTATGAAAAAATGACAAAGAACTATGACAGAGATGCCCAAGATATTCCAAAGAGCCCCAACATGATTTTCACTTTATTCAACTCTGGGGGAAAATCCTCCAAGCTAGAAATTCCATCAATTACAAAAGAGAAGGCTAGCCCTTTATAGGCTCAACAAGCTATTCTCACTTTTTCTAAAAAAAAAATAAAAAATAATAATAAGAATAATAAAAATTAATCCCCTTTTCTCTCCACTTATATCTAAGGGGACCATTACATTATTAAATGTAACTCCTATTTTAACTACTCGCTCCCTTTCAAAGAGGGATGACCCAAATCAAAATCTTAACACATTTTGATGCATGACAGAGGATTCAAGCTCCACGTCGAGAAGTGGGTGGATGCATGACAGAGAATTCAAGCTCCACGTCGAGAAGTGGGTGGCTCCAATAAAAAATTGAACAAGCTGGCTGCCAGTTACGCCGGTCCAGAAATCCATAAATCGTGTGCTGACAGTTGAAGAGAACGTGGGAATAAACCATGTGGAGAAGAAACGCCCAGCTCAGACTCCGACTCCCAAAAAAAATAACCTGGAAACTAACTGCTCCAATCCTAGTTTCCATCAGCGCTTCCACGATTTCCATAAGTGGTCGAGTTCGTGATTTCCACTTGTTAGCTTCCAACTGAAACGTGGATCTAAATTCAACGGTATGGCTGCCATCCAAACCCTCCGACTGATGAAAATGATCGTTGGTTGTTGAATTGTGAACTCTGTTGGCTGTCTTTGGTGGACGCGAACTTCACTCAACCATAAGTCACGGCCTTCAATAGGAAATGTTGCCGCCTAATTCGCACCTCGGGTAACGTGGCAGAAATCTTCAAGCCACTGGGTGCGACCTTGGGGGCAAGCTCGAGCCAAGTGCTGTCACCTGA
>LPNX010400469.1:0-22751 GCA_001517045.1 Pseudotsuga menziesii
ATCCTACAACACTTAGAGATCTATCATCACCAACAAATATTTGTTTGGTATTACATTCATGCATAGTAGAAAATATGGCTTGATCCTTAGCCATATGATAAGATTCTCTAGAATCAATGAGCCATTCATTTGACGTAGAAGAAGAAGATGCAGTATAAGAGTAACTAGAAGCACAAAGTGCATGTCCATGAGAGTTAGATTCTAAAGACAAATCTAGGCTGATGTGGTGCTTTTTCATTGCTGCTTTCAAGGCTTCCATCTTCTTGAAACACTTAGATTCATCATGATTATCTTTCCCACAAAAATTGCAATGACGCTTAGTCTTCTTTCCTTTTGTCTTGGATCCTTTGTCATTTTTTAAAGAAAGAGCTTACTGAAAGGGTTTGGAACCCTTGTTGTTTGGATTATTATTATGAAAATTATGTTTCTTGGGAGGCTTGGACTTTTCTTTCTGTTGGGACAATAAGGCTTTTGCAGATGTATCTGCATTGTTAATTATTCCAAAATGAATGAGATTATCTTTCTCTCTAATTAAGGAATCAAAAAAGGATTCAATACTAGGCTATTAATAGCTATTTGCATTCAAGGATTCTTTCATGGAGTAGAATGTAGATACAAAAATAGAATATTCAGGTCCAAGTTTGGAAACAATATGGTAAATATATTGTTTGTCTTGTTTCTTAATCTTGCATTTTGCACATAAGATTCTAAGAGTTTTATACTTAGATAGATAGTCTTGAATGCATGAAAAATCATTTGGATTCAAGGATCCCAACTCATTCTCAAGTTGATGACCCCGAATTTCATTGTGTTTACCAAACACAGATTCCAACTTTTCCCAAACTATATCAGGTTCATCAATTCCAGATATGTGGAATCGCAAAGCAGTAGAGATTGATATCCTAATCAATCCATGAGCTTCAACACATCTATTTTCCCATTTAATTTTCTTATCATCATCAATGGGTTTTGTTTCTTTCCCTGAGGTTATCCTGAAAAGTCCCCTACTTCGCAAAACATCCTCCATACGAGATTTCCATGAGAAATAGTTAGAACTTGTAAGTATAATATCACAAGGGGTGTCTATACTGTAAAATAATGGCTGAAATAATAGAAACTAACTATCTAGATGCAAAGAGCTCGAAAAAAAATGCGTTTATAAAAAAAACGACATTGAAAACTGATTCTGGATGATGAAGTTATGCTCGATCATAGAAAATGTTAAAGATGTCCCCAATAGTGACATGGTAGATATTAACTTGACCAACTAAAAAAAAGAACCCCCCTCTTCCCAAGATCAACCTTTGACAATCACTTTACAATAAAGTTGTTTTTTAAGTGAATCACTTTTGTAGAATAACTGATGTTCGCTTTTACAATAATGTTACTTTTAAATAGTGCGGCAATAAATTAAAAGACTTAAGTGAGTCACTTTTTATTTTTTTTTATTTATGTGAGATGCACTCTTACATTAAAGTAACTTGAAAAATAAATTGCATGCACTAAAAAATAGATTAATAAGACTTGAACTCAAGACCTATTAAGGAATAAAGCAACTTTGGACCAAGTGAACTAAGTTTAAAAGGTACGTAAAAGAATGGAAAGAGGAAGGTTTTTTTTTTTTTACTCTTCTCTCTCGTTCTCCGTGCTTGCCTTTTTTCCTGCAAATCACAAAAAAAAGAAAAACAAAAATAAAAAAACTTTTTCCACACAATGGAGTTAGATCTTGGTTAGCTTACTCGAAAATTCTATGTTTTCAAGTTTTCTTGTCGTTTCTGATTTTTCATGATCACACAAGGTGCACGACAAAGAGCATACGTAGCCGAGAAGAGAAGAAAAAAACTTTCCCTTACTATTTCTACTTTGCCGCGATCGCGCAAGGTGCATGAAAAAGATCATATGCAGCCAGGGAAGGCAACAGTCTGAGACTAAAATAGTAAATATCTAATAATAAAACTGATAAAATATGAGAGATTTAAAAAAATATAAAACAAATCCGTCACTGTAACATTATACATTTAGATTTGTTGAAATGGGTTTTTCTGGAACAAACAAAAACATTTTTCGATGAAATGAAAACTATTTCCCAATGGAAACAACACTCTAGACACAATGGAACATCTCCCATAGGCCACAAATGCATGGAAAATCTAGAACTAGAAACCCTTTCAAATTTTTGGCAACACCAATTCTAGATCTTGATCAAAACCCAAAGCGGCTCTTTATAAATGCTCTGATACCATGTTCAGGTACATAGGGTACTCCCAAAATATCAAACACCTTGAGCAACCGCTTCACACAAATAGATCACGGATCAACACACCGATGTTTGTCACGTGGTTAAAACCCTCGAGAGGGAAACAATCCACTGCCCCAGCGAAATAACTACGTGGAGAAATTTATTACGCAAAAGAAAGAAAGTTACATATGATCTTCTCAAAATCAATCAACTAGCCAAGGACCCTCTATGCTCTTTAAATAGACATCATAGATCAATCAAGTGTTAAGCCACAGATCAATGGTAGCTATGATCTAAGATAAGTTGAACCGTTGGATCACTCTATGTCTAGAACATATCGTGACCATCAGATTAGAATATTTACAAATGCATACTAATGCATACTAAAGAAACACACTTTTACCTAACAGATATATTACACAAGTTGATATTAACTAACTCCTAAGTGTCTAAATATCCTAACAAATGGGATTCTATATAATAGACCAAATGGACAGTCTATATACAAAAACACTTAAAACTTTGAAAACACAATTAATCTATATGACCTCGGGCCAGCTGACTCATGCATGTAATAGCTAGAATGTAAATACAAGAATTTAAACATGTTTAACAACTACATTTACTCTAGAAGATAATTCAAATACAATTCATAATTTGAAAACATCATTACCTATTGCAATTTGAAAGGAAATTGGAAATTAAATAAATTCAGAACATAATAAAAATTGGCAGAATTGAAGCTAATTATGATTAAATTCTATAGTATTGAAGCAATTTACTCTATTAACATTGAATAAAAAATGAATTGAAAATGCATCAAAAGGAATTACAGTCTAGTCTATATGCAACCGATTGCTAACTTAAAATGAAGGACTATATAAACATCATAATATTGAAATGAAATCTAAGATACAAGAAATAATGTAAACAATTACAATAATGGAATTATATAAACAATCTATGAACAAAGATATACTAATTAAAAAGAAGGGAAATGACAGAAACTATACGAAAATATAAAACTATGATTGGTAGGGGGCCTTCCCATCATACAGAGTCATATCCTGCTAAACGTTAATGAAACACGATCATAGACAGTGTAACAGAACTTCCATTAAATATAATAAACAAGTATTACAGAGTCTGAATTACATAAAAGCTTCTTGAGCTAAAAACTACTAACTTCCTTTTCGCATACAAGTGTTCTTATATAGAGTTTTGATAAAGCAACTGAGTTGACCCTTCAGTGGTTGACTTCTCTTTGAGATGAGTCAACCATCATTACAATCCATTGCTCCAATGCCATCACACAGTCATTTTTCCTCCCTTATCGTGAGTTGGTTTCCATCAGGCATGAGGTGGCGTACAAGCTTCCCTTATTTAGCATGAACTAGTGTCATGTTGTCAATTAGAGAGGTATGCTGGAAACCTTCCATAACAAGGCTCGTTCTAACACTTCGACATGTGGACAACAAGCAGTTTACAAGTCACTCCATGCTTAAATGTTGGAGAATCAATTAGTTCCAACGCAGGGTTGTTTTGGTGAGCTAAATGATGAGCTGGATATGCTATGCACATATCTATTCAAATGTGTGTCTGACTGTTAATATCACCCAAAAAGCATGCTCTACAATTAATGAATGCATTTGTTAGCAATTAATATTGAATTTATCATTAAAATAGTAAAAAAATCAAGAATGAATCAATATTAAATAAATCCAAAATAAGATCATACCTGAAGCTGAATGGTAATCTGTATGATGCAAAAGACACCAAAAAATAACAAAATATGCATTAATACATAAGTATTTTAGCTCAAAAATAGTGACAAAATGGGGCTCAACAATAGTGCACCCTGAAGCGTCTAGTTCCTTGCACATAGTGAATGATCCTATTGGATTAATTCAAATGTATCTCATGAGGATTCTGCATATATATTTCTATAGAACATACATCATATGCTAAATCATGTCTAGGATGAGTAAGATACAAAAAACTCCTGACTAGTTGTCTATACAATGAGCAATTCACCAATCGAGAGTCACCAACTTCACCTAGTTTGATACTAGAAAGGAATGGGGACTTTTCTGCCTTACATTCATCCATATTAAACTTAAATAACAGGTATGAATCATACTTTTGTTGGCTGACCTTGATTCCTCTTTCATATTTCTAAATTTCCAAACCAAGAAATTGCTTCAACAATCCAAGATCAGTCATTGAAAATTCACTGTGCAAAGAGGATTTGATTGACCCAATTTCTTTGTGCAACTACCTGTAATCAAAATATCATAACATACAATAAAATGAACTGAAATACATCACCAACATGATTCAAATAAACATTAAGATCATATTTTCATCATTCAAAGCCAAGTGATAGCAGAAAATTGTCCATCTTGTCATACCAAGCCTTGGGGCTTGCTTGAGGCCATAGAGTGACTTATTTAACCTGCATACAAGGGAAGGATCCTCTTGGAAACATTCAAGTTGCTGCATATATATATATTCATGTATCTCACCATGTATTAATACACTTTTGACATCCATGTGGTGAACCTCCCAATTCTTGCTTGCATCAATAGCTAAAACTAGCCTAATAGAGTCCATCTTTGCAACCAGTGCAAATGTATCTGTATAGTCCAATCCTTGGAATTAAGAGAATAATTTTGAAACCAATATGGAATTATATTTTATATCATACCCATCAGAAGAAACTTTCATCCTATATACCCACCTACATTGCACTAGCTTCCTCTTGGGAGGCAAAGGAACCAATTTCCAAGTCTCATTTTCGTGTAGAGAGATGAACTCTTCTTGCATGGATGATTGTCATATTGGGTAATGAGATGCTTCCTGATATTATTGTGGATCATATCCAACCGTAATTAATCAATTTTCAGAAATAAAAACTTCACACTCAAAAGAATCATTGCGAAATTGTGATCTAGTCTTCCTAAGATCTAGTGGATTGCCAGCTAAATCCCCAGCTACTTCTATGGTTTTCTCTGCCCACTTGGTCCTTGTGGGGGTGTCATGTTCAAAAAAATTATATTCAGATGTATTAGAATAATAAATATTATAAATATCAGAAAATTATTCATCACTTACATCATCTTGTGGTGGAGTGGATGAGCATTCCCTCGGTGTTAGTTCAAGATCTCGAATCACCTCTTCTTCGAATTGAAAACTTATTTCTATGAAAGTATTTTGACTTCAAGGATAAAACAGATTGTATACATTTTTATATTCACCATATCCCACCATTATACACTCCTTTCTTTGTGTTCGCAATTCTTTTCTCTTTTCTGGAGGAATTTGAGCCCAAGCCCTTAAGCCAAAAATCTTGAAATGTGAAATATTTGGCTTGTGACCAAACCAAGCCTCATATGGTGTTTTTCCATCTATTGATTTGTGAAGAGCCCTATTTTGAATGTATGAATAATATTTAATGGCTTCATCCCATATTTTAGGACTCATATCCTTAGCTACAATGGTACAGGTTGCCGTCTCCTTGAGTGCCCTGTTTTTCCTCTCTGCCACACCATTTTGATGTGGTGTGTAGGGGACCGAATGCTGCATTTGGATGCAATATTATTCACAAAGGTGTTACAAATTATTGTTCAAATACTATTTACCATTATCAGTATGAATCACTTTGATCTTGTTCCCACATTGATTCTCAACAAAGGCTTTCCAAACCTTGAGAATCTCAAAGAATTCAGATTTGAGTTTGAGTTAGTAAACCCATCAAAAACTTGAGAAATAATTTATGAAGGTCTAAACATACCTTGATCCTCCTTATGAAGGTGTAGGGAGTGGTCTAATAAGATCTGAATGCACCAATCCAAGCACTTAAGTAGCTCTCATTGCTTTCCCTTTCTCATAGTTATGATGTGGATGTTTTCCCACCACACAACCAATGCATGCACCATTGGAGGTCTTGATAGGAGGAATCCCTTACACCATGCCTTCTTTACTCAATGCATGGAGGTATGTGTAGTTCATGTGACCAAATCTCTCATCCCATAGCTTGTTGGTTTCATTGGCATGAGACAAGAGGGCTTTCCCTCTAGATTAGGGAAGAAAATGGGAAAATTTATACATCCTTGCTTGATGATCAACAAACCCCAATGCCACCACCTTGTTGTTATAGATTTCAGCTATCTGCACTATCTCTATAGTAAATGTTACTCTCTTGGATTCATCGGTTTATGTCATTTGGTACACAAACAGTAGGTTCGCTGCCAATTCTAGTACAAACAGTACATTATTGAAATCCCCATCTTCTCGATCGATCCTTCCAATCCCCTTGGCTTGGATCTATGACTGATCACCCATTCGAACAGCTGGGCCACTATCTAAATAAATGGATGTGAAGAAATATTTAATAGAGGCCATGTGCCTTGATGCTCTTGAATCAATGATGAAGGCTGAAGAATCTGAATAGAAAACAACCAATGCATGACACCTCTCTTTATTGTCTTAGCATGAACTTCCATCCTTCTTCCTTATGCCCTCTAGGACTAGGATGTTGTTATTCTTCAATAGTTAATCCATCATATCTATGGTTTTCTTCATGCATGCACTCTTTGGATGCCATCCCTTATAGAAATAAGTGCATTTGTTCTTCTTCTCCTTGTCCTTGCAAGGATTCGAACCCCCATCAGGAAATTTGGGTATGTCTTACTTTTTCTTTTCAAGAAGCTTCAAATCCTTGGATTTATTCTTTCCTTTGGATGTATTTGAAACCCCTGTAGCCATAGCTTGGTATTTTCTTGATTTGATGTTGCCTGTATTTACTAGATTATATTTCTCTTGACTCAAAGACTCCATGAAGCTTGCTAGTGATGGAATTTTCCAATTTCGAGCTATGAGCTTGCTTGAGTGAAATGTGATGACAAACATAGAATACTCAGGCCCTATATTCAAAAGAATAGATAGTATGATTTTCCCTTCTTTCTTCTCTATACCACATTGTTTGATATAAATCACCAATAACTTGAATTTGGTGAAGAAATATTAGGTGGTCTCATAATGCACTTGGCTCAAGGAGATGAGCTCATTTTCGAGATGGTGACCTCTCATCTCATCATTATTCCAAAAGAGAGCTTTGAGTCTCAACCATACTTCATTTGTGGTAGATATACTATCAACATGAAAGAGGAAATCTCTTGAAATGTTGAGACAAAGAATTCCAAATGCTTCATCAATTCTATTGAAAAACTTTGATTTATTTACTGCAGAATTTGGTTCAACCTTCTATCCCCATGGTGACACTGTAGATACCCTTGGACCTCAACTGAATAACCATCTCAGCCTTCCATTCAAATTAGTTGAATGGTATTATAAAGACATGGGTCTGCTCCGTCTCTGCTTGCGCTAATGGTGAGAATTGTTGGATGTACCTGCAACGAAAACTCACGAATCTATTCAAAGAATCCCTCTAACATCAAATCAAACACTATGGAATCAATTTTCAGCTCCAAAGATATATGATACCATGTGAGAATTGAAACACATATGGATTTAGGATCCAATAAACTCTCACAAATTCGCTATGGTTCACAAAATATGAAGAAAATAGCTGAAAGACTGAAATTTACATACATACATGAAGTCAATAATGGATATTATTAACACTTTCCAGCATGAAACTATGTTTTGAACTAATATATAGTACAATAGGAAAAATCGTGAGGCGTTGGAGGCCATGTGGAAGCATATAAGTGTCATCACTAGATTTGATCCTCAACCCCCCTAGGTGGACCAATAAGCCTCCAAATCATCCCAAACGATCATGAATGGATGTGTGAACGTAGGTGAGGCATTTTGTAACATTTTTGGAGGTGTGGAAAGTGTGTGGAAGCACATGGGTGAGTGTGAGTGGCTCTAGGAGAGAAATAAATGCCCAAAACTGTAAAAAAACACTCAAAACAAGCACTAGCATCTCAAATCAGTCAAAATACCTAAAAGGGGGGAGGGGAGCACATGCCTAGTTGAATGAAATAAATTTGGGTTCCTTGGTTTTATAATTATCAACCTAGAGTGCCTCAACTGTGAAAAAGGATAAACTAGGAACGCCTCAACTGCCATAATTTCCAATTTCCCTAAGTCTAAACCATAGGATATACTGCATGGAAGCAAATAAAAGTGTCTAAGGTCTAAGAATAAGGTAATAAGGTGGATTATCAGTCTAACATATATACAAAACATTATTAAAGGTACCTTGGTCAAGATCTATTCTACCCTTTCCCTTACTTTTAGTTTCAGAATTGTCTCCCAACAAAATCTTTGGTCCATTCGAATCATCAAGAGAGGAGAAGGCCTCCCTTGTTTAAAACATGTGCCTAGAAGCTCCAGAATCAATGATAAAGGAAGGATATCTTATAGTGCTTGCAACTAGGGCATGAAATCTCTCCTTGTCTTCAAAACTTGATCCTCCTTCCTTCTTCTTTGTGCATTCAGGAAGTGAGATGTTGTGTTTTTCCATGATTTGAGTCAACATATTGATTTGTTTCTTCATGTATGAGCTCTTAGGATGAAAACCCTTCACTATGATCTTGGTACTGTAAATGGAACCATTTGTTGGCTCGCTTAGACAAACACAACTTCAATTTTCCATACCCAGCTTCAACCTTCCATAATGACCAACAAAACCCAAGGAATCAACTTGATAGAGCATAACCCCGTCGACAACACCTATGACACAAGTGATGTCTCACCTGAGATACCTATAGGGACTATAGGAACTAGGATTACACAATGACAGAAGGGGATATTTCCATGCCCATAATTGACAAACTACCCAA
Organism: Pseudotsuga menziesii; assembly: GCA_001517045.1. Classification (NCBI taxonomy): domain Eukaryota; kingdom Viridiplantae; phylum Streptophyta; class Pinopsida; order Pinales; family Pinaceae; genus Pseudotsuga; species Pseudotsuga menziesii. The sequence continues at coordinate 9,055 of LPNX010400469.1, forward strand.
TGATTTTGATGGTTAAATGATCATTGACATATAGTATAAACAGCAGCATATAGAAACATGACATAGTATTAATCACATATACCAACACATTTAATCTTTACCATTCCATAAAGATAATATCAGTCGCAGCAATTAAGAAATCATTAGACATAAAATGAACATACACCATTCAACACAGAGAATTTAACATGGAAACCCATGCAAGAGAAAACCAAAAGAGCACTCTTCATTTGGCATGATTTGTGTCTTGAACACTTTTTTCTATGCATACAACCTACAGACATATCCCCAATACTCCATTACATTACATCCACACACACATCTTGTGGATCGACATTACATCACTTCCACACATCTTATTCATTATTCTCATTAAATCATACAATATCATAGACTTCTTGGATCTATATTATCTCCCAAACCCCCTAAATACCTACCCTTTTACATTTTTATAAGCTCTAATGGTCGATTTTACATCCACAACCCACTATTAAATTGAGCACATAGATATGTGGACCAAACACACAACTCACAAGATAGATCACACAATTTACTCAGAAATTGAAGAATGAAACAGTGCAAAAATGGCTTGCAACTGTGAATGATTTCATTAATCAAAAGTAATTAGATAATTAATTACAATGAAGTAAAATGGATAAATAGCCTCATGCAATTCGAATCCATGTGAGGAAACTTGAATTGGTTTGAATATACTTGACTGAATGGTTAACTGAGCTTGTCTAAATCATTATCGGAGTTCATCAGAGTTCAAAATCCAAACTCAGGTGTCTAATTCAGTGTTAACTAGTTTAACTGACTAAGGTAGGTGAGTAAATTTGCCTCACATGCATGCAATCATGCAATCCTAGTGCTAACTAAGTAGAACTGAATGTAAGGGACTATAACTGAATGTAAATGAATCCTAACTAAGCTTGACTAGTCACCAACTAAACTCAACTATTGGAGGTTGGTATCGACACTCCTAGTGGCTCCTAATTTGTAGGGATTGATCTAGGAGGCTTCTAAACTAATGCATGTAAGTGCAATTAGTGGCAGTTGGCCTTAATTAGTGCTCCCCACACTTTATTAACTAGCGCATGTGCCCAAATTAGGCCAAGTGGACCCAATGGTGCTAATGACTAAAAATAGATTGAAAGGACTCCTGATTTAGACATAAATGACCAAATTGGACAAGGGAGGATTATAATCCTAACACCCCCTCTGAATGCTAACTTGCACAACTTGTGGGCCCTGGTAACTAAGACCATAGGTCACCCATTACAACAAGTAAAGTAACTTCTCAACACAAGGAGCTGGGGGAAAAAACACATGGGAAAAAATCCCCCCCTCTAACTAAGCAGATAGAATCAGGATTCAAGTTTGAAAAACTTGAAAATATGTTGCTGCAACCTTCAACAGCATGCATGATGTTCTGTGGACAGGTATCTCGAGGTCTGACATGTATACTTATCCATCTTATCCCAAAATTATGATGGAAGGAAGGAGGAATGTAACCTTTGCGTCTTTCTAGATGAAGAGGTGTATGATCCACTCTATTCTTCTAAAAGAAGTGTAACTAATCAGTCCTTTCCATGTAGCATCTCACAGCTATTTTGTTGCATCTCCCTGAAGGAGGTGAGATTGCATGCCATAGCTCAAGGGTCTTTGTCTTCTGCGTGTCATATGGATTTTCAATTATCTTCCTATCTTCTTGCTTGGGAGTAGGGACTGGATCTAGATAGGAATCACCCATAATCTCAATCTCATAAACTGATACAGGTGGTTCTGCAATACTATTGAAAACTACAAAATAAGTAGATGGAATGTTTTTACATTCTGTTGCAAGTGGCTCCTAAGAGTGCACTGGTTCTGAAAATGGCATGAAGTGTGAGAACTCTTATGCCTTGGAGGCATGATTTGCAGCACCCTTTGCTATGATGTACCCAGTAGAGATATCTGTGATATCCACTAAATCAGGACCAAATATCACTCACTTTGGAGTGCCCATATGAGTCATCTGGTATACAGATAATAGATTTGCATATAAGGAGGGCACATAAAGCACATATTTTAACTTTCCATGTTCAAGCTTGATAGAACCCTTCCCTTTGGCTTGAATTTGACTGTTATTGCCCCTCTAAGTACTAGGACCATCAAAAGACTGCAAGGAAGAGAATGATTCTCTCAATGCAACCATATGATTGTAAGCTCCAGAATCAATGAGGAAGGCATGTGCTATTGAGAAGATAGCCTTGAATGCATGGAATGTCTCTTCATGTTCTTCAATTTCTTCTCTATGGTCAGCCTTCCCTGCACTAGAAGGTACAGTAATGTTATGTTTCTTTAGAAGAAGATTCATTTCATCAATTGTTCTTCTCATACAGGATCTTTCTAGATGAAATCCCCTTCCACAATAAGAACAGAGGGTCTTTCCTTTTCCATTCTTCTTTCTTCTCTTCGAACTTGAAGGCTCATTTGACTGCTCTTTCTCCATAGGGGAATCATCCTTTTTCTTCCCTTTATCATTCACTACCTTAGGTCCTCCTGTAACTAGTGCTTGTGTTTGGGTACACAGGGTACTCCCAAAATACCGAACACCTTCAGCAACCACTTCACACAAATAGATCACAGATCAACACACCAATGTTTGTCACCTGGTTAAAACCCTAGCCCCAACCAAATAGCTACTTGGAGCAATTTATTATGCAAAAGAAAGAAAGTTACATATGAGCTTCTCATAATCGATCAACTAGCCAAGGACCCTCTATTCTCTTTAAATAAAGATCATAGACCAATCGGGTGTAAAGCCATGAATCAATGGTAGGTATGATGTAAGAGAAGTTGAACCGTCGGATCACTCTATGTCTAGAACATATCGTGACTGTTGGATTAGAATATTTACAAATGCATACTAATACATACTAAAGAAACACACTTTTACCTAACGGATATATTACACAAGTTGATCTTAACTAACTCCTAAGTGTCTAAATATCCTAACATCCCCCCTTAAGAACAACTTGGGATAGGATTGAAGGATTTACAAAAGTGACACTATTACGAGAAGGAAGGAGGCATTAGATCCTACCCCCCCTTAAGGACACATTCCCGAACTCCTAACATAGACCGAAGTTTAGAAAACTTTGCTTCTGTAAGAAACTTGGTGAATATGTTTGCAACTTGATCATCTATAGGGCAATAAAGCACTTCAATAACACGATCATGAACAAGATTTCTAATGAAGTGCATGTGCAGCTCAATGTGTTTTCTACGCTGATGTAGAACTGGATATTTGGCAAGCTTGATGGCACTTTTATTGTCGCACCAAAGTGGAGTAGGTTACTGCTGCTTGAATCCAAACTCTGAAAGGATTTGTCGAAGCCATAAAGCTTCCTGACTGACATTAACTATGGCTCGATATTCTGCTTCTACTAAAGAAAGAGCAAGAGCTTGTTGTTTCTTACAAGCCCAAGTGACAGATGCAGATCCCAAACTGAAAACATAACCTACAGTAGAATTTCGATCATCAGGATCACCGGCCCAATCTAAATCAGTGAAACCAACCAACAAAGGTTTCCCCAATGTACTGTAGTGAATCCCAAACTGAATTGTACTTCGAATATATCAAATTATTCTTTTTGTTGCTTTCCAGTGACTTTCATGAGGAGTTTTCATATAATGGGAAACATGACCAACAGCAAAGGAAAGGTCAGGATGGGAATGAGTCAAGTATAAAAGACTACCAACAAGATAACGATACAAGGTGGCATCTACTTCAGGGGAAGTACAGGTGGCAGAAAGTTTGACTCCAGACTAGAAGGGAGAAGGGGCTGGTTTACAATCTTACATGTGGAAGTGATGAAGAAGGTCACAAGCTTACTTATACTGGGAAAGAAATATTCCTTCTTTGGTTTGCAAGACTTGGAGACCAACAAAATAATGCAAATGTCCTAAGTCTAACATTTCAAAATTTTGCTTAAGACTTGATTTCACATGGGTTATAAGTTTAGGGTCACTACCAGTAAGGATAAGATCATCAACATAAATAACAAGTATGATGAGATGGTTTCTTTCTTTCTTGGTATAGACATTGGGGTCAAAATGGCATCTAGAAATACTAGTGTCAAGGAGAAAGCTATCCATTTTGGCATACCAAGTTCTAGGAGCTTGCTTAAGGCCATATAAGGATTTCTTAAGGAGACAAACAACGCTAGAGTTATTTTGAACATATCCAGGAGGTTGTTCCATGTAAATTTCCTCATGTAAATCACCATATAAGAAGGAAGACTTGAAATCCATTTGATGGACTTCCCAGTTATGTAAGGCTGCAAGGGAAAGAACAAGGTGGATGGAGTTCATTCAGGGGGAAAGGTTTCATTGTAGTCAATCCCTTCAACTTGGGAAAAACCTTTGGAAACTAACCTTGCCTTAAGTCTTTCAACACTTCCATCTGATGCATACTTAGTTTTGTAGACCCATTTACATCTGACAAGTTTTCTTCCTTTTGGAAGAGGAACAAGATCCCAAGTATCATTCGCCATTAAGGAATTATATTCTTCATCCATAGCTACATCCCAATATGGATTTACTGAAGCTTCTGCAAAAGTTTTTGGATCATGATTCTCGAAAACTTGAGCCAAAAGAGAAGGGGCTCACTGAAAATGAGAACGTGTTCGATGTTGATCTCTAGGATCATCAGCAAGATCACCAGCTGCTTCACATGTGGAACGGACCCATTGAGGAAGTATTGGTGCTGGTGCAATTGGAGGAACATGAGTAGGAGGAGGTGGATTTTCATCCTCACTGTCATCATCAGAAACTAGAGTTGGAAACCTGTCAAGAAATCTAGGAGAAGAAGAAGAAGGCACAATCACCGAATCAGGCTCGCAAGCCAAATATGGCACACCTGCCAAGTTAGGCTCGTAGGCCAAGAGATTTTCATAAAACTTAACATCTCTTCTAATGATTATATCATGAGAATGTAGCTGAAGAAGTATATAACCTTTTACATCTTCAAAATATCCATCAATTATGCACTTTTCACTTTTAGGCTACAATGCTTTCCTTTTTTCATCCAGAATGTGAGCCCATGCTTCACAACCAAACACATGAAAGTGACTTACATCTAGTTTAATTTTACTCCATGCTTCTTTCGGTGTTATACCTTGTAAAAATTTAGTGGGTGTGCAATTAACTATGTAATTTGCATAATTTATGGCCTCAGCCCAATATTGAAGACTAAGTCCCTTAGATTGGATCATACAATTATCCATTTCTTTTAAAGTGCGGTTCTTCCATTCAACTACACCATTTTGTTGTGGTGTATATGGAAGTGTTGTTGTTGGATTCCTTGTTCAGTGCAGAAAGTAGTGAAAATGTTGTTAACATATTCTCCTCCATTGTCAAATATTAACTTAATAATGTGATGACCAGATTGTTTTTCAACAAGGGCCTTGTAGGCCAAGAACATGTTAAATACTTCTCTCTTAAGTTTTAGGAAGTAAACCCAAGTGCATCTGGAGTAGTCATCAATGAAAGTTAAGAAATATTTGAAACCAGAAAAGGAAGCAGATGGAAGAGGACCACACAAGTCACTATGCACAAGCTCCAAAGGAACCGAGGCATGCCAAGAGGCTTGTTTGTCAAAACTATCCCGATGATGTTTTCTGAGTACACAACCGGAACAAACACCATCCTTGCAAGATACCATGGGAAGACTAGTCACCATATTGTATTTACATATTTTTTGCAATGAGTGATAATTTAAGTGACCAAATCACTCATACCAAAGTTTTCTCAAGTTATCACTATGACCAACAAAAGCTGAAGGAAAAGGTGATGACCCAAAGTTGTTAAATTTGTACAACCTGGTAATATCATCAATAGTTCCAGTAGCAAGGACATTTTGAGGATTTTTAAAATCCTTGATTACAACTTAGTGAGGTGTAAATGTCACAGTTTTACCTTCACCCTAATGAGTGATTTGATAGACTAATAACAAATTGCAGGAAATTTTTGGAACACATAGTACATCACTGAAATCACCATTTTCTACTGGAACTCTTCTAGATCCTACAACACTTAGATATCTATCATCACCAACAAATATTTGTTTGGTGTTACATTCATGCATAGTAGAAAAGATGGCTTGATCCTTAGCCATATGATAAGATTCTCTAGAATCAATGAGCCATTCATTTGAAGTAGATGAAGAAGATGCAGTATAAGAGTAACCAAAAGCACAAAGTGCATGTCCATGAGAGTTAGATTCTGAATACGAATCTAGGCTGATGTGGTGCTTCTTCATTACCACTTCCAAGGCTGCCATCTTCTTAAAACATTTAGATTCATCATGATTATCTTTCCCACAAAAATTACAATGACACTTAGTATTTTTTCCTTTTTGCTTGGATCCTTTGTCATTTTTTAAAGGAGGAGCCTACTAAGAGGGTTTGGGACCCTTGTTGTTTGGATTATTATTGCGAAAATTCTGTTTCTTGGGAGTCTTGGACTTTTCTTTCTGTTGGGACAATAAGGCTTTCCCAGATGTATCTGCATTGTTAATTATTCCAAGATGAATGAGCTTATCTTGCTCTCTAATTAAAGAATCACAAAAGGATTCAAGGCTAGGCTCTTGATAGCTAGCTACAGTCAAGGATTCTTTCATGGAGTAGAATGTAGATACAAAAATAGAATATGCAGATCCAAGTTTTGAAATAATATTATAAATACATTGTTTGTCTTCTTTCTTAATCTTCCATTCGGCACATAATAGTCTAAGAGTTTTATACTTAGATAAATAGTCTTGAATATATGAAAAATATTTTGGATTTAAGGAAAGCAACTCATTCTCAAGTTGATGACCCTGAATTTTATTGTGTTTACCAAACACAGATTCCAAATTTTTCGAAGCAAGATTAGGTTAATCAATTCCAAATATATGGAATCGCAAATCAGTAGAGATTGACATCCCAATCAATCCACGAGCTTCATCACATCGATTTGCCCATTTAATTTTCTTATCATCATTAGTGGGTTCTGTTTCTTTCCCTGAGGTTATCCTGAAAAGTCCCCTACTTCGCAGAACATCCTCCATACAAGATTTCCATGAGAAATAGTTAGAACTTGTAAGTATAATATCACAAGGGGTGACCATACTGTAAAATAATGGCTGAAAGAATAGACACTAACTATTTGGATGCAAAGATCTCGAAAAAATATGCGGTTTTAAAAAAAGGGCACTTAAAACTGATTCTTGATGATGAAGTTATGCTTGATCAAAGAAAGTGTTGAAGATGTCACCAATAGTGATGTGGCAGATATTAACTTGACCAACTAAAAAAAAGAAGCCCCCTCTTCCCAAGATCAACTTTTGACAATCACTTTTACAATAATTTTTTTTTGAAGTGAATCACTTTTGTAGAATAAGCGATGTTCACTTTTACAATAATGTGACTTTTAAATAGTGTGGCAATAAATTAAAAGACTTAAGTGACTCACTTTTATTTTATTTTATTTATGTGAGATGCACTTTTACAATAAAGTAACTTGAAAATAGAAATTGCATGCACTAAAAAGTAGCTTGATAAGACTTGAACTCAAGACTTATCAAGGTGTAAAGCAACTTTGGACAAAGTGAGTTAAGTTTAAAAGGTACGTTAAAGTATGGAAAGAGGAAGGGGTTTTTTTTTTTTTACTCTTCTCTCTCATTTTCTGTGCTTGCTTTCTTTTCCTGCAAATCACAAAAAAATGAAAAACAAAAAGAATTTTTTTTTCCACACAATGGGGTTATATCTTGGTTAGTTTACCCAGAAAGTCTACATTTTCAAGTTTTCTCACTGTTTCTGATTTGCCATGTTCGCACAAGGTGCACGGCAAAGAGCATACGTAGCTGAGAATACAAGAAAAAAAAACTTTCCCTTATTGTTTCTAATTCGCCGCGATCATGCAAGGTGCATGGAAAAGAGCATACCCATTCAGGGAAGGAAACAATCAGAGACTAAAATAGAAAATATCTAATAACAAAATAATAAAATATGAGAGATTTAAAAAAAAAACAAATCCATCACTGTAACATTATACCTTTAGATTTGCCGAAATGGGTGTTTCTAGAGCAAACGGAAACGGTTTTTGGTGAAACAAAAACTATTTCTCAATGGAAACGATGCTCTGTACATAATGGAACAGCTCCTAGGAGCCACAAATGCACAAAAAATTTAGAACCAGAAACCCTTTCAAAGTTTCAGCAACATCGGTTCCAGATCTTGATCAAAACCAAAAGCGGCTCTTCATAAATGCTCTAATACCATGTTCAGGTACACAGGGTACTCCCAAAAGTCTGAACACCTTCAACAACTGCTTCACACAAATAGATCATATATCAACACACTGTTGTTTGTCACGTGGTTAAAACCCTTGAGAGGGAAATAGTCCACAGCCCCAGCCAAATAGCTACTTGGAGCAATTTATTATGCAAAAGAAAGAAAGTTACATATGAGCTTCTCATAATCGATCAACTAGCCAAGGACCCTCTATGCTCTTTAAATAGAGATCATAGACCAATCGGGTGTAAAGCCATGGATCAATGATAGGTATGATTTAAGAGAAGTTGAACCATCAGATCACTCTATGTCTAGAACATATCGTGACCATCGGATTAGAATATTTACAAATGCATACTAATGCATACTAATGCATACTAAAGAAACACACTTTTACCTAATGGATATATTACACAAGTTGATCTTAACTAACTCCTAAGTGTCTAAATATCCTAATAGCTTGATCTCTAGAAGATCAAATGATACCCATTTGGACCAACTTGTCATGCTCTTGAGTGAGGGATTTAATGAAGGAGTTAAGAGTAGGCAGTTTTGAGAGAATGGAAAGGATGAGTTGATCATCCTCCTTCTCAACCTTTCATAGCTTCAACTGGAACAATAGATGCTTGAATTTGGTGAAGAAGTCATTTAGTGTTTTGAAATTGGATGGATGAAGAGAAATCAACTCATTCTCTAGCTGATAGATCCTTGGGTCATCTTGCTTGTCAAAAAAGGAATAAATATTATTCCAAACCTACTTGGGATTCTTCAAACCATTGATGTGGAAGATAATATCTTGATATATTGAGAGGCACAAGCATCAATATGCTTCATTAATCCTATTCCAGTACTTTTCTTTGTCAGCATAATGAATTGGCTCTACCTCTATCTCCATTGTCAATCTGAAGAGTTTTTTGGAGCATAGCCAAATCTCCATGTCCTTCTTCCACTGGTGGTAGTTGAAAGGAGTGATAAGCTCCATTGGAGGGGCCATTTATAATGCAATGAAGGAGATTGAGCTGCTGTAGCAAATGCAATGAAGGAGACTGAGCTGCTTGTAGTGAATGTAGTGAAGGAGATTGATAAACCTATAAATCACACAATCAAATAGACAAAGTAAGGTTAACAACTTGCACTTTTGGAACTTCCTTCACACCCATCATAGTTGATCAAGAAATCTTGATCAACAATTCCTTTAATTGGGATATTAAGTGGTAAATTCTCTGCTTCTAGTGCAGTACTGGATAGAGCAGTTTTGCTCTTTTTTTATTATTATCCAAGTATGAATTTGTAGTAGAAGAAGTTCCTTGTCCTGCTAAGGCTCTGATACCATGTTAAATTGAGCACATAGATCTATGGACCAAACACACAACTCATAAGATAAATCACACAATTTAGTTAGAAATTGAAGAATGAAACAATGCAAAAATGGCTTGCAACTGTGAATGTTTTCATTAATCAAAAGTAACTTGAAAATTAATTAAAATGAAGTAAAATGGATAAATAGCCTCATGCAATTCGAATCCATGTGAGTAAATTCAAATTGGTTTGACTCTACTTGAATGAATGGTTAACTAACCTTGTCTAAATCATTATTAGAGTTCGTCGAAGTTCAAAATCAAAACTCAAGTGTCTAATTCATTGTTAACTAGTCTAATTGACTGAGGTAGGTGAGTAAATGTGCCTCACCTACATGCAACCATGCAATCCTAGCACTAACTGAGTAGAAATGAATGTAACTGAGCTTGACTAGTCACCAATTGAACTCAACTAATGGAGGTTGGTATTGGCATTCCTAGTGGCTCCTAATTTGTAGGGATTGATCTAGGAGGATCCTAAACTGATGCATGCAAGTGCAATCAGTGGAAGTTGGCCTAAGATAGTGCTCCCCACACTTTAGTAACTAGTGCATGTGCCCCAATTAGGCCAAGTGGACCCAATGGTGCTAGTGACTAAAAATAGATTGAAAGGACTTCCAATTTAGACATGAATCCTAATTTAGACATAAATGAAAAAATTAGAAAAGGGAGGATTATAGTCCTAATGCCCACTACCCATAAGCGGACAACCCTTATAACTAACTCATTGCATACATTTAATGTTTTCCCTACAAATTTCCCAAAATTCTAGAGCGGACCATTTCCTTTTCCTCTTCATCACATCCTTTTTCACAACTTGACCGAGCTTCTCAAAATGTATAGACAAAAGATTATGCAACTTACCTAGGTCCAACACTCCCTATGGAAGATGAAGGTGTAATATTTTCTAGTTCAAAACAACCAATCCCTAACCTTGAAATGGATTGCATAAAAACCTAGCAACATGACAGATGATGTGTGGAAAAAGATGGACAAGAAGGTAATTACAACAATTCATCTTTTCCTAGAAAACTCTATCTTGTTCAATATTGCTAAAATATGTTTTTAGATATCCTTTGACATAAAATTTAGAAGATATATGTGACAAGATCGACAAAAAATAAGGTTTTCATAAAAAAATTATCTTTATCACATTAGGATTGAGGGTTCATCTATAGTAGATCATCTAAAGGATTTAAATACCCTAATCAACAAACTGGTCTCATATAATGTAATGGTGGAGAATGAGAACAAAGCAATCATTATATTATTTTTCCTCTCAAATAACAGGGATCATTTGTTGATGACTACCACTGTTAATGCATCATTGTGAACTCTAAAATTTGATAATGGGTTAGATTTTTTGTGTGGAGAATATTTGAGGCAAAAATAATCTTTGAAACCCTATACTAGTGAAATCCTATCTGTGAGAGGTCAATTTAGAAAAATGTGTCAACAAGGTAAATCGTCAAGATCTATGTCAAGTGGACACAATCTAGAAGGGAAATGTTGGCATTGTGGTAAGCTAGGGAACTCGAAGAAGGATTGTTGGCATCTAAAAAATGAAAAGAAGGATGAAAAGCATAATCAAACATTAACCGAAGCCAATATAGTAGACAAATAGGGATGACAAGAAGTGAGAAATTTTTCCTCAATAATTGCAAATCTCTTTTATACACATGGGTTTTGGACCTAGGTGTGTATTTCCATGTCTCCACGTAGAGATTAGTTTGTTAAATATCATCACTATAGTGGTGGGTTAGCATACTTGGGTGATTATCATCCTTTATAAATTGTTGGAATATGGGACATTTGGATAGGTTGGATGATGGCAGGGAATTCTCAATCAAGATGACGGATAAGCTAGGGTATTCTACTACCTTTGTTGACAATCATTGTAGAATTTGTGTGCAAGCTTATGAATTTGCACTGTGTAGAAATTTAGAAGTGAGGCGTGTTTTTGGTGGACCCTCCACCCATCATCAAGATCAGTTGAATACATGGCAGAATAGAAATGAGTGGGCCTAATGGCTAAGAGCATGTGTTTCATATTAGGAGGCCACAAGTTCAAATCCAGAGGGGGGTAGTGTATGTACACCTCTGTAGACTTTAGCAGTTCAATCGGTGTGTAGAGGGGGGTCCCTTATCCCACAAACAAGGGGGTCTCATACACCAATTTGGTTTCTCTCTTAGCAGTGACCTTAAAATTAGATTATTATTAGTATTATTATATAGATGAATTAAAAACTAGCTGCTGATTATAAAAACTAGCCGTCAATTATAAAAATTATAGATAAAAATGTTTGGGGATAAAGTTGAGAAAATAAGGTTAACATATTAAATAATAATAAAATAAATAAATTCTTTTATTAAAAAATAATATTTTATTTTATTTTTATTTTTATTTTTTATTTTTTAAAACTTAGGTGGACCAAAGTCAAAGGTTAAAAAGATTAAAAGAAATAAAAAAAGGGATGGAAAAAGTTATTCAATTGTGTATTAATTTAAATATAGTAGTTGAAAATATTCAAATGAGTTAAAAGGGGGTTAATTGGATAATAAATAAGTAATTGTTTTAGTTTAAAATATAGTTAGAACAAAAAGATAAAATAAAATAAAAATATATGAGAATAATTAAATATAAATGGAAAAATTGAAATTGGAGTAAAAAGATGGAATTAAGGGTTTCACTTAATGAAAGAAATATTAAAAACCTAAAAAGAGGGGGGATTAATTGAGAAAGGATAGAAAGGTAAGCATTCATAACATATAAATTAATTAAGTAAGTAATTAACTAAAATAAGAATAAATTAAATAAATAATAAATAATAAAAACCTAGGGTGAAAAAGTAGGAAAGAAAGAGTAGTGAATAAAGAAGGTATCAATGGCGAGTGAATTCATGGATTAGAGGTCTCCAAGACCAACTTAGTTTATAGTCATATTCTCAATTAAAGTTGTTAGGATGTTTTTCAATTTCAATGACTTCTCTAATGAGTCTTGATGAATAATGAGAAGTGGAGGCAAGGATTTTAATTTGATCAAAGCAAATGTGATGTTTAGACTTGAAAGAGTGTTCAGAGATTCCATATTTGTTAACTCAATTATGATTGGTATTAGTGATGTATTCTTTGAGACATGTTTGAATGGATCTACTTGTTTGTCCAATGTAGTTTTTTCCACATGAACAAGGAATTTGGTAGATGCCTTGGGATAGGAAGGGGTTGGATTTATATATAGCACTCCTAAATAATTACTTAAGTTTCTTATGGGGTTTAAATATGGGTTTTATGTTATTTTTAATTAAAATTTTAGAAATGTGATTTGTGATGCCATGAATATAGAGAAAAGAGAGAATTAAAAGGGGTGGTGGGGAGGGTTTGGGCTTGGGATGTAGGACTTGTTGAAAAGGTTTGTTAATGAGGTATCTACATTACCCATTGTTCATGAGGTATTTAGTAAGGTGAGCTCTTTCTTGATTAAGATGTTGGGGGTCAAATATTCGAACTGCTTTGGTAATCAAAGTTTAGAGTACTACAAATTTTTGAGAAGGGTGGTGATGGGAGTGGGCATGTATGTAGTGATTGGTGTGGGTAGTATAGATACACCATTAACAAAACATTTCAACAAGTATTTCATCCCAATCCCAAACCCCCCAAAACCTCCCCACCACCCCTTTCAATTCTCTCTTTTCCCTATATTCATGGCATCACATATTGCATTTCTAAAATTTTAATAAAAAATAACATCAAAACAATATTAAAACCCCATAAGAACCTTAAGCAATTATTTAGGAGTTCTAGAGATAAATCCAACCCCTTCCTATCCTAGGGAGTCTACCAAATTCCTTGCTCATGTGGGGAAACCTACATTGGACAAATAGGTGTATCCATTCAAACCCATAACAAAGAACACATCGTTGATACCCATAATAATTTAGTTAACAAATATGCAATCGTTGAACACTCTTTCAAGTTTAAACAACACATTTTCTTTGATCAAACAAAAATCCTTACCTCC